>CM021765.1:92193308-92682925 GCA_011076525.1 Nettapus auritus
TTATTATGACTACACAACTCCCTTGGAATACAGAAGAGTAATTCTCTACTGCAAAAACACAATTTTATTTCTCACAAGGCCATGAGTGCTTTGCCTCACAAGTCTGCTAGGGTCCAAAAAAGAATAATTTGTAAGGTTGGTTGGTAAGTGTTGCACCTTTGTGTTGACCTCCTATAGAGAGCCACCTTAGAAGGTATAAAATACTGACGTCTGATTTAGAGGAGACTTTACTGGAAGAAAGGCTGACTTCAATAACTTCCAGTAAGTGAAAGTGAAATGCTGGATGGCCTGGTGTGCTGTAGCCATTTAGGAGTTACGTAGGAGGTAGCAAGATAGCTAAAATCCTTAACTTCGATGGTTATGGCCTCTGACAGTGCTTTGAAATGCTTTCAATTGAGATGCTTTGAATGACGTGACACTATGCTTCTGGCCTCTGTTTCATTTTAAACTGATGACCTGTAAAGCCCAAAGCAATCCTGTCATCATAGCTAATCCAAATGATCTCCAGCCCTTGTTGGTAAATTTCTTGGCAGTCATAACTCAGGAGGAATTTTTTTTTTCTTAATCCTCGTTTTACTGCTATGCTGGTTCTAGTAGTAATGCATAAGCATTAGCTAGTGCTACATGCTGTTTATAAATAAAATAGTTAAGAACTGTCTTTAGTTAGTCTTTTCTACTTTGTCTTGTTTCTGTTAGGTTCTTATTTTCTACCACTACCCTTTGTGTCGGGAATTTCCCTTTCTATGGCCAGGGAATAAAATGCCAGCACCATGGGCTAATACAACCAACGTGCACAAACTCCTACAGTTCCTGGAGACCACTCTCGAAGAACGAAGTCGTTATGGGACTTTTCATGTTTCTCAAGCAATTCTTACTCCTCGAGTGAAAACTATTGCACGACATCTAATCCGTGGTCTGAAGAACACACTTGTTCATAGGTAAGGACTTGCCTTGATTGCTTGTTCTTAAAACATTTCATGTTGAAGTGGCGCTGAGGAAGCAAGTAACTGTAATGTTTGCCTAAAAGTAGGATTTGCAGACCTTCTAGAGAGCATGAAGTTTTGCTTCATTACCATTGCTGAGGTGAGATATTTGTAGTCATTAAAAATCATGACATATTAAAAATAGAAATTTAAATGTGCATTTATATATTGTAAGCATAAGTTTGCTTTTTGGTAACTGGAGCTTTTTGAGTGTTACTCCATAAAACGTGGACTGCACTTGGTGTTTCCAACTTAAAACTTGAATTTGGGGCTGGGGGGAAGGAAATTGTGCTACAGGAGAAAATGGAGGTCTTCTACAGGCTCAGTTTTGCATTCATCTGTACAAGGCTGATATCTATTATGACCCAAGTTGTATGACATGGGGCAGTAATTAATCTCAGGGTTTTTATGAAATATTAAACAGTTTGACTTTGCTTTTACCATTGACCATTGTACAACTTCCTTATTAGCAAGATAATTAGAAAAGGGTTTGGCTGTATGTAGTGCAGAGTGCCAGTAACTTTTGATAACGTTAACAGCATAAACAGGACAAGGTGTATGTGGTTTTGCTTTACTGTATTACCTTGTAGCCTGTTGGCCAAAACTTGCCAAAACTGAGCAAAACTCTAACAGTCCTGGTGGGATCCAGTCTCCTGTCTTGGTCTTTAATAGTACCTGTTTTGATGTCACTAGCAAATTATCTTGCAACAATGATATTAAGTTCTAAATTACACTTGTGTAGGTGGGCACAACCGCCTTAATGGGTTCTGTTGTGACTGTCATTGTAATTATCTTGGCAACTGAGCTTCATAGTAAGTGCTGAGATAAACACCCACCCACATCTATAGCAGCCAGTTCATGTTCCCTTTTTGGTGGAATTATTGTTCATTTTAGCAGTAATTACAGTACGATCATTTTGAGACAAATGTCAGTGTCACTGCTTTTCTTAAAAATTCTTTCTAAAAAGACCAAGTGTTGTGGTTTTGCAATCACACAAGCTGCTGACAAAAATAAGGAAATTCCAGGCAAAGTGTAAGTCATGGGGGTTTCAGTCTCCTTCCTGTTTAGAGACAAGAGTCTAGAAAGAGATGATTAAATGTGCAAGGTATTTGCCACAATATATTCAGGTATCCTCTTTGGCTTGTTCTTGTCTCGTACCAGTGTGTTCAGCATTAAACACTAGATGGTGCTCAGGTGCTTTCAGACTGGTGCTTGCTGCCACAAGTTGCACAAATATAAATACATGTGGTTGGTGGGAGTACTTAGCAGAGACCATAGATATCTTATTACCTGTGAGCTGTGTGCTTAATGTACTGCTGTCTCATGATTTAAACTCAGCAAGATCACACTGAGCTTCTATTTTTAAATTGGTAAAGAAACTAATTTAGTGGAATGAGTGAGCAGTATTGTTTCAAGTGATTTTCTTTTGGCACCAACCTAGACTTTTAGCCACTGAGAATCTGAAAGCCTTGCTTAGCTCCATCCTTTCCTTCCCACCCCATCCCATCATTACCACTTGTAAACTGAAAACTTAAAATGGAGGCCACGGTCTGCTGAAGCATTTCTCTTGTGCATTTATCCATGGTGGCTAAACTGTGCACAAATCTGCCTTGGCAATTATGTAGATGTCTGCTTTCTCATACAGAAACTTTGCCAAAGTATGAATATTGAAGTATTCCTGAGCTCTTGTTAACGGAGAAATGTGCAACATTTGCATTTGGCTGACAAAAGTCTGTACTGCCACTTAGTACAAGCAGCAGCTTTTCCTTTACTTTTCCTTCTTCATTTAGTTCCTGAAGTTTGTTGTTGTTGTTTTCTGGAGAAAGAGCAGTGAGGTGATTGAGTTTTATCCCTGTGCTGTTAGTTAATCCTTGTGCCTGCTGTTTTCCTGTTTAATATACGCATATTACAGCACTAATTTAAATAATTCTGATATACTTAGTCATTTGTCTTTGTGCTGAAAACCCTGGGGTTTGAATATTAGAGTACAAAAGAACTTGTGCAGACTTCTGACTTGCACTCTGTCCAAGAAATAACTGAAATTTCTCTCCACTGCAGAGCTGAAACAATTCCTGGCACGCTTTGCCCTTCCACAGTTGCAATAACGTGTGGTGAGATGCTCAGCTGGAGCTGAGCTCCAGAGGGCTGGACTCAGCTTTGCTTTCCCTCATCCTGTTGCTCTGGGTGGGTCTGGAGGCTGAAAGGTGTTTGGTAGAAATGCCCTGTGTAATGTCCCCAGCAGCTTCTTTCCTGCCTGCCCTAAGGCAAAGGTGGGGTGGGGAGAGGCACCTTGGGTCAGAGAGAGCCTTGTCTTGTGCCATGCTGAAGTCTGAGATAATAAGCTTCTGGTGCTAACTGCACTAACAAACTAGGATTGAAACTGTTGTAGTGCAGCATTAACTCCTGAAGCAGTCTGCTAGGTGAAAATGAAGTTCACAAATCTTACTTTTTCTACCTGGTAGTTTAGATTGATGACTGACCAATATTCCTATTAGACACTTAATGACAGTGTGCTATGTTAAACACTTTTCTCATCCTGACTGTGTTTTTTGGGTGGCAGTGAAGACCCAATCACAAATGTGAGATAACATAACTTGCAAACAGCATGCTGTATACAAAATAATTAAAGTGTTTATAAAGGAGAGTGTTTCTTAAAATGTTTAATCTTCTCTTTTATTTTCTTTAGGAACCTGCCCATGATTTTGAATTGGGTGAAAGCACAG
The DNA here is from genome assembly GCA_011076525.1 of Nettapus auritus. Lineage (NCBI taxonomy): Eukaryota > Metazoa > Chordata > Aves > Anseriformes > Anatidae > Nettapus > Nettapus auritus. The sequence goes on from CM021765.1 coordinate 92,197,015, forward strand.
AAACCAGGTGTTATGGGCGTGAACATAATTACATCAGACTTTGTGGAGCTGGTTGACTTTGCTGCTACAGTTATTGCATTAAATGACCTTCTTCTAGAAGAGGATGAATCTACATCTAAATCCTGATGTGTCCCACTTGTACTCCTCTGTGAACGTCTTCGAGCGATGCTAAACATTTTAAGTGAAACCTACTGTAATCTCTATTTCAAACAAAGTTTTGTAGAGGAGTTGTGGTTAAAAATCATACACAGAAGGTTTTCTTCTCTGGGGGGGGAGGTTTGGATCTGAGTGGAACACAGAGTACTGTCTGAGTGCTGCTGCATGGCTTTTTGCGGCTACATGTTTGACTAAGTTATGCACACATCTGCTGTAGTACAGAGTGTTGTCTGCCTGCCAACAAGAGGCTGGCCTCTGAAGCAGATGTACCCAATTATTGTATGTGTCTCCCTGGTGACTAGACTCACCGTGTCTTCCTGTATGTATCCTACTTGCTTCTCAACTCACGGATCCTTGCTGATCCTTCTGTAGCAGTTTTACCAGGGCAGCCAAGACCTTTTCGTTCTTTGGCCACCTCAGGCGTAGCTGGTCTCAGCTGGATGCTGCTGTTGTATTCATTACACTGTTTTAGACACTACCTCTGACTGACTTGGAGGAAAAAAGACATAATATTGTTGTTCAGGGGGAAGTTGTTTTACACTGTGTATATCCTAACTGTCCTTTGGGCCTGAGATACAAAGGCTTGGCATATGCATTCTCTTTGGGCTCCAAATTCTCCTTCTGGACCTCTTCATTTTGCTTATAAACGTAGTTGCATTGAAGTATTAACGTGTATCTCTTCTGGTATTAATTCTGGAAATCTGGACAATATTCAGGCGTCAGATTATGAGGATCATAACTCAATCTGAATTCATGTTGTGAGACATACCTTAAACTTTTCTTTCATTTGCTGGTCACTTACTTCATCCATCAAGATCTGTGGGGAAACCTTCTCACCTAGATGCCCCTTATGTGGACAGATGTGGCCAAGTGGGAGTTTGCGTGGTATTCAGAAAATCAGAATGGATAGGGGACTGCTCGAAACCTAAACAATGAATCCAATTTTGGCAGTGTACAGCGAATTCCTCAATCAGACCCAAATGTTATGTTTGCAGTCAGAACCCACACAGCTACAGGGGAGGAATTTCCAGCCTTTGACCACTTGAGAGAAAGTAAGCAGTACTCACGTGGGCGAGCAGGCATCAGCTAACTCTTTGTGTAGTCATACTCAGATTTGTGTTAATTCACAACAAAACAGGACCACATGCTTCAGCTGATGCAGTCATATGTTGGTACTTCTGAGCACTTAATTGACCAGCTGGTAGCAGCCCTACAGTCTGCTTATGGTGGATTTAAAAGAAAAAAAAAAGTGACCAGCTAACAGATACTTCTTGCTCATCTTCATAAAGCAACTGTTGGTGTGATAATTGTTCAGTGGTTATTAACTTGTATTAATCTTTGAGCTATTTGTAAGAGAATGGATCATTATTAGGGATGGTTTATTCAAAAGAAAAACCACTCTCTGGATTTATTACTTGTTATCCTATCCTGTGTCTGCCATCGTGGTATGACAGTACAGAAATCCAAAACCATTTTGCTTGTCTGTCACAACTCTGAACTCAGGACAAGTTTACGTAAAGGTTTGCAAACCTTCCACTTGAACCTTGGCCAAGTTCTGAGCAGACTGATCTGATTTATGTTTGGTGCAGGGTTTTCATTAGTTCTTCACATTTATTTTAAACAGCATCCTTTTTTTCTGGGGAGGGTGGAGAGGGGTCTGTCTTTCTCCTTTTCTCATGAGTTTCAGCAAGGGGGAACAAGTCATGCAAAGTAGTTTTTAGGAACTCAAGTTTCACTTTCTGATACAAAACTTGGAAAGCACCAAGAGAGGATTTGGATTGTACCTTGTTGATTAAACTGTTGGAACTTGGTTTGAACAGTGCTATTTTGTTCACAAAATTAATATACCTGTTTTTTTCCATAGCTGCATCTTGTTCATGTACTTCTTGCATGGCCAAAATTGAAACTCCATAATAGTATTAAATGTACAGGTAGGGTTTCAGTGGTCTTTTACCTACAAATTATCTTAGAGCTCAGACCTCAGAGCAACTTGCATTGAATGCCTCTGAGGCAGAAATAATATTTGCAAATTCTCCTGCAGGACAAGATGAGAAAATGAAATATGTATGATGTTTGCATTTGACCCTGAATATATTTTGTACTGTATATATCTACCTCAAGAGATCTATTCAGGCTTAACAAATATTTATATTGTGTGTGCAGAATAATGACTGTGTTGTTAGTCCTGTTCTATTTATTTGAGTAGAGATGTGGTGGTTGTAACTCAGGGCTTTGGTTAGGTATTTTTGAGTATGCACTCAAGTTTCTTGAACTCAAATTTCCTTTAGATATTTGCTGCTCACTCTTGCCTCGTGAAATAGGACAAAGGAGTGCTAGGTGCTGAGAGTAAGCAGAGGGATGAGAAGTGGAACTTAGCTTTAGGATTAATGGAGTAGGAGGAAGAACAGGTCTGTCAGTTTGGTCTGTCCAAAGAGATTCCTGTGTTGATGGAGAGCAGTGCTTGGTGTTGTGCCTCTCTGAGGAACCTGACCGCCTCAGTAACAAAGAGGGCAGGCAATTAGCAGGTATGGTTGCCTGCTACAGGATATCTCCTGTACATACCGTGGGTGATGTTAATGCAGATGTTTAGATTTGTTTTTAGGGTAGTCTTAAACTGTCTGAAGTAACATGAACTGCCTTTCTACTGTTACACAGCATGGCCCACAACACAGCTGCTAATATAATGGGCTTGTATTTCTCTGGCACGGCCCCACAGCACATCCAGATTCCTTCCCACTTTGTGAAACTGAGTTCGTCTTGGATTTAGGCTTGGAGCTCTGACCTCTTATTACTTGCGTAATGCTGGAAAATAAGAAGGTGAGCTGGGCAGGAAGTGAGGATCAGGGAACAGCAGTGGACTGCATCCAGTGCCCATGTTCAAGGTGTGGGGCAGCGGGCATGGCAGTGGGCTCGGCTCATTTTGAGTGACTCGGCTGGGGGTCTGGCCTCTGAGTGGGCTGCAGCTGGCTGAAGCATGGAACAGCTAGCAGCCCGCGTGGTCGTGTGCCTGTAAGTTCGAGGAAGGTGAAGACAGGCATTAATGCAGGAGAAGGCTAAGGGTTCCACGTGGCTGATGCAGACCTTAGTCTGTTGCATATCATCTTAGTCTTGCTTGTATCTTCCTAAAGCAGTAGAAGTCACTTGTAAATAGTTTAGGTGGAAAACTCTCCCAGGAGAATTGTTCTGAGGACTTTGTCTTTCTGTAGATAGTGGGAGAGGAAAAGCAGGTAAGCTAGTAGCTACTTGAAGCAAAATACTTGAAATGTGTATTCTTGAATAATTATTCGTATGGTTTGTTGTTACAGATTCAGTTTACTTATATGCTGTTTGACTGTCACTTCTCTTCCTAATGTGCAGTTGCTGGATGCTGAGCTCGCTGGTGCTGTTGCCATTCTCCTGGCATGCGTGAGGCACAGCAGACCTCTGTACATATCCTGATGGGGAGCAGCAGGGAGGAGAGTGTTAGGAAGCGTACGTGACTTGATATCTTACATTGTGCTTGTAGGTTGAAACTAAGAAGAGTTGTAAATAGGTTTTGCAGACTATCAATCTCTTAGCTCCTTTTTTTGGGAAGCCAGAGTCCTGTTATATTTAACAGTTGTGGAGCTGGGAACTGTGGGCTTTTCTTTTTTGGTGAACAAAACACAAATTCCTGCTGTCCCAAGCTTCACAAGAGCTGAAGGGCTACCAGCTTGCAGGTGCGTTGCTGTGATGGTGAGAATCACACTGGAAACAGTGCTGGCAAGGCACCTTTTGAGGTGCTGTGGTCAGTGACAGATGTCAGACTGGGAGCGTTTGGAGCAGAAATGCTGATTATGAAAGGGCAAAGAAAATGGTATCTTGGCTTCTGACATTTGTTTTCTGCTAATAAAATAGTTTGATGGATCTGAGAAGGGTTGTAAAGATGACGAAGCTTTTAGAGCAGGGATTTTGGTTCAGAGTAGGGCATCGTCCAAGATACTTATCTATTATTCTGATCTCTTAAGTATTTAGAAATGTTTTCTTTGTGAAAACATTTTTGTTTCTTTCTCTGTCTCAGGTGTCAGAGTTTATTCTTGTATAATTAACAGGCCTGATTTTAGAGCTTTACAGGACATGGCTGTTTTGGTTTAAAATAGATTACGCATGCAAGACAGTTGACAGAACATGTGTGACTTGAGGATTACTTGAATATTTATTACCAAGTTTATATGCACTTTCAGTAAGACTTTCAGCATATCCCCAATACACTCTTCTATCAGAACTACTTCTTAAAACTTCAGGCAAATTTTTCAGTGGTTGCTTTGAGCACAGAGGAATTGTCTAATGTCGAGACCAGAACTAACCCAAAACTTGATTCAAAATTCAACCCATGTCAAGGTGTAATCCTTTTAGCAGTAAAAAAGAAGACTTTTGCTTCTCTGGGTGTCCAAAAGAAATTAAGGTCTACCACTTCCTCAGCTTATATCCGGTAGCCAGAGGGTATACTGAAGAAACAGTGGAGATCTGCAGGGTGCTGCTGCTTGCAAGAGTCCCAGTTCAGTTTGCTTTGTGGTAGAAGTCCACAGTGTTTGAACGGGCCTCCATTTACTAGTTAATTTACTAATAGCTGCTTTTAAAAAGAAGGTTGTGATTAGACCCAGAGAAATGTGCACTCAGGCATTTTGTCAAAGCACACAAATCTTGCTCAATTGAAATGTTTGCAAACTCAGGTCGTTGTTGCTTGAATAAAGACTTGAAAAGCTGTACTGCAGTAGTGAAACGCTGCTCCTGCCATCACTGGGAGGCTTAAGTGCAGTGCAGTGCTTGCACCTTTCCCAAGGCAAAGGAAGGGGTGGGGGTCAGAGAGCTCGTCTACGACCCCTGTGCAGCAGAGCACGCTGATGAGCTTTGTGTTGGCTCAGGCTCATAGAAGAGCCTGAGCATGTGCTGAAGAGTGAGTAACTTTTATGCTAATAGCATGTATATTGGGCTAATGGGGGTAAGAGCGTAGTGGCCTACTTGTCATGAGTAAATGTGTGATAATCCTATTAGTCCTTTGGTTTAGATTGTTTTAAAATGTAAGAGACCGATTTAACGCAGTCAGTCTCACTGAATATGTCAGTCTCATTGAAGAATTGTGTGCATGTGTATGCATATTTGTTTCTCTTCAAGGCTTTAATCCTGTAAAGAAGCTTTAAGTCTTTATTGTAGGGCCTGGAATAGGAATGTTAACCTAATTGCTGGATCTAATGATATTTTGTATTTCTGAACACTTGTGTATCTTGTGTTGTTCATTGATACAGTGCTGCTCATATCCTTTGTAAACCTGTGATAATTTCCTGTCTCAATCTCTTAAATTGAACTGCAATGTATTTAAAAAAAAGTTAACTCTATATCAAAATAATTTTGATGGTTCTTTAATTTTGCTCAATGTCAAATGTATCTTGCAAATGGATTTTTAGTTGTGTTTATACCTTTGAAGGGGAAGCAGAGGGAGCCAGGTGAAGAAGAGTTACTTGTTAATTTATATTTTGTGCAGTGTCTCTTCTTTCTTTTGGCCATCCATGCTTTACCCATCTGTACAATTCAGTGTTGTGTTACCAGGATGCCTCATTTGAACTGCAGATAAACTTGGATTTGACATCTGTTTCCTTCTGCGTTACTCTGTATCTGTATCATTGGGGTTTTTAATCCTGAAAATAAAAACAACTACAATGTGAGAATAATCATCCTCCTGTGTGTTCTGTACTTTTGATTGTTTTGATAAATTAAAATTACATTGCTGGTTAGTTTTGACTGAGCTCACTTTCTTTCTGCAGAATGGTGTCACTGAGGAAGAATATCTAAGCTCTAGGGTTTTTTAGAGGTGCCGTACCTTCCTGCAGTCATGCCCCCAAGAAGTCAGACCTAGGCAACACTCTCATTGGGAACACACCATACTGGGAATTTCTCGAAGAAGTAGTGCAAAGTGATTGGGAAATGATATGCTTGTACATGCCTGACTGAACAGGGTAAAAGCGTGCTGTTGGATGGATCAAGTTTTATCTTAAACAGCAGACATTTTTGTGTTGCATCTATTGCCTGTAATACAGGTGATGAGGATCCATGATAACACTCCATCAGGAACTGAAATATCGATAATGATTTACAAAGCCTGGGTGAATACTGAACGCTGGTGAGCCAGTGAGATAAGCAAGACCTTTGTTTTAGGGGTACTTTCAGCTCATCCATTTCAAGAATGTGAGGAGGGGGGAATGGGTGAGCCTGATTTCCATATCTTTGGGCAGTTGACTAGTAACTGATAGGTGCTGTGTTTGTAGAACTTAAAATCCTAAAGGTAGAGATAGGAGTTCAGGGCCTAATTATCACTGTTCATACTGCAGGGTCTGAGACTACAGGTGAGTGGCTGCAAGCCAGACTGGATTAACAGTGACTCAAGTCCATAGCTAGCCCAGCATTTTGTAATTATCTGTCAAGCATCCTATAGGAAGAAGGTGTGCCACTTGTTTTTAATGAATATCTACATATTCAGTGCAAGTCTAATGTGAATAGTATTAAGTTCCCATTTTGTGTATTTAAAAATATATATATATATACTGATTGTAACTAGCATGCTGTGTGACTCTTAACTTCAGCTTCTGTCTTTTTCCAGGTCAGGAATCACATACCTTCGAGGGGACTTTGGGTACAAGAGTCAGTATGATTTCATAGCATGGCTTCCCTAGTAGGTTAAATAGCTCTTGGTGTCCGTGCTTCAGTCTGGTGCCTTTCAGCAACGTTGTACCAAGGCACACGTGCGTATACGCACACGTGCACATGGAAGACACGCTTTACAAAGCATATAATGAGACTGCAGAAACTAGACCTGTGCTCTGGGACAAATTTATGCATACCCTTTATGCAGAGTTCCACTGCTGGCATAAACCTGTGATTAGCTCTAAATAGAATCATTCCTGAGTTGCACGTGGCTTAGCATTTGCATCTTAGGAGGTGCCAGTGAACTTGCAGGCAGATTTTTAGCCAGGGAGAGTGTGAACTCTTCCACACTGTCTGAAGGGAAGCCAGCTTGAAACCCAGTGTGTGCTGCCAGCTGCTCTAATTGCAGGTGTAGCTGGAAGGTAAGCAGAACGCAGGTAGGCTCTGGAGCTAAGCAGTGCTTACAATTGGGTATGTTTACCACCAGTTAAGTGGCAAAACAGCCACTTGTGTTAGAGATTAAATTTTGCATTTGACTGAAAATCCTTTCTCTGGCTTAAATGTAGAAATCTGTCAAGTTCTTAGGTGGGCAAATAGTGGAAGAACAATTTTTTTTTGATCTGCTGTTTAGTAAGCTGAGCTGCTGCTCTTGGGGGATCAACTGAAACTTGGGGTTGTTCTGCTCCATGTAGTTGATAGCAGTGCCTCCTCCTGAAGCTGAGATGGGGGGGTCTTCTGGGAAAGGCAGTGACTGACCTGGATAATAACAAGTAACTTGCTGTGTGGTAAAACATTAAGAGAATTACGCTGGAAATGAACTCTGCGTCGATTTAGATGCATAGGTGCACGGCTTCTGTCTACAGGTGCCAAAGGAGCAGGCACCCTTCCTTCCAGCAGCGAGGGAGAAAATGTGAAAATGTTCATGTGGCTGATCATGGCAATTCAAAAAAGTTTTCAGCATAATTGGGTATTGGCTGAAATTCTGGATGGTTGAGAATCAGGTAGTACTTGACAGGTGAATCCTTGGTTTAAATTCTGTTTTGTGTTTCTTTAATTTTTGTTTTGTGTATGGGTAGTATCAAACAAAACAAAGCTGTTTATTGCAAGCGTCGACTGCTTAGGAAGGGCTTCTAACTGAGAAGCAGAAGAAGCCGAGGAGCATTCTTGTGCTGTTGTACGTGCCTGTGATAAGCAGTCCCCTCAGGGGAGAGGGGAAGCTCATGGCAGTACCGAAGTCACTGGTGCGTTGAGGTAGCTAGGTGGTAGTTGCATTGAGTGGAAGCTGTATGGCACTGTTATTGCAGAAGGTCACTCTGCAGGAGAAGCTGGCACCTTAGCTGCTGGATGAACCTTTGGAAGAGTCCTGGTGAGTCAGGAGATGCTGAACAGAGACTGGATCTTCGTGTGAAGGCTTGCACGTTTGCTGAAATGGCTTAAAATCTTGAACACTGCATGCAAAGCACAGATGGTATCTTTCGCTTAGCTTTGAAAGGGTAATTTCTGTGTTTGCTCAGACGCTGAGGGTTGTCGAGATCTCTGGTATTTCATCTGTTATGATCACGAGGATGTTTTGATAGTGTTTGTGGAAATGTGCTCGGGGCTGCTGAGCAGAGGGGCAGGCAAACGGCAGGACAAGCCATGCCCTCAGCCCCCTGCTTTGTACTGCAAACAGCACCTTGGCCTTTCCTACCTTTTCGTACCCCTAAGACCCAATTCCTGTTGGGTCAAAAATCTGGTTATCTACAGTACAGAAGAGAGAACTGAGTTTTTTTTAACATGTTGCTTCTTGCAAATCTGTTTTAAGAAAAGGGAAATAAAAGACTGCCCGAGGGGGTGTTCTTCCCTGCATCAAAGTCATCATCTGGCAGCCTGGGTGGAGAAAAACATGCGCTGTTTGTTTGGTGAGGTCTGTAAATAAGAATTAAAGATGATAAAAATATTTTCCTTGAACTTTCTGCTACTGAGCGTTCACTTCTGTCTTTGCTCATAGCAACTCAGCCCAGGGTTGGGTTTGGGTATTCCTGGGTTGTCTTCCAGCTTGACATTAGCAAGCCTAAAATCAGAAGTGAAAAGGAAACAAAAGGCATCCTTAAAGAGAGACTGGAGCAGTGGAAAGGAAGGAGGAAACAAATGCTGAAAGGTACGTAGCAGAGATCGTGCTGCAGTCTTCCCTTTGAAACAGAAAATTAAGCCTTTTTCGGTTTGGGGGTTTCCTGAGAACAAATTATTACATGAAATTCACCCTTTGAATCACATCCAGTACAAAGTTCATCTGATAAGTTAAATGCAGTTCCATGTTTATAAAAGGGCTGAATTAGATTTGATCATATCCTTTGAAAGACTAACCTGGCAGCAAGTAAAATACAATTTGCCAGACATTTCTTTGGAGGAAAAATAACAATTGCTAGTATTTCAGCCCAAATATTGCATGCCAGAGTTTCTTTCCTATAATTTTGCATTTCTTAGAGGAGTCAAAACTTTAACTCTGAAGCATTAGAGGACAGGCATCTCATCTGTGAGATGGTGCCTATTGCTGAAAAAGAAGTGCCTTGGTCATTGCCGAAACAAAAGCATGCATCGCAAAGATAATCCTCTTCTGGTCCTCCATAAATCTTTCTTGAAAACCACCTTTGATAACAAGATTGTCTGAGGATGAATGCTGCAAGCTGTCTCACCATGTTGCTGCCTTTGTTACACACAACAGATGTGTCCAGAGTGGTGAGCTGGTATTTCTCAAGACTTTTCACCCCCCTGTACACTGGATATCTTCAGTGTGTAGCCATATACAGCGTTGACAATGCTTGAAAACAGCCAGATTTTTTGAGGCTGTAAGTTTCGAGACAAATCCAAAACTCAGTGGAGACTTGCTAAAAATGATAGCTTCACAAAGGGAAAACAAGGCTGCTGCTACAGTGGTTTCCACTAGCAAAAGCTTAATGTATTTAGAAGCTTCTAATAACTCCTAACAGGTAATAATTTATTTTCATTTTGTACTATGTCTGGAGAGATTTGGTGGTGCCACTTGGATTTTATACACAAGGGGGACTGCTTTCTCAGATGTTTATTAGACTGCTATCTCTTGGAAAGAAATACTGAAAGTTAGACCACTAAGAAAGTGCTTGTTTATAGCAATAAATGAGATAATTGAAGTCTTTCCTTCTTGTTCTTATTGCCAAGAACAAGGGCTTTAGAGTAGTTTAATTTCCCTTCTGCCTTTATTTCCTTCCTCCTGTCTTGGGGCTAGGCTGTTTCCTTTCTAGGGCTGAAGGACAATGCAGGCAGTGTTAGTAGCACGGACCAAAGAATGAGCTTCTCAAGATCATGATTATGGTGAAATAGAGCTTAGGGATATGGTTTAGTGGATGATTTGTTAGTGATAGGTCAGAGGTTGGACTCGGCAATCTTGTAGCTCTCTTCCAACCTAGACATTCTGTGATTCTGTGAAATTCTGTTTACCCAAAAATGAAATGAGCTTGGCCAGTGAATTTGTTCTGTGCTGTTACTATATTCCAGCTCCCTCAGAGCAGAAAAGGCTGTAGAAGCTGTTGCAGCTGTGATTTTCTTGGAAAATTAGAAACAAGCTTGAAATTGAGCCTCCAGAGGACACTGGAGCTTCCACTAAAGCTATATGCGTAGAAGGCTAACAGGCAGTCAACCTGAATTCCTTATTTTCCTGCTATGCTGGATGTGAGCCCTTGGTTAGGGCACTTTGGGAAAACTAAGAACAAAAATCCTTTCTACTGCTTTTATACTCCCTGAAATGTACATACGTGTCCACTGAACGTGGCTGCTGTCCCCCACCTCCCAAGGGGCACAGGTGAGTAGATGCGGAGGCTCACCAGCATGGTGTACCAGCTCTCTACCTACCCCATCTCTTCTCATTGTGAGAGAGGGACAGTTGCCCTGCCCTGTTCCCAGGATCTTGCTTTTGGTGTTTTTTTTTTTTTTTTTTTTTTTTTTTTTTTAATGGTATTCATGGACCTAAAGTCCCCCTGGGAGTGACAGCAGAGATTTTCTTTGTTGGTGTCTCAAGCCTTGCCAAAATCATGAAAAAGTACCAAAGTGGTGAACTGAAATTACAATATCTTTAGGAAAAAGAATATGATTTTCTTCTAATATACTGAAAATTATGATGGTGATCGTTATACCTGCCCAGATCAAAGGTGCTGCACTGCTTTCATTAATGCTTGACAGATGCCCCTGCTATGGTACCAAGGACTGCAAAGATGTAGATCTACATAGACTCTAGGGTAAGCAGACTGAAACCGAACCCATGTATGAATATGAAAATGACTGCTAAGTGCAGTGGGTGCATGTGCTACCTCGCTTTTCCTGCAGACTCAAGTGAGACACACCTCCCTGGGGAATGCTGACCCTGAGGTCAAAGCTAGGCTCAAGCATATGCTCCAAGATACCATCTTTAAGACTTCAGCGTGCCACACCTTACTCTTTTCTTGAAGAATCCTACATGCGGTAGGACAGGAGAGAGAGCAAATGGGTAGTGTCTCATCCTAGGAACCTCAAGTCCATACCCAGACTTCTTTTGTTCCTGCCTTGCTGGATTCTCATCAGTCAGGACATGTCTGCTCTGCCCAGTGATTCTCATTATTAATGCTGGTGCTATTGTTTTCCTAGCTCAGAGGTAGCTGGCGCATGTAGTTGTATTCCCCAAGAGAACTTAATTAGATTAGGTATGGCTTTCTGGCTCCAGGTTCAGACAGTGTTCAGACTGACTTTTTTTCAGAGCTGATGGGTCTAGGACTAGTGTAGAAAGCTGCCTTTTAGTTTCAAAAGCACTTAACCACCCTACTAAATTGTTAGCATTGGCAAAACGCCACCAAACAGAACACAGCCCAGGTCCAGCAGGGTGATAGAGGTGTTCTTGCTTTGTTTTTCTGTCCTTTTGTATAACAACCAAGATGACCACCTGAGATTCAAAGCTTTTGCCACCCTGATCAGGTGACAGCAGGAAACATTAGAACTGAATTTGAGGGAAATATGTATCTTTTTTTCCTGTGATCTTCTCTTTTGCTGGCACTGCATTCAGTGCACGAACGTGCTTGTGAAGTAAAGGAAAAGGAGAATGCAGAAAATGCCAAGAATTCTCACATCGTGTTTTCTTTCTGTTAAGTGTCTAAGAGTGAGAAGCTCATAGCAGCATTTCCAGACATGTATTCAGAACATAATTACTCCAAGATGCATTTCGTGCTTGTTTTGCTATTTGGCGAGGGAGTATCCTTCCCTGGGGACATTTTTGGAGTCCTGTTATCATCCAGCCCAATGAGTGGACTTGCTGGTGTTTGTAAAACTCCATTTGTTGTCTTATCTGTTGGCTGTTCTGTTTCAACACACCTTTAGTTGACCTGTGCTCTGGAGTGCTCTTAAACATTGCAGACATACTAAGTGAAACAGTCTTCCTTGGAAATGGGACTGCAGCACTTAAATTTAGCAGCGTGGCAAAAGGAGTAATAGATGCAGGTGGTGCTTTTCAGAACACCTAAACCAGTCCGGAGAGACCTGGCAATGACAGTGTGGAACTGTGTAAGCTTCATACCTCAGTGGGATAGGTAAGTTAGGATCTACCTGCTGAATGAGCTTTTTTTGGGGCGGTGGGAGGGTGGTATTGGTGATCTTAGGGGTATTGCGGGTTACAGAAGGAGCACTTGGAAAGGATTTGAAATCAAGCCACTCTGTTGCATTTGCTTTCCTGGAGGAGAAGGTCACTAGAGACAGTTAATAAAGCTCTAGCTGCTGAGCTCACCAAACATTCTTCCAGTTCAATGGCCTATGCAGAATGATGTGTTTAGTCAATGTTTAATTCCTAAGCAACAAATGGTGATTGTCATACTGGAAGGCACTTGCGATGTTGACTGAAGCAGTGGAGGCCAAGGATTAAAAAGGTCGTGTGGGGAGATCCCTTCTGCAGCCTCAAAGCTTTCTCCTGCCAGTCAGGTCCCTTCACAGCACGAGGAATACATGCTGCTTTCCAGTAAGAAAACGAGCCAATACATCTAGTACTGAAAATTGATTGGGGCAGTTTATGGCAAGAAACTAGACAGTTAAAATCTTTCCTTCTCTTACTGTTGCTTGGGCCTGCAGGAGAGGCAGACTTTCCACTCAGTATGAGTGGAAAGGTGCAGCAGCAGTCGAGGAGGCTGAGGACCACCTGTACAGGCCAGGTTTGGCAAGGAGATACATAGAGAGCTGCCCACAGAGCCAGGGAGACCTGGGTCACTGCTGGGATGCCAGGTAGAAAACTTAAGAAGCTTTCCTGTTGCATGAATCAGGAATTAGAAGAGCCCTCTCCTCCCAGCTGAGAGCCTCTAAGCCTGCCTCACTGTTTTCCAAACTCTGCCTGCACTGAAGCTGGTACCTACCTGTTGTCTTAGCAAACAACTTGCTCTTAAAAAGCCATAACCGTTGTGTCCAGCACAGATTTTAGGGCAAGTGAGGTGCTTCCTACTGAGGATAATTCTTAGTTACTGCCACACCTGTAGGAGTTTTTTTTTTGTTGTTGTTGTTTTTTACATGTGGCAACTCGGTGCTGAAAGAGGGCAGGCATGGCCAGGTCTGCAGGCTCTGAGCAGTGGCTAACTATGGCTGTTTATCCCTAAGTCTAGCCTGTGTTTGTCTGAAGCAGCTTGTTCCAAGGACTGTTAGCTTAGGCTCTGTGTGGGGGTGATGCTCCCTCCTCCTACCAGACCAGGTCAAAGCATGGTCCAGGCCTATAGGATTGACTTAGCTGTTCTTAGACGTGTCAAAGGGGACCTATATGGGGATCCTCTCTGCAGAGATGCTAGGAGGATCAGGCTGATTTGTCCTTTATTTTCCACGCTTCATACATCAACATGTACAACAGCAAAGGCCACACTGTGCCTTTCTAGTACTGTCTGGAAAAGTACACTGGGACTTTGAAATAAAAAGAGCAAGTGCCTTTAAAACCACTGCACTTCCCAGCTTGTTATTCAGTATTTGGATCTGCTACATCTTGAAGGCAGATAAAGCTATTTCCAGATTTTTTTGGTAGAATGTTAGTGAGCCTGGGCATGTGTAACACAGACCAGAGCTCTGCTTCAGTTTTAGGAGATTAAGGCGAGACTGAGGAGACCATCTTTGATCTACCAATATCTCAGCTGTTTCTCTCTGAATAGAGGGCAATGCAGCATGCTAATGGCAGGGCTGACTTGTGGGCGGGGCGCGTGACTGTTTGCATCCCAAATGCTGATTCAAATGCTGATTTAGTGGGGAAACAGGAATACATTTTCATATATGCAATTTCTACCTGCAGAATAGGTTGAGTACTAAATTACTGATCTGCGAGGGTTTCAGTCATGGTGGGTTTTTTTTTGTTTGTTTGCTTGTTTGTTTTTGCTGATGTGTTTGCTCTTGTGAGCATCTAGGGCAGCTTTGTGAAAGTCATCATATGTGCAGTCTTTGCTTTATTTATTTATTTTTTTTAATTTCATGCTGTTTACCTTCAGAATGAGGACTATAAAGTGGCGTGTCCTATGAGCCAACGTTACTTTGTTTAGTGTATCAGCAGGACCGAGCTGTTCCAGCAGCCAGGGTGCACATTCCAAAGCAATTAGAACAGCTTCATGAGTAAATACTGCTCAGCGGTTGATAAAAATGCTTTTCAGATGTCTTCGTAAAACAGATTCAGGTGACCAGCAAAGAACTACCCTTTAATCTTTGCAGTTGAATGTAAAACTACTTATTTTGATTTTTAACACTTTTTTTTTTTTTTACTTCAAAATTGCTGTGAATTGTAAGTAGCTGCTAATTTGACATGTTAAAATAGCCTGCAACAGAGTCTTTTGGGAAAGAAAAGGTGGTGATCAGGTTCCCCACCCCATCTGCTTCCCCAGAGTTCCTGCCCTCTCAGCGTAACTACACATGCAACTCATTTGATGCTTGGCACAACTGGGAGGATGAAAATTTCTAGGGAGGAGGAACAAGTTGGGGGGATGAAAACCATAAAAGGAGGATTTCCTCCGCCTATAAACTGGCATGTACATTACTGCAACATCTAGTAAGCTCAGCGCACTAAAGCGTGCTGGTCTCCTGCTCAGAAGGAGCAAGCTCCAGCCCTGCTTCCCAGACTTCTTGGGCAAGCAAACACCTTCAGTCCTCAGCTTTTCCTAGGGTTATCCTTTTTCATAGAGCTTTGAATTCCCAACCCCACGACTGTGGTATAGTCTCTAGGCTCCCCCACAGTTCCACCAGTTCTTGTATTCCCCTGACTATGAGAACCCCAACGCAAAGAACCCTTTGTGTGCAAACTTGGAGTTGCCAATTATGTACTCTAAGCTCAAAGGTAAAGATTTTCTTCCAGAAACATGCTTTCAGAAATTACACAACTGTTTTTGGGTGCTATTTTTTTCCTTTTTGTCTCCCTTGTTTCCCTGTTTTTCTTACCTATCCTCAATACTTCTTGGCTAGTGTTACTACTTTCTTTGGATTGATTAGTTTCTCCATGCAGCTGCTTTGTGGTGTACAGGTAGAAGATCTATCTATACTTTTTTTTTTTTTTTTAAAGCAGTTCCATCTCTGGAGAATTGTACTGTAGTTAGCTATATAAGAAGGAAGGCTACACAGGGCACCTACTGGGAATTCCAAATGTGAAGATAGAGGAAGTAAGTGAAGAGCACAGTACTGGTTCAGTAAGTGAGACTGAGGGCTGAATTTAGGGAGCAATAGAAAGCAGAGATGGACCTAGAGCAAAGCCAGCTGAAATTCAGCCTGGACTCTGCGTTCAGCCAAAGCCCAAATCTGCTTGCTTTGACTGGGTAACTTAAGACGTGCACTTGGACTGTGTTCTTCGGGCCCTTGCCAAGCACAAAGAGCATTAACCTGCCTGAATATGAGGAAGAAGTCAGGCTCATCAATCTACAACCCAAGCCTGTCATATAAACACACCCTTAACTTTAAGCATGTGTGTAGCCCTAGACTCATATAGCGCTTGAAAATGTGTCCTCAGTCTTGTCTGTCATCCCGATGAAGAGAACAGTTTATAGCGAATGTTTTAGGCATAAAGTTTCCTTTTGTTCTGCACTGAGGTATCCAAGCAGACAGACATGAAATATACACAGGCCTATTTAATTTCATTCACTTCAGCTAGCAGAGATAGGACTAGCACTGGTGTTTTGTTTTTCTTGTCCTGTTCTGATGTGGTTTTTCTTGGTGGGGATGGTATGTGATGTGCTAGTGTGAGCAATGTGAGCCAAAGAATCGGGCTTGGCAGTTTTCTGTGGATATCCAGTAGGACTGTTGGTGCCACATACCTGGTGAGGTTCCAGATGTGAGTGACTATAGGAAGGTATTTCTACTGTCTCTTGCCCAAATGTTTTCCATGCTCCACTTCCTCTTTAAGCCTATTTCCAGCACATCTCATGATATCAGCTCATGATTGTGCCTGCTGGAGCCTAGTTCTCCTGGAAACATTGACCACCTCTGTCCTGGACCCTCAAACTTGACAGGATATCACGATTAGTATGCTTGCTTCAGGAACAGTGTAGCCAGCAGGACCAGGGAGGTGATCGTTCCCTTGTACTCTGCTCTGGTGAGGCCGCACCTCGAGTACTGTGTTCAGCTTTGGTCCCCTCACTACAAGAAGGGCATTGAGGCCCTGGAGTGTGTCCAGAGAAAGGCCACGAAGCTGGTGAAGGGCCTGGACCACAAGTCCTGTGAGGAGTGGCTGAGGGAATTGGGGTTGTTTAGTCTGGAGGAGGCTCAGGGGAGGCCTTATTGCTCTCTACAGCTACCTGAAAGGAAGGTGTGAGAAGCTGGGGGTCGGCCTCTTCTCTCAGATAACCAGTGATAGGACTAGAGGGAATGGCCCCAAGTTGTGCCAGAGGAAGTTTATCTTGGAAGTTTGGAGACATTTCTTCTCAGAAAGTGTAGTCAGGCACTGGAATGGGTTGCCCAGGAAAGTAATATAATCACTGTCCCTGGGAGTGTTCAAGGAAAGGTTGGATGTGGTGCTTAGGGACATGGTTTAGTGGGTGACATTGGTAGTAGCGTGATGGTTGGACCATATGATCTTGGAGGTCTTTTACAACCTTAATCTCTGATTTGCTGACATCCAGATATGTACAATCTACTTTTCCTGTCCCTGGCTCCTGAGCTAGAGGGCTGTATATATAAACAAAATGTAGACAGGTAATCTATAGATAGACTATTTATAGAATTCCATGTGACCTTTTTAAATCTTGAATTATACTGAATAGGGAGACAACTGTGGGTTATGTTATGAGGCCTTGTTTATGGTATGACTGTCTTCCTCAGGTTGACTCAGAAAACAAATGCTTCCAGAATGAGTTGGCTGTGGCTGAGGGTTTGACCCCTTTGGGAGCTTCATTTCTCAAGAAGTGTCTTGGTCCAGGGGGTCTAAACCTAAATGAAAGAAATAGTCAACTAAACTTTATTTCATCATGAGCTCTACTACAGGAGAGGCAAAAGTAATAACTTTACCCAGCTGATTTGAGGAATTTTAGGACTCTTACATGACCTTGCTCAGTTTTAAAACTGTGTGTGGTAAAAACAAACAAACAAACCAAAACAAAACAAAAACAAACAAACAACAACAACAACAAAAAAAAAAAAAAAACAGTAGGAAGCTTCTATGGCTTTAAACTTAATTTCAGGCTGTGGCTAGAGGGTCCATAGTATCTCCTTGCTTTGGTTGAAGGAGAGAGCTGCTCGACCATGAGCCAGGCAGCAGGGGTGCAGCTGTCAGGCTTCCCCATGTAGCCCTGCTCTCTGCAGGTCATCAGGCCGGCCATGGGCCGGAGACCCACAGCCACTGTGCTCTTCCCAAGAGCCCTTGTTTCCGACAGGCCTGGCCAATCTGGCACCCTGCAGCTCTCCTGGGCTGCAGGGTAAGGATGGAGCAGGCTGAGATGCAAAGCTCCCAGAAGCAGGGACTGGGGTCTCTAGGCTGCCTGTGGCCATTGGGACCTGGGGAGTCATACCAGTCAGCTCAGAGGGAAGATGTCTCTGCCACACAGGACTGGTCCTGGGAACACTGTAGTCTGTGTTGGCTCTGGGAGCCAAAAACGTTTGATTAGTTGGATAGAGGGGATTTCTGTGTCTTTGCCTCCTAATCCTATGGTGGGAACAGAGGCAAAGTCTGCCAAGTTAGCTCCAAGCCCTCCAGCTCCCAGAATGGGCATTCAGGCTCATAGCACTGTTAAAATTATTACAGTAGTTTGCAAATCAAGGGCTGTGTTCTGGCAGCGTACAACAGCAAAATTCAGGGAGTGTTCAGATTGAGGCCTTTCTCTGTTTTCACAATTGGGACTACTAAAAAAAAAAATCTCTCATACTTCTTAAATCTATTAGTTTTCAGCCTCATCCAAAGCTCTTGCATTAGTACAACCAACAGAAGTCAAGCAAGTGGGACCATGTGACATGCACTATAATTTGCCTGTGGAGGAAGATAATTCCAAATTCCTCTTCATTGTCTTATGCAAAATTCATGAGTTTGGACAAGCATTCTCTCTTCAGCCTTATAATCATTTGAAGTCTGGATGGTCCTGTTGTGTGAATGTAACCGGCTAGTGCCTTGCTGTGGGCCACAAACTTGGCTTCAGCAACAACACTCTATGATGAAGTTCCCAGTCTTGGGTGTTTGAACCCTGGAACCCAGGATATATCTGACCTATGCCCTTGTTGCGTTGTGTGCTATGTGGCAAAAGGTATGTCCTCCTCACTTCTAAGCTTGTTGGCTTTCTTCTGTGCTAAATTTTCTTAATTATTTCCTGGGAAAGGTAAAGAGAATCATATAAAGCTGTTGTTCCTTTCACCTTTAATTTGGGCAAAGTGGACTGAGTGCTGCTAATATGATAATACTGGAATGGATTAGCTAGCACATTAACAGTTTCAGTTGCTAATCTGCTGTAGAACATGTTTTTTTTGTTTGTTTGTTTGGTTTTTTTTATGTGAAAAACTCCTTTTTCCTAATGACCTTCAACTGCTTGTTCTGCATGGATTCATGGATTCAAATATCTGTGTGAGACCAGCAAGCAGTGTGCTAAGATAACTGAAATGGTGTGGCGCTTCCACAGAAATTAGCAGCCAGCTGAGAAACAGTTGGTAAGGTGATCTTATGGGAGACTTCCAGAGATGGTCATGCTACGAAACATTTTTTGACCATATTTTCACTTCTCAGGGAAACCAAGAGAAGCGTCTCAGTCATGGAATGCCCACAATGCCTAATCACTTCTCCAAATTCCTTAATAATTTAGAAAAAATAATATTTTTTGAGTTCCTGCTTTTCCTTCCTGCTTGTTGAGAAACTTGGCCTTCTCCACCCCCTTAAATGATGATGTGATCGTATATTCATAGTATCCTTGGTGGTTTTCATGCACTTGCTCTATGTGATGCTAAGTAACTCTGGTGTATGCATACTTCTTCTAGAACAGTAGGCAGCTGCTTGCTTTTCCCATGTCCCAGATGCCTGTGGTTTTAATGCACATTTATAATGGGGATTTTGATCTCTGAGTTCCCATGAAACAGCTGCATGCTTTTCAGACATAGCAAGTCATGAGGTATAGACAATGTTGGAGGACAAGAGGTAATGTATTTGTGGTTAAAAAAAGCCTAGAGGAAGATCAAGTCAGAGTTCCTTTGTAGGAAATCTTTGCAAAAGAGGTGTTTCACATGCAATCACAGAATATTCATTGGATCTTTTATTCCACATGTAGCTAATAGTTGAGTTTTTGGGGAGACAAACTTATCTCAATACCTGTTCACAAGGAAAGTTGTGGAGTTCAACAGTGATAGGCTAGAACTAAAAGCCTCAAGCAAATTTAGTATCTTAAATAGCCTGATGGCTTCCCTCTTATGCATACTTCGTAACAGTGCTATGGTGCTTGCTCCTAATCTGGAGAATTTCTTTTCAGTATCTGTTGGCAGATTGCACAATTTTGATTTCAGGTGGAGCTTTAACACTGTTTTTAATATTGCTTCCCATTGTTGCTCTCCACCCTGGTCTCCAACCACTTCCTCTCCTTTAAGTTCACTTACATTCTAGAATATTTTTTGGAAGTTAGGTGTTCAGGGAGAAGTAACAAAAAGAAGGCCTTGCAGCATGCCCTGATGTTTAACAAAAGGTTAACAAATCCTAAAAATAGCTCTTCAAAGCTGTGGGCAACTTTAGGATTTCAGGCCAGGTTTGCATTTTTCAAATTCTTGCTTTACCTTATTTGGCCATGCAAAATGGGATCCAGAGGTCCCTGGGGACCCAACTGTACAGCAATCGGGCTTTGTTAAGATGAAAGTATGTGCCTTTTTACTTCAGAGACACATTGCTAAATATGGGTTTTGTTAATAACGAATGAGGCAGCTTTCTGGCAGTGTTACAGCTCCTCGACGTCCCTCAAGTTAAAAAGGCAAACTCACAGCAGCACTTCAGCATCAAGCTCGATACCTTTGACAGAGACTGAATCAAAAGCTCTGGGGTACTGGAGGGATATGCTAACACTGACAGTGATGAAATGTGCTTTGATTTCAGTGAGAAAAAGTTTGGGTACATAATATCTAGGCTTACATATAATAAAGACTTAAAATTAAATTAAGCAGGCCAGGGGATTAGAGATGGATATTTCTGTGAGCTGAGACCGTATGTTGTCGTCTTCCTTTTTTTGTTATATTTTCCTTTTTTAGTCCTTTTCTGTCAACAACTATCCTCAATCTGAAAAATACCAGTAGGCAATACAAGGTAGCAAAATAATATGCATAGTTTTAGGAAATAAATATTGACTTAGGATCTGATATTGTTTGAGTGTTGCAATTGAGGTGTGCCTTATAAAATGTAACTCTGACAAATGGAGAAATATCAGGCTACAAAACCTCTGCAAGCTCACCTTTTATCAACTTTTATTTCCATATTTACAGGAATTGTGACTAAAATACTGCCCCTCAGTGCTGGAAGCTTGAAAATTGCTGGCACTTACTAGGGCCGAGGTGGAGAGCATGACAGGGACAGTAATGAAAAAGCATAGACTTAAAAAAAAGGATATAACATTATATATATATATACATAATATATATAACATTATATAACATTAACTGTGTGACCACATTTTAAATCTAAAAACAAAATTAGGGTTTCTTTGTTTAAAATGTTGTATTTGCTCTGATGTGACAATACAAGCTAGATCCCCATGCTAGTTAACAGAGACTGAGCTCATCAGAAATTATTACAGGCCCAACTCCTTATAGATGTGTTACTCAGGCTCTCTGCTCACAAAGAAGATTCAAGCCACCGTTTTGTTGGTTTCTCTAAATTCTTCTATTGAATGTGACTTCAGGTGGAACATCAAGGAATGGCTGAGACAGCAGGTCCCAGTGAGATGGTGATTAGGAGCACATCACATCTTGAGCTCAGTTGCCTCACAAGCTTTTGCACTTGATGAATAGTCAAATGCTTTTCAGATATGTTGAATAGTTAAGTCAGCCCCAAGAGCTTGCAGGCATGCTGATGACACGGTGCGTGTAGATGCAGCTGCATCATGAGTAGAAGCAGATGGGGATCAATTGCACAATGGCTGCAGCACTGTCTTGATATCTGTTCTTGAGCAAGTCACTTGGAAATTACTGGTCCTCACGTGTGTTTAAATATTACCACCTGGATTGTACGAATGTTTCAAGTAGAGGTGGATGAAATTTTCTTGTGAGAAGAGTGTCACCAGAAAAGGATTTTACTGAAAAATAAACTTCACATGAAAATGGAAAGCTCATCCTGGACAGTTGTTCTGGGGTTTTCTGGCTCTGTGTACAAAATATTTTCCATGAAAAGAGGAGAAGATTTTGAAAGTTAAGGAATTTTGCCTTCAGACTTCCTGTGAATATTTGTACTTTGTGGTGAGATGGAGGATGAGGATGTTGGTTCCCAGAAGCATTGTGTGGATTCAAGTCTTGACAGCACTTTGAACATGTGCAGTGTTACAAAACCTCTGTTATTTTTGATGTGAATGACGTTCTCAGTCATTTTTTGAATGTTTTGAAAGCCAAAGCAAAGATCTCCACAAAAAGCCATATGCTGGCACTCCTGCTGGAATGCACTTGTGTGTCCAAGGGTAACAACGTTACAGCCCACTGATCTTTGGCTTTCAGTGTCCAGCTCTGTACCTGAAGAGTGTTGGTAGGAGTGAATGGCTTCAGCTGGAGCTGCAGATGTTTCAGGGCTATCTCAAGTTATGCCCAGGGCTCTACAACAGGATTAGACACTTTTTTTTTTTTTTTTTTCAGAAGTTGTGCTGTAACTTGTCATCACAGCTGGTGCTGCTTTTACACTGCCTTTGCATGAGGATGAGCTGATATTAGCAGAAGGTGACTGCTGAGGACTGATTTCCCTTGGCCCTATGACAGTTTTAACTCAGGATGTGTGGTCTGCTCAGGAGCCTGCCCTAGACTGAGGCCCAGAGGTGGCTGAGATTGCTTGAGTGGAGGACTGAGAGCTGAATGTGATCCAAGTTTCCTCAAAACGATGACTTGTTTTGCTCTCTATAGCCAATACCCAAGACCAGTGCCTGTGACTATTTCTTCTGCATCATACCTAAACACAAGCTGAAGGGTTTTGGTCAGCTGCATCTTCTCATGCAGTCTGAGACTGTCGACAGACTTTGTATCCAAACAGAGGTGGTGATGCTGCAGGGCGATGGTGCTTCACAGGGCAAAGACCTGGGCAAAGCAGGACACAGAAACGGAGCTGCTTCTGCACCCCCTGTGGGCTTTTTAGCAAGCTTCATTAGCACAGCTACCAGATTGCTGTAACGCTCATGTTATCGCTGTGCATGCTGCTTCTGTTTTGTCTCCGAGCACCGCCCACGTCCTCAGCGCATGGAGACCATTGGCAAGGCTTCCTTCCTCCGTGCCGGTGCCCACATACTGAGGTAGACTGGGACGAGGCTGGGATGCATGCCTGGCATGCCTGGCACATAGCCACAAACACACTCCCACCTCCTGTCCGCCTGGAGGAGGCACGGGCAGACCCGAGGGCCCTCATGGCCTCTGATAAGTGAATTAGGAGTGACCTGAACGTCTGCGGGGTGGAATGTGCCTCTCGATGAGCGTCTGACCTGCGCTGAGAAGCTGCCTTTGGCATGTTACTTCATGGGTGGGTGGCTTTAAGTGTCTGTGCAGAGCCTGAAGTCGCTGAATGACATGTCAGTGCTCCCTATAACACTGAGGCTGCTCTACTGCCTGTTGTACGACATTAATAAGCACAGCACATCAAAGCTAGGCACAGAAGTTCATCAGGAGCCGCGTAGCGCCCTCAAAGACAGTGCTTTGTGTGGGAAATTGCACTGCTGCTAATTACAAGGCAGTCATTGTTAATAACCTCTCTTACCCTTCCGGCTTCCTCTTTGGGAAGATGGGCACAGCTCCATCTCCACAAGGTGAGCGGAGACAACGTGCCTCGGCCGGTGACAGCCACATCAGCCCAAGCATGGCACTCGAGGGGAACATCTGAGCTTAGAACAGAGGTTTTCTCTTCAGAGTCCTAACTGCAGGCAGGACCAAGAGGAACAGAGGGTCACGTGGAACTGCTGCCATCACGGGGGAGTCCTGCGGGATGTGAAGTAGACTGAGGGAACACGGGGGCTTGCCCACCATTAGATAATAATAATAATAAAAATATCACACAGTGGTAGGGTAGCATATGAATCCCAAGCTGAATACTTACTGTGAAACAGCTCCACGGATGAATGTTGACTCCTGAATTAGGGATTTCTTTTCCAGGAAACGAGAAGAAAGAAGGGAAGCATGCTTTTCCTTTGGAAACAATGGGGGATTTGGGCTATCAGATGGTGGCTGTACTGATGCAAGCACAATAGCCATCTGCCCTGCGTGTGCAGACAGCTGAAGATCAAAATCAAAGCCCTCCCTGCAAGCACCCATACCCTCTGTGTGAGGCTTTTCTGGTGTTGCTGCTGCTAGACATGCTTGGGAAAGTTTTGATGAAAACATACCAGAATTCAAGTATTTGCTGTGAAACTGAGCCTTGGGGAAAAATAATTATTTGGCAAAATTTGGAGACATTAATTTCCTCTACTTGACTTTAGCTGAAAAAAATCAGAATAGATCATTTTGAAATAAAACATTCCACCAAATCCATCATGTTTTGGGAGGGTGCTTATTCATCTGACTTGTTGGAGAGTACGTTTAAACCAAACTGAATTTCATATTTTAAGATGCATTTGAAAGAAAGTGTTTCCCTTTATTGAAAATAAACAATGTTTCCCTTTATTGAAATCAGCAGTTTGCTTCTAAGGGAGATGTTTTAATGCTCTTAACTTAAAATTGGGAGCTTTTCAGCCTTTCTTGTGAAGACTGAATTATTTTTAAATGTAATGTTTTCCAAGAACAGAAACAGATTCTTGGCTGACTTACCTACAATAAAGTATTTAATCCAATATTGACCTAACTGCTAAATAGCCTTCAGCGTGCTAGTCTTTTAATTTTCATTTAGGCTAACTTCTAAACCTCAGTTAGCATTCCCCTTTCTAGTTGCAGTGTTAAGCCGAGAGTTTACCAATGAATGTGGCAAGGAGGAAATGCGAACAGCCTGGTGTCACCCAGTGCACCACAGCTTTGCTTCCCAGGAAGGAAAAATGTGAAGTGCAGGCAAGGTGTACAGGCCCCCCTGCCCATGTTAGTAATCCAAAAGAGGTGGACACAGGTGGCCCTCTGTCAGTACAGCATGACTACTGATGTTTGCATGTCCTGAGCATCTCATCTGGTGCAGAGAGCTGGTGTACCCATCAGCTTACATCTCTTAAGCCTGACTGATGTGAGCACAAAAGAGAGCAGGAAGGAAGGAGGTGGCTGTTGGTGCTGCCTCACTGAAATGCCACCCACAGGAGACCCTGTGGGACTGTGACTGCCTCTTCTCCTCTTCTGTGAAAAAAAGGACATTCAGATCAGGTTGATAGCTAAATTATTATTATCTACAAGGCACCTGTGTACATACCTAATGGCATGGCTCATGCTGGGTACAGCTGTTGTTTCAGGCTTTGTGCACATCACACTCCTGGAAATGGGGGGAGCAGCATCCCTGCTGGAGAGTCTTTTCTAGAGCTGAAACTTAGGGGAACAACGCAAGCATCTGCTAAAGGTGTTGCTGGGGAGGAGAGATGACTGAACAGGGCTTTCCTGAGTAGCTTCCTGCACCATCAGGGAACATACATACAAGACATCACCTTAAGACACCTCTTTGCCTACTGGATACACCCATTCTCCTCTGAAGCAGAGGCAGGATAACAAGGATGCTGCTCTCTTATGCCATAGCAGTCTGTGAGGATACCAGGACTGGGTGGAAAACCACATGAGATGAAAAAATTCAAAAGTATGTTTGTGATGGGAAACAAAGAGCGAGTGAGCAAGTAGGGAGTGGAAAGGAGAAATTCCTGCCCCATGCATCCTGCTTCAGAAGAAGTCATCAGAGGCCTCCTCCCCAGCAGCTGGGCCACTGGCCTCATGCAGCTGGAAAGTGATTATGGGCTGAGTGGTAAGCAAAACACAGGGCCTGGGAAAGGGCATATTCCTCACTGGGGCTGGAGAGCTATTTCCCTCTGTCTATTCTCGTCCTGCATAAAAATTCTGAACTGGCACCAGGCTGTAGCCAGTTGCAGCCAATGTTGCATATTTTGTGTGTACCAGCCTTCTGTAAACATGACTTAGAGCTGCTTACATCTGAAGTCTAGGTTTAACTTCAAAATGGGAAGAAGGGAATATAAGCTCAATATAAAAGGAAATGTTTTAGTACTTATTTTCAAACATGTTTTGACATTATAAACTGATGTAAATCAAGCAGATTCATACATTATACCTAGAAAAGCTGTATGGAAGAGACCAACGACAGTGAAATTGAAAAGGTAAGCTAGCAGCATAAAGGGGGTTAATCCAAGTGAAAAAGAACATGATCCCCTAAGGAAGCAGGCTGGTTGATCAGGCCTGCTATAGGGTCTTTTCTGCTTGAAAACTTTGTGCATCTGTTGTCCAACTTCAATTGTGATAAAGGGAGAAAGGTACTCAACAAAATGAAGTTCTGCTGTGGCTTGTGAAAGCAGACAGCCAACAGCAGATGGAGGAGGCATTGCTGTCCCCCAGAGAGAGCTCAGAGGTGATTGCAATCCTTGTAGGTGCCAGAGAATTCAGGCAGGAGGAACCCTTGTGAACGCTGCTGCTGCAGGAAAAGCTGCCTTGGGAGCATGCTGTCCCTCCAGCAGGCTTTGTGAGCCCCTGCTGTCTTGGGAGCCACTTCCAGCATAACTAAGAAGTCTCTGTGTGGTAAGAGAGAAGCTCAGGAGGTATTTGATATGTTAGAGAGATGCTGCAGGGCTTTGTAAAAGCAAGCAGAAAGAAGCTATAGAATGGGGAGGGGGGAGAAGACCTTTAAAGAAGCAATAAAAGACAAATAAAAAGAAACAATTCTAAAGCAAGTTGCTGCGTTAGCTGCATCTGTGTAGTCAGGCCATCACGATCCCTCCCTGCCTCCCTTGTGGCCAGGGCTGGTGGCTCCATGTAGTTGCTACCATCTTATCACCCTACTGGGGTGGAGAGAGGAAGCCAGTTACTTCTGCTTTGGGCCAGGGCCCATGCCCTTCTCTTCCAGCATAAGTACAGAAAGTACTCAGAGTGGGAAGTTGTAGCTGGTGGCATAGTCAAACAGGGATGTGCAGTGCAGAACCCTCTTGGGTTTGAGAATGGAGATGCAAGGCTATGGTAGGCTGTGGCCATTGCGGTGGCAATTGCCATCGTGTCCCCTCCATGCCAGGCCAGAAGTATTACATACCTCAAATACTATGAGCTAAGGTGGCCCAGTTGTCTGAGCTGTGATCAGTGATGTGGGAGGGGATGAGGAGGGGATGGAATTATGCCTCTAGCAACAAATGTGAAGTCAAAAAGTGTAAATCCCTGCTTTGGGGATTGTTCCATCTGGGCGTGCAGTGGTTATTAAACTGCAGAGAGCCTGCTGGACTGTCCACTGCTGGCTATCTACAATTAGACACGCTTGTCTGTGTCTTCAGAAATAGTCTTAATATAAACATTAACTTAATGAATCTCATTGCTAGTTATGTGTCCCATCTTCTAGTGAAGAGGCTAGGTGTAAAGCTGCCTCTCTCTTGAAAAATCCTGTGAATGAGTGGAAATGGAAAGGAAGAAGATGGAGGAGAAAAAAGACAATACACCTTTGACTATGTTGCGTTTCACAGGTGTGAGTGTTAACGCAGTTCTGCAGGCTTTGCCTAGCACAGGTTTCCCAGTGCTAGCTGGTGGAGGAGCTTGCTGCAGCACTGCAGGAGAGGTGCAGTTCAGAAGTCCTTCCTGTCTCCAAAAGCTCTCAAGGAGCTCCCTGCAGTGTTTGGTCCCAGAGCGCACACTTCAATTTGCCAAGGGGATCAGACGTGTTTACTTTCAGGTGCAATGTGTGGCTGGAGATTGTCAGTGGGAGGGCAAATGTTCATAAGGAGTGGAAAATAATTCTTCTTGTCGTGGTTTGTGTGGTGTGCGCTCAGTGTTGGCTGATGAGGCTGGCATTTGTACTTCTCTGTTTGGGAAAGATCAGCCATGAGGAAGAGGAAGAAACCTGCTTCAAAGCATCCCATAGCCTCGAAAGTGTCCTACCCTGTGTGAGGTTGGGATGTGGCAGTGCTGGGACAGTGCTCAACGAGAGGGAAATGAGCATTTCACACCACGGTGTCTGAGCTATGAAATAGCTTGAAGCCTGTTCTTTGGCAAGCAGAGCTTGCATATGCATGATGATGGCCAAAAAAAATAATAATAATAAAGGAATATTCTGCTGTGGCAGGAAATCCTGCTAAAGCAGCGCTACGATGGAAATGGCAGTTTTGCTGCTGACAGTTTTCATTGTGGAAAAGCTGTGCTCTCTTAAAAGATCCTCATAAAGACGGAGTTACAGCTTTACGGATCATTTCCTATACTGGGGAAGTGGTGTGCTGGCCATATTATTTTATGAAGTAATATGTAGCAGTGTTAAATTTTAGCTTGAGCAAAATAGCAAGATTTATGAAACACTATGGTTTATAAAGGAAAAAATGACAGGGAGTTGCACGAGGCAGGCTTTAAATCAATTTGAAAGCAATTGAAGCGTTCTAGAAGTTCTCACTATGATGAGGGGCCTCTCTTGACTGCCAGCTCTGAGTGCATTTTGAAGACAGAGATCCATGTTTAATACGTGAACCATGGCCATGCCTGCTTTAGTCTTCCATGTGAAAGATGCCCTGAACAGTGTTAGAGCTACCAGGCTCAACAAGGAATGGTTTTCCCAATACAGTGTTTGACTGCAGAAGAAGACAATGCAACTGTGAGCTGTAAAACAGAGTTGTGCTGCAAAAGGATTTAATTTAGCAGTTGTAGAAACCCAGACTTTAAGCTTCTCTGAGATGGACAAGGTGGGTTTTTTCATGTGTGTGCGCAATACTCATTTTAGGTCCAGGCTTCTCAGGTCTCTGGCTTCATCTTGCTGTTGGATCCCCTTGGAAATGAATAGGGGATGAAACTGAACATGTGCAGACCACGTTGATCATCAGCACTACCAGCTGATGTTTTCCAAATTAAGCTGTACTGTGTTTCTGTGTTCACCTAACAGCCCTCGGGCTGGGGAAAAGAGCTTTTGTTACGCGTCACAGCAAGTCAAACCTCTCTTGTCCTCTTGGAGAACATCTCTGGGCCTGTTCTTTGAGGTAGGGGGGAAGGCTGAGCAGTGGCTAACCTGATTCACTTTGGGGACAGCTTGGGTCACGTTAAGGGATCGGGTTTTGGAAGGGAGGGCAAGAGGTGGCTGCGTCTTCAAAGAGATGACAGGAGGCACTTGTCACTGCTGCCTCCTGTTGGTAAACACATGCCAGCTGAAGGTGTTTCAACACACCTGATTTCTGTCCGTGCTCTATTAAGGGAAGCATTTTGACTGTTTCTTTACAACAGCAGGGTAGGATAGTGTGGTGTCCATTCCTGAGGTCCCATCTGGTCTGCAATCAAACGGGGGGGCACCTTAATCTGTGGTGATGCACTGTTTTGAGCAGTGTTTTCTTCAGCCTTTCTTTGACCCCCTGATTCCAGTTCCTGGACCTGAACACTTTTTCTCTGCTCTAGCTACTAGTTGACATAAATTAGAGAGCAAGTTCTTTCAGGCAGGGGCTGCGTTTACCTGCCTGTTTATCTGGCATCAGTGGGCCTCCAGTCTCGACCGGAGCTTCAAGCATAAGCAATGCCCATTGTCAGAACAGATTATTCAGAGCAAAGCGATCTGAAGTCATTTGGTTATGAAAGGCTCCTCAGAGCAGGAGGGCTTGCCATGGCCCAGAAATGTTGGCATGGAAATTGATTACATGGAAGGAGTTACGTGGCAGACGGACAGCTCTTCCCAGTGCAGGCAGCACGCGGCATCCTGGAGATGGAGCCTGTTGTGCGAAATGCACATGCAGCCCTCCTGAAGGGTGCAAAACTCAGGGTCTGAAGGAGCCAGTGTGCAAGGAAAACGGGAGAGGGTGAGATAGAGTGGCCAAGGATGCAGGGCACAAGGAGGAGTGATTCCCTTCCAAGCACTGAAGAATATGCAGCTGCTTGAAATGGGACAAAAGCCCTTTTCCTCTTCCATTTCTCTGCTCTGCTGTATGCCTCTGAGGAATGTGCCTGCCAAATCCCGCTCTTGGGGCTGGCGGGGAGAAGCCCTGCCTAATTATTCATATCTGCCGTTTTTCCAAGCGCTTTGCTTCTGTTCCTGCTGCAGCCTGGCAGCAGCTGAGGGTATGGCATCTCCTGAAGGGTGACCCAGGCCTTGAAATTGGTAGTTACAATCCCCATCAAAACCGTGGGACTTGTTGAGGTCCCCAGGTGTTCCACCCTGTGCTGCTCTCAGAGCTGCTGAGGATGGCCACCCAGGCAGGCATGGTGCGGGGGGCACTCAGTGGAAGTTCTCGTAAAATAGAATTTGGCATTTCCCTAAATATTTCTTTTACTGCTAAATTTGTGCTTTGAAACAAAAACAAAAACAAAAACATGGGGCTGAAGGTCTTAATAGGGACTGTGTTAAATCTTAATCTGTAATAGTAAAGCTGCCTCAAAGGCTGTGTGCAGGAGAATAGCTCTGTAGATCATTGAAGCCACTCCTCTGGTGCCCTCTAACCAGTACAGTAAGGGAATTTCCTAGTGAGATGCATTTGTGAACGTGCAATGCATTAAGTACCTACAGAATTATGCTCGGCTCAGAGCAACAAAACTGTCTTCATGTGACATGACCAGTTTTAAAAATAGGGAACAAGTGAACCAAGCAGCACGGTCTACACCGTGGGTGCATCCAGCATCCATGTTTCCAGCCATGGCAGCTACCCAGTTCTTGAGACTGCAGCAAAGAAACCCCCAAAACCGATCTGTGAGATGGTGTGATAGCTGTATATGCAGTGAAGAGACCAAGTTTCTTTCCTAATCCATGTGCTGATCATTTTAAACCATGAAGCATGAAATGTGATTACCCTTGTTCAGTGTTTAAATTAGGGGACTGTGAGGAAAGGCTCAGTGATCTGACTTGTGTGAGGGAGGGGACAACAGGCACCAAGCCTGGGAGCTGCTTCTGCATGGCTCTGTGAAGCAGGGGAGAAGTATTTCTGACACTTATGAGCTGGAATTTTAGCGTGATTAAATAAAAGTGTGAAAATTCTGCCAGGAAGAGTGTCATGTGGGTCTTAGGTATGGACAAGAGCTGCTACGGGGGACAAATGAGTGACATCCTGGTAACTAGTTCTTGGAGGGATGGGAAAAAAGCTGCTTGGAAATGAACTTTTAGGCAGCGCCAGGCTCTGTACAGATCTCTGTTTAAGCTATAGGTGTGGTGACAAACCAGCCTTAGCTGTACCTGAGCATCTGCTAGCTGGCATGAAAGCTGGAGTGCAGCTGCCGATGAATGAACCCATGTTTACAGATGGGTTTCCCTGCTCCGCCGCCAGGTCCTGTAACCATGGACAGCCATCCATCCATGTGGAGCTGGCCTGCCAGTGGCATTGTGCAGGAAACTGAAGGGGGACCCCTTTGTCTCGCTTTTCAGCAGCCGACAAGACTTTTGTGTTGCAGCCTGAGCGATGTGTCTGCGATGATGTGGAGACTGCCCCCATCCCGCCTGCCCTGGAGCAGAGATGGGGAAGCCTTATGGCATTGCTTTGAGCTGACAAAGAGGTGTCAACTTTGCCAAAGAATAGTTTACCAGGTCCCAGTGCCTCTGTATTTTACTACATGTCCAACTGAAACTGCTACAGGCGTGTCTGCAGAAGCACAGAAAATGGTGTTGGCAGGGGCTTCGGTTTGTAAAGCACTAGCTGGAGCACCATCCCCTGCCCTGCTCCTAAAGGTTTCTAGTGGCAATCAGTAGAAAATCTGACGTGCTTTGCTGTTGCTCTGACACTGGTATTTTTCATGGTAGGAGGCATGGAAATTCACTTTGCAGTCAGATAACCTTTCTTTTGAGCCTGTGCTGCCATTTGCACTGTTAGCTTCACACAGAAGCCATGGTATTCACTAAACCGTGTGCCTTTCAAGTTAAAGCATGTACAAGGGAACAGCTTAAAACTAGTGGTTCTTGTCATTGAAACACAAAGTGGAAATTTACTGTTGCTTCTTCACTTGCATTTGCTTTCTAGACTGTTTCCATGGTTATCTAACCAGTTATGGTGGCTCTCTACACTGAGAAGAATTGCTGTCTGGCTCTGGAAGCGGCTGAGTGAAATGTTTTGGTTTTAACGGTGTGTTTTCATCTCAGTGTACTGGCATCCTACCATTGCCTTTAGAGAGACAAATAGCATACACATAGACATCCACAGCTCTGTTTGCTGTAACTGACTGCAAGCACTTGACTCTGCTTGCAATTGCTTGGGCTTTAATGTGTAATAATATTCAGGAGATAACAGAGGTCAGTATCAAGGAAATAAGCCCATTTGGCCAGCTAAGCCTGGAAGCTAGATTTAAAGAAATCTACAGAGTAACAAAAATAAAAAGTAAATCTCAGCTTTAGTCTGGTGGACTGCTGTTATGCCATGCATTTATCTGAGGATGAAATGGTGTTCTCCACTCATCTATAAAATACATTAAAATAGATTATTCTCATTAGTATTATTCTCTCCCAAAGGCTTTTTGCTGGCCTTTAAAAACAAATGTATTTTTCCTCTTTTCACTATTCACCTTGCACAAGCTATCATGTAAGATTGGCAAGCTACCTACAGAGGATCCATTCTGTTTTTGTATCGTCCTTTTCTATCATGTTCCTAGGTCGTTAATATATTTTCAAGTGTTGTATGATGAGTCTGTGTACTGGGATGTTCTAGGGCTTCTTTCCCAGTCTGCTGCCTCTTTGAGGAACACCTGGAGGTGTGCTGGAGTGCTGTCATCACTTTGGGTGAGTCACGCTGCTGAGTGCAGGGGTTTCCATGCACGAGCTGAAGTGGGCTTTGAGCCTCCAGCCTACCTCCTTGGCCCAATCCAGGGTGTTTCTGCCCAAAAAGAAGCGGCTGTGGAGGAAAATGGGAGTCACTTCAGGCTGGAAGCCCTGAGAGATGCCCCTGTTGCTGAGCACAGATTTGTGTGTTTGTCCTGCTGTAAATTTGGCTGGGGCTTTGTGGTGTGCTTGCTGAGCCCCCCTCTTTCAGCACTGACAGCTTTTTTTGTCCATGCCCGGTCCTAGGTTTGCACTGACAGCATGTAACCACAAGGCTGCGGATCCCATTCTGGTTAGGCATTATTTGAGAGGTCCTTTATTTATTATCAAGTAAGCAAGTACGGATAGGAATGACATAGTTTGAGCTATGAATCACGCCTGACTCAAGTTAAAGGTTAAAACTCTAATTCAACTTTCATCTATATCAACTGCTGTTCTGCTATTGTCACTAATACATGAGAACAACAACATAAAATAGCTGTTAGTACAATAAATCTTCTAATGTAAAGTATTCATCTTATCTAGTTTCAGACTAGGTATTTCAAGTGTGTCATCGCTCACATTTAACAGTTGTCAAAACAGTTGAATATGGCAGAGGGCTTATTTCTCATCAGCAAACTTCGCAGCCTGTCTGACTTCAGATAATAAATCCCTTTGTGGCACAAAATGTTTTCCCTTGGAGAAACTAGTTATTAACTTTTGCCTTCATAGAAGTTTTAATAATACGCTGCATGAAGGAGATATCTGTGGTTTGGATTGGGAAGAGACGAGAAGAAATGCAGCAATTTGTATTTACATATTAGGCAATGCGTCTGGAGGAGAGGGGATGTGATAGGATTAATTATGCAGGGCTGCAGCGACAGCCAAAAAATTGAGCACACAAATATGGACATATATTCTGACTGCTCTGAGTGCTGGCCACCGCAAATAGTGACTGTGAAGCTGGCCCTGCTTGGATAGCTCATTATTTCAAATTAAGTCTCATTTCCTCCAGATGCACGTGGCATTAGTCATTTCTATCTTGTATGCATAGTTTGCTTAATATGTTTTTGGATTATTTGCTATTCTTTCTCTGGACTTGGCTTAGTAATCCTGGTGCTGCTATTTCTATCCCCCACTCCATGACTGAAACACTCAGCAGAGAACATTAGGGGAAGAAAATAAATGCACTTAACTGGGCATTCCAAAATTAATAATCCTGTTGATATTAGTGTTTTAGGAGCCACAAATGCTCTTATGAATACTTGGCAGTCTCCAAATATTTGATAATAATTAATATTCTCATCTGTAAATGAACACAAACTAAGTTATGGGTTTAAGTTCCTCCTATTTTTTGTAAACATTGCTCTTAATTTTTAGCTTTCTTCTTTGTTCCCATGCTACTCTGTTGGATGAAATTGCAGCTAGCCAAAGGCGTTTGCCTTTGTCACAGGTTATCATTATTTTGCATGGGAAGTGAAAAGCCTTTGGGTTCACAGCAGGGAGTGCTCTTACTGTATTGCTGCACAATGCATAGCTCCAGTTTTCTCTGCCATAATCAAGGCTTTGCTCACAATTGCTTTGCTGGTGTTTACTTCCTTGTTGTTGTTATTATGTTGATTCAGCACAGGGAATGAACTTTCTGTCATCTGCGGTTGCTCTTATGGTGCTGGTTCATGAAGCTCAGGAAACCCCTGGCTTGGTGCTTCCAAGAAGCTCTTATACCAGTTATCAGCCAGCACCACCATCCCACATACATCCTGTGCCTTCCTGCTGGAGCTCCACCTGCACTCCCCCATCTCAGAACCCTTTATCGCTGATGCTGGATCCTCCCTGGGAAGTAGGGTCCCCAAAACCAATGTACTTCAGTATTGCCACTGGTAACAGCAGCAGCTCTGGGCTCTGCGCTTTATGCGCAAGCAGAAAGAGATGGTCATTGGAACAGGCTGTGTTCTGGTAATATTTGAAGCATGCAACTTGTCTGGGAAACCCTAATTAAGACCAGTCAAGTCCTGCAGCATTGCTCTTCTGTGGCTGGTTGTGAAGACATGGAGATGTCAAATCTAGTCCTAGAGTCTCAGCTGTGAGCTCTCACTCTTCATGCCAGAACTCAAAATATTCTCTGCTTTTCCTGAGCCCTTGAAAAAATGTCAAGAAATGAGTGACATCTGTCTTGCACATCTCTTCCTGGCATGCAAGCAGTGGATCTAATGACCATCAAAGGATATTTTAAGAGTGGAGTATACAGCAAAGATGTACAGGCTTAAAAATTTGCAAGAGTTTTAACTGTGTAGGTTCTTGGGCTTTTTACTTTGTAGCTTGGTGTGGCTTTTAAAGATTGGGGTTAATTATTTGAAATACAGGCTAAACAGGATATATAACTGTAAGTCCTTTAGTAACCTTTGGAAATCAAAACTTGCATTGCTTATAGTACACTAACTCAAGGAGGAATATGCAGCTTTTTAATATCAGGAAAAAAAAAAAAAAAATGACGCTACCCTAGCTGAGACCTCCTTGGATGTATGTACAACTTTGCATGACATTGTGGAAGTGTCTGATGTACAAGAGCACAAAAAATCTCCTGCTGTGTCTCAGCTGTAGGGAAATGGCTCCATCTCTGAATTGTCCTTGCAAATGGTTTGCTATACTTGAGGGGCAAATTGCATAATTAGGCAATTAGTGGTAAAAACTTCACTCCTCACCACTGGAGTGCAACAATGTGCAGCTGAATGTATTGCTCATTTGCTCCTGGAAGTTCTTTTTTGCTTCTTAAACAGTCAGCACTGGTTGAGTAATCTTTTTTTCATATAAGAAAAACAGCTCTGATTACACAGCCGCTGCTCTCTGTATTTCCATCCTGAATGCATCTCAGACTCGTTTCTCCTTTCAGATCTATGTGTTGAGTAGTCATCAATACAAGATAGTTTGCAATTACCTCGACTTGTTTCAGAGAAGGCAATTAAGCATGTGATACGATTCTTGTAAAGAGATGCTTTGTTTTAATAGGTCGTTTTGAAAACAAATTATGATGATCCATTTGAACGCATGGCTTGAAGTGCTGCTGCTTCATGCTGGAATACTGCTGCAGCCACAGGTGGTAAATCAGCCAAGGGAATATATAGGCTGTAGCAGTCTTTCCAAGAGGGAGTATGATGTGGTTGAGGAGAAAGTAATGGCATGGGGGAAAAAAGTAATCTTCCATCCCTCGTAGAGTAACTTGTATCCAGAAGTAATTACATCACTGTCTCAATCTTTCCAATGTCATCAGTTTTGATAATTATGTATGTGCCTGTCTGTAATAAGCAGTAAAGTTTACCTAAAACAAAGTATGACTTTTTGGCAAGCCGCTACATCTGCTTGGAAAGGATTATGTGTATGTGCTGACTCATCTGGCATAGGTTATGTGATTACTTCACTTCATTAGGTAGAATTTGTGGAGGGTTTCTTTGACAATTTGGTTTGTGAATTTAAACAGTCCTGTGACCAGCACAAGGAGTTAGTAGAATGAAGGAGAGTATTTAATCTATTATCTTTCTTCAGTAATAAAGCAAGAGTAAGAAAGCATTAAAGATGGAATCTGGAATGCCTGAATTAAGTCTGGTACTGCAAGGAATTGTCTGCTCGTGGTGTTTAGCTTAGGCTTCTCTGGTACCAATTAAAAATTGAGATCCCCAGTGTTTGAAGGCAGAACCTTTGCCTGATAACTCCTGACCTCTAGGAATGTCAGCTTCTGTGTTTATATATATATATATATATATATACATATACATATATATATACACACACATTTATATAGGCTATTTATACAATATTTATTCAAGGCTATTTCTGCTGACAGATATTTTTTGTGTAGGAAAAGTTCTTAGCTTAAGCAAGACCTGGTTTTCATTTTAAAATGCATTCTTCATTTTAGGTATCTTAAAACACAGATATTTCTAGCATAGCTTTTCACTCCATCTCCTTACCTTCTCTGCATCTCCATGCCAGCTGGCAGAAAATGCAGGGCTTCCACAGGATGTCTGCAGGGGATTTTTATGGTCCGTCTGAGTGCCTGGAGCACCCTGCCCACCTAAGTGGCCGGGAAGGCAGGGAAAGGCTTTCCCTGGGCAGGCAGCTTGGAGCAGGAGCACTGCTTCAGTGAAGGACTCGGCCATTCCCTTCATTGCAGAACTGCTGGGTAATGCCACTGCAGCAGGTGGTTGGGGTCTCTCAGCACCCACTAATTCCATGGGGCTGATGTAGGGTTCGGGCCTCCTCCATGGCCTGTTCGTGGCATAGGTTGCCAGGGCCAGCAGCGGCCGGGAGCCACCTCATGCTGCCACTTCGCTGCAGGGAATTAAAAGTCCTCTTGGGCCAGACTTGCCCTGTGGCATGGGCTAGGTGGATGTGTAGCTAAACAGCTCAGGAAGGAAACAAAAAGGTTTATCGTGACATAGCTCCCAAATACTCCATTCTCCCTTCTTCAAAGGCTTATTTGTGTCACAGTTGGCTTATAGGTACATGATTTGAAAGACTAAGGGGGCACATGAGGAAACTGATCCCCCGAGGAATGTAACCTCCTGTGGTAGGTCCCCAGATTAGAGCAGCTACCCCATCCTTCCCTTTGCAATGAAAGCAGCTGTTTAAAAGTTAGAGTACTGTAGCCTAAACCTGCACGTGGATCATGAGTGACCCTATTGAGCAGTCCTTAGAGCAGGCTCAGGCTGATGTTACATGGCACAGTTTTGTGAAGTGATTGACTTGTGTTGTCTTCCCGCTTTTCAGACACCACGCGGGATCTGAGTTTTCAGAGGCAGGTACTCAAGGCAGCCTAAAAACCAAAGCCTTCTGAGCTGTTCTGTGTGTTGAATATGCAGATTCAGAGGTCCAAACCCACAGTTAGTTTAGAACATATTGACAGGAATATTTCAAATCCAACTCTTCATCTTTTAATTTCTGGGAATAATTCTGTAGACATCACTGCTGACATAGAAATTGTCAGTCTTTGAATTTCATTACAGTCACTGTGGGTGCCGTAGTAATGGGAGCATTATAATGCTTTCAACTCTTACAACACAAAGAAAATCTCAGCCTTTTTGAATGACTTGTTTATTCTGGCTGAATTGAGAGAAAATTCTAGCCTTTGCTTTTGTTTTGGGTATAAAAATTAGAGGTTCGGTTAAATGGTGATTTTATGCTATCTTTTTCTGCAAATCTAGATTGTTTCTTACTTACCACAAATGAAAAACAAAGTGAAGCGTAGCAAAACTTGAAAATGCTAGCTTTTCCAGATGTGACACTGGAAGGCCAGATGTTCACAGAAAAGGCTTTTGGCTTCCTACCAAGATATCAAAAATGTTCAGGACAAATTAAAATACATTTCGTTAATTACCAAAATTTAAACAGAATAAGAAAATATTTTGTGAAGATACAGAAAATTATTCTGACTCTATTGTATTACACTGATGATAAGGTTTGAGTTCCATACTCAGACTGGTACAGATCCATAATAATTCTTAAATCAATATCTAGTTCATATTTACACTGCTGTTCAGGTAAGGGAACTGAATATTGCCTAGGTTGTTACCACAACTTTGAAAGCTTGCAGTTCTCTCAGACAAATCACCTGAGATTAAGCTTTTAAAAGGTTTACATTAGTTTTAACATGTACATTCATTCATTCATTATTTCAAAGAAAGCACAGAGCAGTTTGTGGAAAAATCAAGTCATATTTTCATACTGGTTACATCCTGCTAAAATGATTTCTGAAATTTAACAATAAGTAGAAACTTACATTTAAAAGATATGTGGATATATCATAATCCGTGAACAAAAATTGTTTTAACAACCTAACTGCAGGCATGGAGCATTAGAATTACTAACCAATGAAAAGAAAGACTTTAAATGAAAATTGTAATGGTGAAGTCTAATTTTTTGGTTATATCTGAAAGGACAACAAAGAGAAGTAGAAAACTTGCCATTCTTTTAGCAAAGCAAAACAAAAAAGAAAAAAAAAATCTGGATGTTTCTCCATGTACAGTCCTTACAGCCATGTCTAGAAAATGGGAGTTGTCTGTATAAGATAAATCCCTGATTGCACGTATTATCACTTTACCAAATTTTCCAGACCCAGCAGGATACACTTTGAGCTCATGTTTGGAGATAAAAGATAACATTTGACATTCACCTAAACCACATGCAATGTCAGCTCCTGCAAGCTGAATGCAACCCCTCCATGTTGACTTTTCTCTGGGGCCAAAACTCCGCAGCACAGTCCCTGTGTGGTCATCCCCCTTCCCTGAGCGGCTGATCCAGCTGGTTGTCCGAGAGGTTCCTGCCTACAGACAGTAAAAATCGGAGACGTTTGCTGCAGGTGAGACTGAAATGGAACTGCAGCCTCCTCAAATTTGACTCCAATGGACTCCGAACAACCCAGGCAGTTTTAAAGTCATTTATTTGCCTTCTGGAAAGTGAATCTAAAAACTTGCACAGTTTGCTTTTGTTTCGATACTCCACTAACATTCGTCCAGAGTCCATCAAGACGAATGAGCAAAATACTGTGTTAATGATGAAGAAAATATTTGTTTTCTTTAAAATTTTTCAAACCACTGATTGAGTAGTTGGTTTGAGTTTTGTGCTCTTTTGTATTGGGCCTAAAATGGTTTGTTGAATTTAATCTGAATTTGTGCTTTTAGTTCCCACATACCTGTTAATTTCTGTAAGTAAATTTGTTGCTCTTTTACACTAATGTTCAATATTAGCACTAGAAATGAGTAAGGAAAGATTTTTTTGTGCATCAGATTTCACGAAGTAGGAGTGCAGACTGTGCTACAGGGTTAAATTATTAACTATGGTGTATAATACTAATGTCTGAAATATCATATATATATAGATTTCTTTACCTTGCTATTTATTGTTTAATACATAAAATAGTTCACTTATGACTAATACAGGAGCAAATAAAATCTGGAATTGGAAGGAAAAATGACACAAGATTAGATTTTCAATTTTAGTGTAAGCTAATGTTAAAGGAATGAGTTCTTGAGGTGCAAATCTTCTCTCTTAAATCATTCCCCAAAATCAAAGATACAAAATCAACATTAAAATGTTATCTTCCAAAGCAGAATGTTTAGAACTCTTGCTCAGCAGTCCCCCAGCTGAATTCCTCAAACAGTAAAACGACATGCCTACCTTTGCATGGGCACTTCAAAAGTAGAAAATGCATGGTAGACTAACTTAGCTTCTGAAGAAAAGGAATCTAAATGTGCAAAAGAAATGACATTACTGAGTAATGGAAAAGAGAGGGGAAAAGTCTTTATTGGCCAATGTAGCTATTTATGCGTTCATTGCAAAATGCAGCATTTCTGTGATTGTGCTTTGGCCTCTTGTTGCGGTGCTGAGTCTGGGGGTGCACCAAATGGAGAACTCCTGTGAGGTGGAGATCCTATGAACAGCCCTGCCTCTGGTGGAGAGGCTCTCCTGCCTGCTGTTTGGGATCTGGGAGCAAAAACCCTAAAGGACTCATATCGGTCGGTCACTGTCTGTCATAAAGCCAAAATGTGCTACTTAAACTTGAACATCTGCACACTGCGAATTAAATTATATAATTACCATGAAAAATTCTATGGTATGAGGAAGAAATATATCTTGGTATTCCTCATTAAGGTCCAAGGTGAAGTCTAAGACATGCTGATAGTTTTAATTGTGGTATAATTATGCCTGGGGACAACATATATATTTATAATGAGGTGACTCACAACACCTTTCAGAAGGGGGAATACATACATCTTGATAGGTGCATCCTCCGCTGTGGATAGATGGTAGGCTTTTTTGTCAGGCTGAGGTGACAGCATCTTTTCAGGACATATGGAGCAAAAGGAATTTCTATATTTTCATTATTACTGTCTCACTACTATTGTGTTACTGCTGAATCTGATTGAAAATATTAGAAAAAGTAGATGAGTGTGGAATGGGTGAGAGAGGAAATGAGGTAACTGACAAAGTCAGTGGTTGACATAGTCTAAAACTTTAAATTTATGGCTTCTGGAGCCCCAAATGCCATCTCTGGAAGGAGTGAATAAGGTCTTTCAGTGGAGCTGTGCTGACTACACTGGATCCTACAGGCTTGAGGGCTTCTGGAAACGTTTCCTGTTTTGGTGTTCTGAGGGCGCCTCTAACTCATGATTAGGTTTCCAGACCGCTTTGTCGATGTTCGTGTTTGGGAGAAATCTGAGAACAAAAAACAAGTGCTCCATCATCTTTTGTTTTTCACTTGAAATGTTTTTATAGAAACCAAAAGAGTCTGCTGGACTTCTTTGAGGAATGAAATAGGATAGCGTGAAGAAATAACATGTTTCTAGTATTTGTTTGTTTTACAGCAGATAAAGATGACAGATATTGCTTGTTTTCATTTGGGAGTCGCTTCCCATTAGAGCCGCTCTTGTTTCAGTGTCTACTTTACCCATACACAGCAACTTCAGCTGTGAAATTCAGTCATTTAAAGCATGCAGTTTGTATTCTGGCTGCACAAATATTAAACTTTTTGTAGATTTTTCTTTCTTAACAGCTTTTAATATGAATCTTCTCAGTCTTCCACCAGGGCAGTCCATTTTTTATTTTATTTTTTTTCTCTTCTTTATATTCCATTTCTCACTCCATTTGCCTCACTACCTCATGCAGACCTTTAAACACATGCTATTCTTATTCACCTTGGGTTGTAGTTGGTGTCTTTTTTTCCCCCCACCCCCAGCCAGGAAGCTAAAAACAGGGTGTGCTTTTAAAAAGCAGGAAAGTAGCTTTAAGTATCTTGATGGCTGTAAGATCTTTTATTTAAAATTAAAAAAATAAATAAATAAAAAATAAATAAAAGTCATGATAGCCTTGGACACTGTCCAAAGCTGTGGCTTTGTAAAATGTTAATTTTAGAGTCCCTGTCCTAGTCTAGAAGTGAAGCTTCTTCTAACAACACAAGCAAGGACTTCCTTTCGTCCTCTCCTCCCCTCCCCACTGTGACTTACAAATAGCATTTTTCCTGTAGGATAAATAACTTCACCAAAATAGATATATAAACCCTCTGTAAACCTCAGGCTGTTTATAGCTGAAATCCAACTGTTATTTTGCAGCTGGCCTCTGCATTGTATGCTGAACCTTGTGGAAGGTTGTTAGTTTATCTGAGATCTTAGGTTTTGTGCATTTGTTCCTTCTAAAGGAGAAATCGGCCATATTCCTGATCTTTGTCCAGACTAATTTCTACAAGTGTTAGGTACGGGGAGGCTCATTTAAAAACACCACAGCAGAGGTTCCCGGGAAGGTGGCGTGAGTCCTGCTAGCATGCCTCTGCTGCTTCCCTGTCCTTGTGGAGCAGAGGAAGCAATTACAAGCAGGGTGAGCCAGAGGCTGGAAATCACGTCAGACGAGAGAGGCTTGGTGGCACTTGGCCACGGCATAACAACAGTGAAGCGTGCGCGTCCCCAGGCTACGTCTCCAGTGGTCAAGGTCATCAGCCACGTGCTCGGTAATGGAGCCCATGAGGAGTACCAGGCTCCCTACTGGCCTTCCTTTGAGGCTTATTACTTGCATCATTCGAGGCTGGTAGGTTAAGCCTGTAAAATGCTTGTACTGCTCGGTCCCGTTTTGCTGCGGACACAGAGAAGGGTTTGGCTGAACAGAGCCAGTCCCTGGAGCGCTCCTGACCTATGAAGGGAGCTGGGGCCTCCAACTGCTGAAATGACACAAACCAAAGCAAAGCTCCATGGATTGCCATTATATTCCTACTCTATTAACCCCTGTTGCTTTGGTTTTTAGATTTTTGAGGTCAAGAGAGGAGAGGGGAAAAAAAAAATGAAAGGGATATACAAGATTTGTGCAGGATGTTTTGTGGGTGAGTTCAGGACAAAGCTGGTATCTTCAGTTCATAATAAGCTGTAATTTCCAAACTATGGTGAAAACAAGTTCATGATTTTTGAAGGTGATGTTTTATGCCTAGAAGCACTGACAAGAAATACTTTTACAAAGCAAAAATTTGGGGAAGTAGTCCTCTCTTTATTTTGCCAGAGCTACTCTTAAGTACTGACCACAAGAAAGCAAAGTGTGGAGACAACTGGAAAATTATGTTGCCCTTCCAGTTCAGGTCTTGTTGTCAGAATATGCAAGACTCAACAAGATTAGAGCAGTTTTGCCCTTTAATTTAAACAGATGCAGGTTAGAATCACTAGCAGATTTGCATCATAACTCTGGTTCAACCCTGAGTCATGGGATTATTTCATTCTGCTATATTCATTTTTGATGAACCACTTTGCTCCTTGTTTGTTAGGGAGGGTTAAACACTAATTCCTCAATGAAATACTTCTCCCCTGTTGAAACTTGAATGGGATATTTTCCAGGATGCAATCTCAGAAACCACCCTTCACACAATAGCTGTGCCAGAAATGCCTCACCAAGAAAGCAGATTGCTGGGGGTGGGGAACATTAATGCAATGGGCAAGGGGCAGGCTTTTTGAGGACTACTTATATTTCAGTCTTCCTTCTCTTGTGACATCAGTCAAAATTTTTAGCACTGAATGAAGTTGGATGTCGCATATGTCTTTGAACCAAGCCATTAAAATTCCCAGCTCTTGCTCAAGCAGTAGACGAGACTCATTCCTGCTTTCTGCTGAGGCTGTTTGACTATTTCACGTGGTAGAAATGTTATTCAGCTCATGGCTTTCCTATCTGTGAACTGCAGACAGGACCTTATCTGCCTGACTGTTGAAGCAACACCAGGACAGGGTGCTGACTGTGGATTTTTACAGGAACCTGTGTGTTCAGATGCCTAAAAGG
Source organism: Nettapus auritus (assembly GCA_011076525.1). Taxonomy (NCBI): domain Eukaryota; kingdom Metazoa; phylum Chordata; class Aves; order Anseriformes; family Anatidae; genus Nettapus; species Nettapus auritus. Next base: position 92,240,057 of record CM021765.1, read on the forward strand.
CAAATTGGGCACGAGTGCAAAAGCAGAGTACCTCACCCACACGTGCAGAGGAGCCGGCCCAGAGCATCTGCAGAGAACAAGCCATCTGCACGGTCCCAGGCTGCAGCTGCTACAGCATTGTAGCAAAACACTAAATTGGAGCTTAAGAATAAGGGGTAGGGACTAACTCGGTGCATAAAGGAACCACAGGCTAGCTGAGGGATGTAAAGAGGTTTTTAATTCAAAAACCTCCTTGAGATCTGTAAGATGTTTCTGTAACTCCAAACTTTTACTGAAGAGAAACATTCATCCCAGGATGGAAAACAGAAGATGCGGCTACATGTAGGCTTGACTGGGGCTGCTAATGCAAATGGAGAAATTGATTTATTTTTTCAATCAGTGTACTTAACCCAGAGTAGATTTAAAATGTTGAAAGACAGAAAAGACCATCTTAGCCTGGTACTGATTTCCTTTTTCATTTTACCTATGTTTAAATCTGTTTTGCTTTCTCTCCTAGAAATGTGATCCTCCCCAAAGTAGATTATGTAGCTATAGAAGCAAGACTGCACTGCTCTTGGAAAAATCTGCATGCCTTTGTGCTTACATTTCCTCGCTTTTGCGTCTGAGCTGAGCCCCTGACAATTGAAAATATTTAAAGAAGGAAAACTAAACTCTAGTGAATGTGAAAGGCATTTGCACAAAAATACAAGCCGCCTTCCCTCGGTCTTAATAGAAAAACCTTAAAAGGTTTGCATATGCTATACCGATAAATACAACTCCTCATTCCCTCTATGCTCGTGCGCTAGTTTTGAAAGTCTTTGTTTCTATTTTTATCTCCTCACTCTTTATCCAAATAAAGATCTGTAAGTAAGTAAGTTTTCTGTCTGTCTAAGCTCAGCAGCTACGTGGTCACATCTCCTCCATATCATTTTTCCTGTGAACTTTCAGTTCCTTCTCCTTCGCTTGGAATAAAATCAAGCACTCTGTTAATGGCCAGGACTCTGCAGCAGAAGTCTGTACCACATCTCCTCAGGGCCTGTGCATGCAAGAGGTGAAATGCTATCGGTCTTGTGAAACTGTGATGAGTAACTTCAAAATCACTCTCCTATAATAGAAACTTTAAGAGGAGAAAAAAAAAAAAAAAAAAAAAGTGCTGGTGTGCCTCAGTGCTTTCCAAAACCTGTTTTTGCCATGTAAAGTCAATTGGCTGTAAGCTGTGGGCCCAGCTTGGCTTCAAAGAGTGCCTGGCTCTTCATTCACAAACTAAATGCTCTAGAGAGCTGCCAAATTGGGGAGATTATTCTGTCTCATTTTCTGGCAAGCCGCGGCTGCGTGTATCACTTCATTTATATGCTAATTGAGGCCAAGCCTCCAAATAGACTCCATACAATATCTGTGACTTGGCTCCCTCTCTATGATTATTCTGCCTTCCAGCAGCTTCAGTGTGTGCTCTGAGCCGGAGGAGATTTAGTAATGTCTTCATCTACCAAGTCCCTAATCCTGGCCCCAGCTTTCGGAAACTGACGGCTGAACCGGAGCAGCGCAGGTCACTTGCATGAAGGATTGCCGTGGAGCGGTGAAGGTGAGCTCATGCCATTTGTTGATGGGGACTCTCTCTGTGTTCCAGCTTTAAGGAGATGCTGATGTTGCTCGGGCCAGCTGGTGTAGTAAGAGGTTGCAGAGGGCATGGGTAATTACAGGGATGATGTGTTGATGAGGTAAAGCAGCCAGTTCTGTTACCTCCTCTCTTCTGCAGGCTCGTGTGTGATTGATTGACAAAAGCTCCCTCTGCTATATCTGTCCTCTTTTTAAAGCTTAGTGAGCATCCCTGCGCTGTCAGTCATTCCTTGAGGAGCACTATGTTGTTACAGAAAGAGCGGGTACAAATACTGAAATGGTTTCACACTGGTAGGTAGCTCACCTGCACCACGTTGCTCTCACTCCCCCTGATCTTTGAGGCTGCTTTAGCTTTCCATTTGTTTAGTATTTGATAAACTTCAGAAGTGGAGGATGATTTTTTCAGCAAATGGGACACTTGCTGTGGGCTGAATTCACCTAATGTTTCGCCAAAGGCTATTGAACATAGGCTGGGAAATGTGCTTATGGTACAAAATCTTTGAGCCTTTTCAGAAGGAAGCAATAGTACCTCCTGCTTAAAGCAGAGATGTGACAGTGGCTCGTGAGCATTTCTTATCATTAACCCCAGGGATCAGAGCTCTCTGCTAAATTCTGAAACTTCCTTGTGATATCATTTCCATACTTCTTTGAATTTTCTGTTAGAAATCTATCAAGATGTGTTTTTAAAAATCTTGTTAAAAGAGAACTGAGCACTTGAAATTTAGAAAGTTCCCAGCTGGCAGTCACCTGTACGAATCCTTTGTAGACCTGCACTGCAGCACTGTTACGGCAGCTTGTACGTGGGAGCACAGAGTTACAATATGCCTGACTTTTGATTACCCAGTGCCAATACGGGATGTCACAGTCCTGGTCCAGGTGCCCAAACAGGGGCTTCATAGTCTACCAGAGAGTGCAAATGGCCAAGGAAAAGCAGTTGACATGAATATGCAAAAATTCCTTTGCTCTCCTATGCCTGGTGCATAATCATGGCTTTGAAATAAGGAATGATTTGCAATCAGGGTTCGTGACTTGGGCTCAGGCATCTACATTGTCTGTAAATGGGGGATTTGCTGTTCTCGTCTGAGTTGCGGCAGTGCCCACCTCTCCTCCAGGAAGTGAGGGGTATCAACTCAGAGAGAGTTTCCTCCCCTCCCTGAGGCAGTTCAAATTTACACTGCGTGTGCGAGGTAATTGGCTTATCCAGGGCACAAGCTGGCACGGAGACACCCTCTGCCTCACCTGTTGACGTGGAGTCATGATCTGGCCAGGGAAGGAAGGCAGACTCATCAAGCCGCAGGCAGATAAAGCAAGAGGGAGCAAAACTCTTTTGCCTAGTGATGAAGCAATTTCCTGGGATGGACCAGTTGTGGGAGCTGCTACTTCCCAGAAGTACTTGAGCACTTTTATAATCAGCTCATCACTCATCAGAGGAACCTTCCATGGGATTTCCGAAGCCTGCCTCTGCATTCACTGTACTTTGTTACTGGGAACAACTGCCTCGAGCCTCCTCTGAGCTGCCTCAGGGTTATGACCTGTTGGCTGACAAAAATGGGTGCCAGGTGAGGTTCCTGCCAGGGCATGACTGCCGGGCTGAAGGAATACCTCTGCCCTTGCGCAAGGAAGCGGCTCATTTATTTCCATGACACTCTGTTCCTTTGTGTGCTCCATGGAGCAGGTTTTGGCAAGCAGCGTTCACACAAGTCTCTCTGTTTTAAGTGGAAAAGCTCCAAAGCTGATAAATTTCCTGTGTCAGAGAAAGGACATCTCTGTTCTAGGCCAGGATGCTATTGTGAGCATCCTGTTGCTGTTAGTGCTGCACTTCTGTTACTACTGGAGTACGATGCTTGCTCCTTAGAAGATATGGAGGTTTTAAAATTTGTTTACTTCTTCCTGGAGTGAAAGGAGAACTGCTTCATTTTTACATACATATTTTTCTTGTCAACCCTATTGTTTCTGTTTGGACTCTAATGGGATGTTTTAATTTGAGAACATTTGTTTTGTGGTATCAGACACTGCTGGACACAGGATGCATCCCACTTTACAGCACTACTTGTGTTTAACTTAGAGCAGAGGTTTTAACTCCAGGCCCTCTCAGATGGATAGGGCAGGCACTTGAACACAGGTGCCCCATGGCCAAGACCTCTCCAGTATGAAAGATTCCACTCAGTGACAAAAATGATGGTTTTGACTGAAAGGTTTAAAAACAAACAAACAAACAAAAACACCTTTTTTTTTTTTTCCCCCCCAAAAAATACACTGGGTACACTGTCCCTTAGTGCACTGAGGCTAGCTGACAATACTAGTTAATTTTGGAATGCGTAGAGCTTTGTTTCACAAAGTTTTGCACCTACAGTTATAGAAAATTCAGCTCTTCCACCAAAAAGAACAGCACATGGTTGGGTTTAACTGGAGGAGAGAATTAGCTGGGGAGATTAATGTGATTTAAAGGGCAAGAGAAAGAGTGGAAGAGATCGTTTTCCTGTGGTAGTCCCTTTGTCAAGGAAAAAGGAGCTGGTGCATTTAAATATGGGCTTCCTTACTGTAGGAAGATAGAAGAAGGTCAGCAGCTCCAGAAGTCTTATGGGAGCACACACAAAAGTTGTTGGTGGTTAGTGTCCTGTTGAGTGCTTCTGAGGGACATACTTGCAATGGTTTGTCTGGGTGCTAAAAACACACATGTTGTGATGCTGGCAGTTGCACAAAGTCTTGCTGAAGGTAGTGGGTGTAACAACCACCCTTCATTTGAGTCAAGTGCAAAGTGCAATTAGGCTTTAAGGAACAGATAGCTGAAACAATGGGAGCCACCTACCCAACAACAAGGGTACACACAGAGCTGTTTAAGAACGCATGTGGCAGGGGTGGAGGGTTTGATAACAGGCTGCGTTAAGGCACAGGTGGCTGAATATTGTTCATGTGGGAGAGAAACCAGAAAAAACATCGGAGCAGCACACATCAAGAAAGTCCCAACAAAGGAAATACTTGCTGCCTGACTGAATGAAAGCTGAGAGAGTTTACGGGAGTCAGGCACCCAGAGCTCAAAGCAAGCAAGGTGCTACCTGCAGAGCAGAGTTTTCACAGCTAGAAGGAAATGGGTGTTATGTAGTTGCTCTGATATCAAAAGGTTTTGTTTCAGAAAGATAATGGTGCCAGGTTCCATTACCAGAGAGCAGTGATGCAGAACTATTGGGCAATGCCCAGCTCAGAATGTGGCAATGCACAGATGGATCTCCCCATTACTGCAGGGGCCAAGAAGCAGGGATCTGCTGCTAGCTGTAGTTAGGCGAGTGAATCTGTTCTACAGAATGCCACTTCAGATTTCAGCACAGAAAATATAAATAAACATCAAACTGAAGGGAAAGGGTAGGTCAGAATAGAATGAGGACCAAGCTCACCTAGCCTATCCTCACTTTCCAAGTAGGAGTATTAACTTGCTACAGAGCTGAATTTGGCAAGGTGAGACTTGCACTTTGGAGGCTTGCATTTTCACTTGATCACATAGTCAACTTGACCACTGTTCACCTTTACACATCTTTCTTATTACTACAGTGTCTCACATGCTCTCTTGAACGAGAGACCTATCTTGTCACCTAAAAGAGCCCAGATTTTATGCACAGTGTATGCTTTACACTAGATTTACCATGTGAATAGGTTACCTGTCTGTGACAGAAAGGTTGTCCCTTACAGCTTTATTCAAAAAAGACTTCTGGTGGTCTATTTATGAACATAATATTAAGAAATTTCTAATGTTATGGGTTCTAACTGAGACAAAGTTAAAGAACACTTAAAACAGCACCTGCCATAGATAGTTCCTCTGGCTTTAAAGTGTCTGCGGTCTCCACATAATTTCCTGTACAACCAAGTCTGACTTCTATTAAAGCGCTGTCTGAGTCTGACTTGCATTAGTCCCATGAGTGATCGCTAAGTGTTGATTTAGATTCTTCTTACGCTTAGGTTGCAGAAAATGAAAAGCAAATGGGCTTAAGGCAAAACTGAAGTTATGCTGTACATCATTTTATTGCATTCCTCTGAACCTCAGCTAGCTCTCTGGTGATGCACCCACCAGGGTATTGCCTTTTCAGAGCTTTTCAGCATGCATTACCCAGAGTTAAACCTCTAGACTTTCTTTCAAAAATTTTCAAAATTTTCTTATATGTAAGAAAGAAGTTTTTAGCTTTCAAAGTGAGAAGACAATGAAGGCAATTATATATATGTGTGTATATATATATCTCACACAAAATAGTGAACAGCATAAGATACCACAGCTCGTACATGAAACGAGCCTCCTGGCTCATCCAGTCTGGTGCCTCACAAGCATTGAGGTAATAGCTGGTTAGACCCAAAAGGTCTACAAATCACTCATTCTGCATATACCACAAGCCACAAAATACTCCCCAATGCTCCATAACGGCTTGCAGACATATAGTACAACCCATTCAAAGCCACAAACTGGTGTGTGCCACGGTTGTGCTGCTGCAGTCACGGCAGCCAGCATCTACCATCTCCTATAATGTTCCACAAGAGGCTAGCAAAGACATCTGAGACATTTTGAGCATCCTAAATACTAAACACACTGAAGAGCTCTCAAATAAAATGCAAGCAATATATCCTGTCACATCCTTCAGTTAGACTTTTGCACTCTGCTGCTCTTACGTAGGTTCAGAGAAGAGGTTTCAACATTACGTGCACACCTTGCACTTGAGCATGCACACACACAAGCACCCTTCTCTGTGACATTTTGGAAATGACTTTTGGATCTTTATGGCACAAAGGTGGTGTGTCTTCTGGACTCTGGAGAGCCAGAAGTAGCACCTCTGTCTTTACTGTGCACTTCAAAACCCTGCCAGGAAGCAGCCTGGGGACTTGACTGGCTCCACAAGGGTCCATCCTGGAGGCTGAGGTTACCAGTCTTTTCAGTTGCTGGTGAAAGACAAAACTTCTCATCCGTACTTGAGATGAAGCAAGTCTGGGGTTCCAACCATCTGAGCAGACGCATCTCCTGGGACTTACAGTGCTCAGATGCACGTCTTAAATCCTTACATCTATGAGCTCGTTTTGTTCCCGTGATCCACTGACAGCCTTCATTTCCATTAATAATTACATGCGAATTGCCAAGAAGATTGCCCCTCACGAAAAACCACCTTCTGAAATTTCAGAAGCAGATGCATACGGTATCACCGTATCTGGATGCTTCTGGCTGAGTGGCTGTGCCCTGTTCCCTGTACACATGCACAGATATGGAGGATTCATACTTGATTTTCTTCCCCTATCAGACCAAAACATCAAATACAGTAACCTAAAAGACACATGCTACAGAGAACCCTACAGAAAGTAGGTATGCTTTCAAAATGTTTAATGTTTGGTTTGAATTTTTAGTTCAGCTTAGGTCTTCAATTACCTGAAACAGCTGCATCCTTCTCAGTTTAATACATAGAAATAGCAGCCCTGCTAGAGACCAGAAAGTTAATTCTCTAAAGCTATTACCAAATAAAATGGATAAGGATAAAAAATCTTAGTACTCTTCTGGTAACAGGTAGATGAGAACTTGCTTCTCATGAAGGATAGACTTAGTCTGTTGACATCCAAACAAATCAGCAGTGTGACATTTGTTTCTCACAGGAAAATCCTTTCCCTGGAGTGCAGACAGGAAATCCAAAATAAGAGGAGGTGAATACCAAAGGACCGCTGAGGGAAGGGGAGGATCAGAAAGAACAGTGTTCACTTGTTGTGTAGGCTAGGGAAAGAAAAAAGCGTGTGAGAAATCAGTGTTTATTCCTATGTTTTGTGAAGTGCTCTGACTGCAGAATGAATCACTTCTCTGCTGTGAGGCCGTAGTGTCATCACCGTGCCACCTGGTGAATCCCTGATTTTCTCAAAAAGAAAATGAATTACTGAATTACTTTCAGAGGAAATATTACACAATTCATCTTATCCAACCAATAAATGAGAGACCCTTAAGTCTGTTCACAGCACCTGTTTTTCTGACTAAAATACCACTGGGACCCAGCTTCTGTGAAGTACTTGACTGCTCTGTCAGAAATTTTGGTACAAACTCAGTGATCCTGTAGTGGGCTAGCATTAACAGCAGCACCCAAGTGTTTATGACAGGGACCTTCTGCTGGATATGCATTGTCCAGGCTAATGCAGCCCTCTGAATAGGTGATGGCACATTACAGGCCTAACATGGGGTGGGAAAGACAGGAGATGAATGAGCTTTGTTGTCACCCCTCGAATCCACTGATAGCAGCTTCATTTCAGACCATTGCTGTCCCATCAGCTTCCCCCAGAGCTCAGGACTCAAATGCTGGGCAGCTGCACCTGTGGTGGTAAGGAGAGCTAATTGCTTCAGCACAAGGAGCAGAGGAAGAGTGATTCACCTTGTAACAAAGGGCCCTGCAAGGCTCTCCTGTGAGGGGCTACTGAGATGCTCAGTGACAGCGAGGCTGTGAAGCGGGGGCTCTGAAAGGGACGTTCCTCCCAGTGCATTTGCTGACTTCAAGTTTTTGTCAGCTGGGTCTTTGGGCTTTGTGCCAGCCCAGAAAAACTAACAAAGGCTATTTCTTCAGTTGCATATGGTCAGGAAAAGAAGGAAAACAGGAGGAAAAATGAGGGACTGTAATACTTTTAAAAGAAGGACATTTTTTTTTTTTTTTTTCAGAGAAGTAAAAATGTCTCATTTATATAGCTTCTGGCTATTGTAAGCCCCAGCATAATTCTTAAATCTATGTGAAATGGCACAGATCACATGGCTTTAACATAGTACAAAGGCCATGGGAAGTGAAGATAGTTTTGAAACTGAACCTAAAATCCTACTGTGGTCAAAAAGGGAAAGAAAAAAAAACGGAAAAAGAAGAAAGAAAAGGAAAGATACAACATTAAGCCCAAGAGAGAAGTGCTTGGACTGGATTTGTCCAGCAAAAGTTATTTCCACTCATTTAACATTTTTTTTCCCTCAGTTTCCTAGGTTCTTCGGAGAGTTTGTACTCTTAAGAAAATGTTATCAGGGCTGGGTGATTTCCGTGCCTTCCGATAAAGAAATAAATAAGATGCTCGTATATCCATAGTTTTCAAAACTCACATTTCAGTTTCTCAGTCTTTTCAAAGCTGTTTAACTGAGCTGCTCAGGGATTTCATGGTGCTGCTATCCCCTGGCCACGGCACATTTGACGAAAGTTGAGCTGTTAGATACCCTTCCCTGACCAAATTCCGATACAGCTGCATCTTCGCGTTCTCTTCCTGAGCTGCTGCTGGGTTTGAGTGGCACCAGTTTACGCATTGCCAAATTCTACACAACTTCTCTTTAAAAAAAAAAAAAAAAAAAAAAAAAAAAAAAAAAAGAGGTGAGAACAACATTTTAATAGTGAAGTATAACTGGCTATTGTTGTCCTTTCTTTGTATAAGCTGTTATCAAGGCTTTGAAGTTCTGCCAGCTTGTTTCCATTACAAGGAAAACCTGATACCAGCTGGAATTTTTGGAGTACAGAGGGAGCGATGGCAATGGTCCTGTTGACTTACACAAATGTGCCCAAAATGCTGTTTTTTATGAACACAGAATAAAGAAACTGGAAACAATTTTCTGCTGAGACATCTCTGCCTTTTCAGCAGCACTAACCCATAGGAAGCTCTGTCTTTTTAAACTTCTTTCTAATGAGGTATCCACTGCAACTTTTCTCATTCTCTCACTTCTCTTCAAGGCTTTTTTTTCACTCTCTCCTGCCCATCAGTACTTGGAGCTATGGCTATCAAGTGTTCCAACCCTGTGCTTATCTGCCCCGAGAGAAGCCTTCCTGCTCATATTGCGTAGCTTCTACTCAGTATTTTGGGTGTTAGCTTCTGTTTTTTTTCTGCCATCACTACCCCTGAGAGTCTTTGAGTCTTGCAGTTTGCTTAATCCAAGCCTGGGAGCGATGAAAATGGTTATTAACACTTTCGGTATAATGGCTGGCTGCAGCTAGTGACATAAAAACCAGCTGTCATGTTCACTCTGTTGATCTCACGCACCAGTGGGCAGATAAGGCATTAGAATCAAGACAATTTGCTAAAATGGATAAATCAGACCCTGCAGTATGGATCCTACCTAGTACACATAGCACGCATGAACACGCTACAGCCCCGTTTTATCTACAAAATAGGGTTCCTTTTCAGCATGTGTACCGTATTAAGCTTTCTTTGCATTAGCATCAAAAAATCTTGACTTCTGCAATATGCCATGATTCGAACCATATGGTGCGTGAGAAACAGGTGGAGCAAAGCCTGAGCAAAAAAATGGAAGGAGGAAAAAAAAAAACATTTTTAATATAATCAAGATAAAGAACTACACTTGCGACCATCACCCTCCCAGCAATTATTATAAGAAATAAATAGGTGAGCCCTTCCCAATAAAGAAATTAACAGTGAATGTGGGCTGAATACAAGAAGTTATCAACTAGCATGCTGTCTTCTTTAGAAAGGTGCTACTAACAATTATTTGGGGTATGTTATATATAGCCTTGAGCTGCTACAGGATGGTTCTCTCCGATTTACATGGTAATTATTTGTGATATGCTATTTTTGCTATGATTTTCACCTCCATTGCAGAGTTTTATTTCAGTGTCCTGATGGTGTGATTCTTAAAACTCTCTTTTTAAAGGGGTTGCTGGAGCACTTCTCTTGCAAATGTTTTTTGAGGTATTTGTCAGCAAGATGACTTCCTCCTATAGTTTCTGTGAACACTCTTCTTAGCAATGTTATTGGAAATAAAAGGTGATTTGCAAAAGGTGTTGATGCTTTTATCCTGCCTAGTTGAAGACGTTTAATTTGTGTATTTACAACTGCAAGTCTTCTTTTTATTCTTCCTTGTGCTTGATGTCGGTTTTCTTTTTCAAACAAAAAAGTATGTAGCTGCATGTTTCTATGGCAGGGAAAAGCCAACGCAGCCATCCAGCTGTTAAAATCAGTGTTAGATGTGAATTTTCTATGGATTTCCCACTGCATGGCAGGAAACCAGCTTTCATTGCTCCTCCTCCCTCCTCCCCATCTAGCCTTCTATTAGATTAATACCAGAAGCATGAAGTAACATTGCACAGAAAGTTGTTGCTTTTAGCTCTCAGAAAACTTGGCAGCCTCTCGAGAAATGAAAGGGGGAAGGGGAACCTGAAACTTCACTCGCCAAAGAAGAGATCTGAGGCATTCAGCATAAAGAAACATTTTTCTCTCATTAAATCTCTGAGGTTTTACAAGCCAGCTAATGACAAACTATTTAGAAGCCTAATGAGGCTTCAGCATCAACCCTTTCCTCTCTGTGTTTGTTGGCTGGTTACTTCGGCGTCCTTTTTTCATGTTGCTACCTAATTTATGTCCTGTTAGTGAAATATATAGCTAAGATAGTGTATTTCTCTTCTTGGTTGTAAAGGGTTTTCCAGATAAGTTTACAGGACAGGCCTGGAAGCTTGCAACCCAAGTGGCTGTTATTCACAAACATTGGGATGCTGTTGCAAATGCTTTAAGGTTTCAGTAGAACAAAGAAGAAGGGGAAAAACATGCAACGTGCAAACAAGGCATTGTGAAACGAAGGAGGGACCACCCCCAGCGTCTTATCTTAGATATCTCAGTGGTCTTGAAGCTAGAGCACAAAATTATAATTTATTAAAACAACATGTTAAAGATTGTCATATGTTAATTTCCTGTGATATTCTGGGATCAGCAAGCATATTTTATTGCTTCCTGTGGGCCTAATCCTACATCAGGCGGTGTGAACTTCATTGGGAGTGTGTGGGGTCGTTGTCGCAGCAGCAGCACAGACCCAGGCAGAGGAGCGGGCACGGGACGGCCCCACAAACAGGCAGCACAGGCTGCTGGTGCGTGGTGCTGTGGGACAGGGACCCATGCTCAGAGGTGAGGTGAGCAGTGTTAGGCAAGGATACATGCCTAAAGCAGCAGTCTTTGCATGGCCTAACTCCTGTAAAATGGCCTTTCCAAACTTCTCATAGTTTCCAAGTAACTGAGTGTATTTATTTATTTATTTTTTTGGTTTACCACCATGCCACTGGCTGTGATGTTGCCTCAGAAAGCCTCCAGTTAAAACAAGATACTTGGTTATAGCTGTCCTGGCTGTAGGAGCTGGTTTTCTACAGCAGAGATGAGCTTTAAAAATAAGTGCAGCATCGGACCTCCCAAAAAGCATTGGTCCATCTTCTACTTTCTGCCACACACATGCATTTTCTGAATGCATTTGGCTCTGCAATCCTCTCCCTTGCTATATTTTTAGCATTTTATTGAAGAGGGGCACGTACAGTAAGGAGGTTAGATGCCTGGTTATTGCTGGACTACTGTTCTGGTTTAGGCTGAGTTTGCATTGGGCATTAGTGATTTTCCAGGATGTTTAACTTTGGGTTTTGCATATTTTGTTTGTCTAAGCACATAAGCTACTTTGAGTAACAAATACATGGGGAGAAAATCGTTATAATTATTATTTTTTTTTTTTCACATTGCTTTTAATCCTGTCCCTATTTGGAGAAAAAATCCTGGAAAACTAAGGCTGAAATGTGTCTGCATCTTATTCTGCCCCTATTAGTGCAAGAAAGCAGTAGTGATATTGTGTCATCCTTTGTGTTGCTAATGGGAGTTAATTTCACATTTGGAGGCCATCTGCCAAGAAAAACCCTCTCTACAGCCCTTCTCAATACACATATAAAACTTCTCAGCAAAGGCAGCTCCATGAATCAGTTGTGAGGATGTATTTTATCTAAACTTTATTAGGTGTAGCTTTTTCCTTAATGAAAGCCACTACATCAATTCTGGCCCCAATTACTCTGAAGAGAATGAAGTAAGTTTTTGGCACCAGTCTTCCCTTCTAGTAGCAGTGCATTCTTCTACCTCTTCTGTCTGTTACTAATCAACTCAATTTCACCTGAAGGGGAAGAATGCTTTTGTAGAAGGAAGGACCCAAAGGAGTATTTATTTCAACACAGAGTTCTGTCTTTACAGAGATTAAATATAAAATTGAAGTAGTATCTTGGGTTCTTTGACTTACTGTTTTGTTCTAGCTGAGGTTTTGTGTGCAGCCTTGGTCAGCGGTCTTAAATGCTTTTAGATTTCTAATTCCCTACTAAAGAAAGTACTACCTTGCTCACATGGCCCACTGTGTTAGATAGATAAATAGATAAAAGCTTTGTGCATCCAGATTTGATAATGACAGAAAAGGACCAAGCAGGAACAGCGAATTTCCCTGGCTTGGCATCAGAGACAAATCACACAGCCCCAAACTAAGGTGTGTATGGGAGTTTATTCATCAGCTTATTGCTTGTTGGAAGGGCAACCACAGGGCAGATAGCTTTGTATCCAACCACGGAGTGCAAAATGAATCGTTGCTTAATCTGTGATTGTAATCACAAAACACTAACTATTGTATTTGCACCACACAGTCTTGAGTCCATCATTTGCTTACTGACTTAATATCTCTAAGGAGCATTGAGAAGGTGCTGCCTGTAGACCCTGCGTGTGAAGCGCAGCGTGTTTGCTCGCAGAACTAACTGCCTGTTGTGTAACAAAAATGTATTTGTGTACAGAAAAAAATTTAAAACTTAGCTGCAGCTTCAGAGTTGAATAATTAAGTTTTAAGCTACCCTCATTCACAGATGTGTGCTGATTCTAGCAAAGGGAAGCAATTAATCAGCTCCAAAGACAGACAGCCATGCACAAGCTTAGGGTTGTACTCTTGTGATTTAGAGAGTCATGTCTGGCCTGTGTTAGCAGAAATCCTTTGGATTATTAAAATGTGCTACTTAAATAAGAAATAGCATGATCTTTTATTACACTAAATAGTATAGTTGCTTCAATAAGTGCTTACTTTTCCAACAAATCTTTTGCTTATGTCTTTAGGTCATTATGGCTACAACACGGCTGCTACTTGCGTGAGTAATTATGAGTTGTCACCATAAAATGTCTCTACCAGTAAATTGCACAACTCATTAACAGAAAACTAACTGCCTGAATTACTCAGGTCCTCACTTCAGTGGTAGTTCTGAAACACAGCCCTGCTCTGAGCTGCAAAGGTAGCATGACAAGAAGAGCAGACCCCGCAACTGCACTGCGAATCCCTGCAATGCCTCACCGAAGTGCGATGAAGAACAAGTCTTGCCAGCCTGGTCCTTTAAGCTCAGAATTTGGCTGCAAAAGCAGCCAGCATTTGATGATTCAGAGGAATGCAAACCCTAACCACTTTCTTGCCTTGCAATTACAACCTAGTTAATTGTGTACAACTGTGCAAAGGAAGAGAGTGAGGAAATTCCTTTCCTGACCCTTCCAGCAATTGACTTGTGCCCTGGAGCATGAAATTTGATTACTCATGTAACTTATTTTCCTGAGGCAATTTTTGTTGATAGCTCTTGTGTGACAATTCAAGAAAGTTTCAGGCCAAGTCACAAGAACACCACTGGCTGAACATCAGCTTGCTTTATTTTTCTTACGGTTTGATATACCTCTGCATTGTGTGGTGGATTCACAGATTTTTAGATTTTGATCTTGGATGGCAAGTGTAACTATTGGGTGTGTTTTTCTTTTTTTCCCCACTGGAATGGAACTGATGAATGTGGTCATGCTCCAAGGTGCCTTTTAATTTAGCAGAGATTCCCACTGAGACTTAAAAATTAAGTTTGCTTCAATACCTAGGATCTATCCTGCTATGCTGCCTGAAAATGTCTTTGATAGAGTTACAGCAGAAGAATCACCATTTGCTTTGAAGCTTCACCAGAAGTTCTGGTTGTGACAACCTTTATTATTTTTCAAGCTATAAGCAATTGCGTTAGTATTATTCTGCAATGGCAAACAACAGCTGGGTTTCTTTACCGAGGCAGTGGTACAAAATGCTCGTTATATGCTGCAAAGCACTGAGTCATTACAACCTCATTTGTTGCCACATGCTTGCTCAAAAAGGCTGAAATTCAATAATCCATTGGTGTATTGGTCATGCCGGTTCAAGAAATGTAGGCTTGGTCTCCAGCAGAGCAGCTCAGATCTGTGTTGGGCTGTGGTTCCTCTGCTTCTTAGGCACTCTAGCGCAACTAAGTGTTGGATCTTTTTCAGAAGGAGGGGGCAGGGAAGGAAGTTGTCGTCTGGATCATTTTCTTGATTGGTTTTTCACCAGTAATTGCATCAGCCCACCCAAGAAGGCCACAGACTACAGATTGGGAACCTAAATGAATACTTAAGGCAGGAAAGGGAAGAAACCAGACCAGTTTTGCCACCAAAGGGAAGAAAAAAAAAAAAAAAAAAAAAAAAGCATAGCTATGCCAAAAGTCATCAATGGACAGCTTTATCTGGACTGACTTTGTCAGGCTGGGTATTGTCTCCTCCTGCAGGTAACATAAAGCCTGAACCAACTCCCAGCTGTGGGCTCTGGCTCATTTGACAGAAATGCAGTTATAGCCACACCTGATGTGGATAAAATCAGTAATGCTGAGGGACCAGGTAATGGAGAGACAGTGGTTGTGGATGCCTGCTCACAGGTGACTTCAGTTCTGATCCAGCTGAATAGATTTCTCTTTCCCTGTTTCAGAAGCATGCCACTGAGGTATTTTTATTACCGTTTTCAACACTCTTGATTAAAATACACTTTGTGCAAGCTTTCTAACATTTGATTTTTTACTTATACGAATTACCATGGAAACTACTAAACCTTTATTGGGCATGCTTGCATACTCAGGGATGGGGAATTTTGAATGTCCCTATGATATGCAATACAGGTGTTGTAGCAGAGCAACTGCTGCAAGGATGGTTCAAGCTAGCTAGGTGGATGGTTGAACCCATCTTTGACTCCCAGCTCATGGGCAAAGTTCCATATCTTTTCTTTTTCTGACTTTCCTTAAGAGGTCTGTTGTTGCCTTTGTTCCAACAAGAGCAAAGAGTATTCAGCTCTTTAGTTTTTGGAGTTTTACTTGTTTGATCATTTTTAACTACTTTCTATATATAAAAGGTCTAAATTATTATTATTACTATTATTATTGCCAGACTCTTGCTTGTTATACTTTCTAATTTATCTTATGGCTGCACCTATGGCTGTTTTTTAGTTCCTCTTGTTACTTTGGAAATAAGCTTTATTCCTTCTCTTTCCCTCCTTTGATGCCAAGAAACAGATGACATTGACTCAGGTGATGCTTTCCCATAGATATATGAGGGGAAACACATGCTTGGCCTCATCCAGCTTTGCTGATGCCTCACCTGATGGGTAGGAACTAAGCACAGGAACAATTCAACGGCATTTCTAAATTATTTCAGAGGAATGGTTTGTCTGCAAGTGCCAAGTTACTCCTTTCCATACTGTTAAGCTCCATTTTCCCTAGGGAGATTTTTGCAGACTATTACTTACAGTTTTCCCACTCATAATAGCAAAAGGAAAATCCCGTGAGATGAAGGGGAGGCTGGCTGCTTTTGGCTTGGACTGCAGGCAGGGTTAAATGTCATTCTTACTTCCAGCTGTGAGCACATCCTAAACTTTGCATTCCTTACGTGTACATGGCTTTATTTGTTTAAGTGCATGGACCTCTTGTTTGTTTGGTGAGCAAAGCACATGAGCCAGCTTCAACACTAGCAATAAAGGAAGCCCTCAGACATAACAGAAGAGCTCAGCCTGGTTCTGGCCTATCAGAATAACTCAGCTGAAAAACTTGTCATTTTGTATGTAAACTACAGTAGATACCAGGACAGCCAAGGCCATTTCTCCTTTCATGTCCTCTGGGCCTGTGGGTGTTACTACATAGATTCCAGATTTTAAGGAGTGATTGCGAAGTTTATACTGTGGTAAACTAATGGTTTTAGCCAAGTAAAATATCCCCTGGAAAATGCAAGGCACGAACTAGATCCAAACTGCCCCCAAACACAAATGGTTAGCGGTTTCTGCAGTGTTTCAGGTCTATGGGGTGATGTGTGAGCTATGCTAGCTGCCCAGGCCCCCTGTACAGTAGGTGTGTGCTGCAGTCCCCACTTCCTTCCCAGGAAGAAAAGGGATAAAGGTAGGGTGGGAAGGCCACACCACAGTGAACAAAATGGTTATCTGGGGTGCTCTGGCTGGCCACCCCCACACTACCCATTGCTGGGGCTTTCCTCACGAAGCTGAGGGTGCTACATGTGCCCAGGGAGCAATGCTTGGTTGTATCCTTGACTCCCACTGGTCTCCTGAAGGATGGGACCCACTCTCTGGGGCCTCTTTGTCTTTTTGTTTGCCCTGCTGACAGCCGCAACCCAGCGGCTGGCCTCGCTGCTGCTGTCACTTAGCAGCCTCCAGCACCTCTGCAGCCACCTGGGCCGGTGTCCCCAGCCTGTGTGACAAACACAGGGCCGGCCAGGCACACTGCTTTGGCAAACACACGCTGCTGGGTCTGTAAGGCCACCGGCTCCTGGCAGCGGTGCTGTGCCCGGCTGTGCTCCCCAGCCAGGTGTCCCTGCTTGGGGACAGCCAGTGGGGCCAAGCACCCGTGGTGACAGACACCACCACCCTATGTCCTTGCTGGGGCCTCGACTGGCCTCTTTTGGGGGCATGCACACGTGTTTTTGGTGTATTGTGTTCTTTTTTGGTGTACTGTGTTGATTTTTTCAGGTAGGGGCTGGCTGCACGAAGGAAGGCTGCGTTGAGCGGCCCTGGGGGGCAGCCTGACCCCGCTGCTGGGGCTGAGGGCGCCGCCTCGCCTCACAGGTGAGCGCAGCCCCAGCCCCAGGCGAAGAAAAGCGGGCCCTCGCCCTGCCGGCAGCCGCCCTGTTTACTCAGCTAATCTGCGGGGCAGGAAATCGCCTCACGATTCACAGCTACGGCTCGCGGGGCCGGCCGCTGCCCCTCACTACACGCTGCTTCCCCCAGCGGGACGGACGTGAAGCGGGGCGAGGGGACCAAGCGGACCAAGCAGCAGTGTCTAGACCCGCTGTCCGTCCGTCCATCCCTCGCCCTACGTCCCAGTTCGCTCTTTCCCTCTTTCTCTCCCCCACCGCCTTCCCCCCCCATCCAGGGTCCTCTCGTCCCGCCCCGCTCCCGCGCCCCCAGCCTGCGGGGAGCGAACCATTCCTCCCGCGGGGGTGCCCCGCGGCCGAGCCCCGCCGGGGGGCGGCGCTGGCTCCGGCGCAGGGGGGGCGGCTCCGGGAGGCGGCGGCGGGGCCGGGCCGGGGCTCGCAGCGGCGGGGATGCTGGGGGGCAGCGGCGGTGAGTGCGGGACGGGGAGAGGGGTTTGTGCCCCCTTTGCAGGGCTGCTCTTGGAGGGAGGGGAGCCCCGCCGCCGCCGCGGGGTGCGGGGGGCTCGGCGCTTTGTCCCGCGGTCCCCCGGCGGCGAACAAAGCGGCTGCGGGGCACTGGCGAGGGGGTGGCTCTGCTTGATCCCGTTTCCCTTTCGCCCTGGGGGTGAGGTACCTGGCGGAGGGGATGGAGGGAGGGAGGAGGACGACGGGGTCTTTGTCCGTGCCGCTTTGTTGGCGGCAGCAGCAGCGGCAGCCGCCCTGCCCGGCCCTGCCCGCGGTCCCCCGGCTTCTCCCCGCGCCCCGGAGCTGCCCAGGGTTTTATTTCCCCCTTGGCAGGCGGGCGGTGCTCGCACAAAGCCCTAAGGGATGGTCCCCGGCACCCAGTGCTCCTCTGGTCCCCGTGTCCCCCGCACCACCCCTGCCCGGACCCCCCTCGGCATCCCCGGGCACCAGGGAGCAGCTTTGGGGTGAATCCTTCGCCTTTGGGGTGCGCGGTCCCTCCTTTTTTTTTTTGCCGGGTCCCCGCTGATCTCGGCTGTTTCCTTCCCTAAATCGCGGTGTGTCCCCAGAGGTAAGGCGTTAGCAGGGGAAAGGCGTGGTGGAGCCGGGCGGGATGGCCAGCGAGAGGCCAGGCTTGCTCTCCCGCAGCAGGAGGCAGCGATGCGGGGACAGGAGTTATCGGAAGGAGGTGTGGGAGCGCTCACCTGTGCTGTCAAAGGGAGGGAGAGACCGAGCTGGGAGGGTGTTATAACTTTTGGAGTATTCAAACAGCAACACCTCGCCCTTTCCAGAGCCGCTGATACCTTTTTATGGTTGCTTTAAGTGGTTTTCTTTTCCGCACCGGGAATTTCTCCCCCTTCCCTTCCGTCGAATGCTAAATGAACCCTTTTGTGTGCCCGCGTTCGCACTGAGGGAATGGAAATCTCCGACAGTAACCGGGACGGAAAGGGCAGTCATTTTTTCCAAATCAGTTTTTGTCTGTGCTTATCAGATACCGTTAGTGACTGGTTTTGTGAAAGTATGCAGAGATACCAGTTGGGCATTACTGGGAAGGAAGAAAGGCAAGATGTGGAGTGTTTTTCTGGGCACAAAGCAGGGGAAGGGTCAGGTGGGGATCGCAGATCCCCCGTGAGGTTGGAGTCGAATGCAAAGGACAGAAGGATTTTGGACAGGAAGGTTTTGTCTGTCTTTTCCACTTGAAGATCCCATGAAAAGTTGTAATAATGAAAGTGTGTGGGGGGAAAGTGCTGACTGCTTATGAAAGAGTTAATGCTGCATTCACCACGCTTGTGGCGTGTTCTCTCCATCTCCATTTGTTAAAGCAAACAGCTAATCCTGATGTGTAGGCACTGCCAGTGTAGCAAGCGGAGCTTCCCCTGGCAGTTGCTGAACAGCTGTGGGGATGCCCTGTTCAGGGCGCGCAGAGCAGATGCTGGCCACTCAGGTTTTGTTTGGGACCAGTGGGGCACATCCAAGGAAGTCGGGAAGTTTTTCCATGTAGGAGGTCCTCCACAGACCTCTGTACAGGAGTGAAACCTGTAAGTTGTAAGTCTGTTATTTTTCCAAGTCTCGTGCGTGCAGGATCAGATTGTCAAGGAACTATTTTACTTAACTGCCTTGGTTATATTAAATGCTCTACCTGCATGTCTAGCACCTTGTATTTCTCACTCGAAGGAACAAAATGCTGGGGCTTGCTGATAAATGCTGCAGGGCACTTGTGTAGGCAGGCTGGCCTGTGGTTTGGTAGCACAAGAGCCACGTTGGGCACTGTCCTGCTGATTTGGAGCCACTTAGGCTGCTGTTGCTGTGATGTGGTTTGCCAAGCACTTGTGATGTGAAGCGTTTGGTCTGGGGGCTTCTCTGCTTTTAGTCCCTACAGAAAATACGCTGCCCTGAGAGCTGGAAAGAGAAGATGTGCTAAAGAGCCAGAGGGGACATTTGGAACTATGGGCAAATGTCCTAAGGAAGGAGACAAAATGAGGAGAAATGGATGGACGAAATAAGGGAGACAGAAGCTGTCAGAGTAAGAGGGCACTGAAGGCAGATGATTAACAAAGGAACTGACAGGCACAGAGTGGCAGTGAAAGAAGTCAGCACAGAGGGAAGCGGATCATGGGCAAAGGTTGCCTGGGAGAGCTGGAAAATGTAATAGGCAGATAGGGGGAGACGGTAAGGATGTCCAAGAAGCTCCCTCCCCCTTAGCCACTGCCCCCCAGAAAAAAAAAAAAAAAAAAAAAAAAAAAAGCTGTTCTGAGTAGTTTTTTCTAGCTCCTTAGATGTTCTGGGACTTACCTGTTGTGAATGGCAAAGCTCTCAATGAATGGGCATCCTAAAGACAAGTTTATTGTGTCAGGTGGGATGGGAAAGAAGGAACTTTTCTTTAAGGTCTTTCTGCTCTTGTACAGTGCACGAGAAAGTCTGTATTTCCTGGGATTCAGAAATGAAAACTGAGCATATTTATGCGCTTTTGCCACTACACAAAATGTTGTTTGTTTTGTTTGTTGTTAGTCTGCACGATTAGATAGATACAAGCAGTCACAGGCCAGCAACAGAGCTTTCTCTTTGTCACGTCTGTGTGAATTTTCACATGTTGGTTTGCAAATCCTGAGCGTGCTCATTTTTTTAATAAGAAAGGAGTTAATGAAAAAGTGTTAGAATAATGCCTGGGAGCTCCTTGCTGCTGGTGTGAGATGGTAACTGGTGCTGGCTGGAGTAGCTACCATAGATGTATCAAGAGAGAAAAGAACACGGTGGCCTGAGGCTGGCTTGTCCTCTGCCAGCCCTGTTTTTCACCACAAAGAAAGGAGTTCATTGTTTTAACAGAAATCTCTTCTAAAACATTTCTACCTCTTGGTGGATTTTGTTTGGCAGAAAACAATGAACTCGCCTTTTAGAAAAGCAATCCTAACCTCAGCTTAGCTCAGTGAAGTAGTCCAGCTGAAACGTGGTTTGTGTGACTGTGAAATAAGGAGGAGGTAAGGATGTCTGCTAAAATACTGCCATTTGAGTAAGTGGTTTAATATCTTGTCCTACCAGCTGCCTAGATTGGAGATGAGATTCACTGAAAAGTGTACTTTATTAGTTTCAGTTTCAGGTAAGAGTAGCTGTTATGGCACGGAAGTTGTAAAGCTTCACCATTTACACTGAAATTTTCGTTTGGACACGCTCAGCAGTCTATCCCCTATGTAAATGTTTTAAAATCTCTACTTGTAATCACCAAACTAGTATTTACATGGTAATGAATGTTTTCCTTCTTTATGGGTATTTAAAATTGTCAGTTTTCATGACCTGATTAAAGTAATATGTGGTTTCAGTCTACTGGAAAGAGCAATTGATTTGACATTTACAACATTTGTCCTTATGAAGTAGGAGAGAATCGTGCTTCTGCAGCAGGACAGAAAAATACAAATCTTATATCTGGGAGTAATTTTTGGAATCGTTGAGACAGTTGTTTAAAAACAAACAAACAAACAAAAAAAAACTAGGGATTTACTATGGGAATAAAGCTGTGTAGGGTGTTGTCTGTTATTGCTGCATTGCCCTTTTTCTGCTCCTTCTCCAATATCCAGCATGATAATTTCTCAGAGGAAGAGATAAGTTGTAAGAGTGACTTCCTCTGCCACTCCTTTTTCCACATCGGAAACCTGCAGGCTTACAAGGAAGGGACTTTGTCAAATCTGATTCACAGATATTTGACTTTTAGTGCTGGTGAATGTGCCAAAGCGTGAGCTTTGGGAACTAAAGCTCCCTGTGCCTGTAGCCAGACCTTGTTGTCACTTGCACCACGGAGACTGGTGTATTGCAGAACATGCACCATGAAAAGTGAGGAACCAAGAGCTTTTCAGGGCTGTGCTGGCAGGAAATTAGCTGTAGTTTAAGGTCTGTTATTTTGTATTGTTGGGGAGGAGGAGAAGGAGGAGGCGGAAATGGAGAGGATGTTTAAGTGGGCTCTTAGATAACAGCTTTGCTGAATTCCCCAGTTTTTGGCACAGATGTCTGTGGTCTCTCTTAAGGATGTGCCCATTACCTATGCCATGGGTATAGCATCTTGATCAACCTATGCAGGTGTCTTGTGTGAATGTATTTCTTTGATTTGGCAGTAGGCTTTCAGGGCTTGGGGAAAGGCTGATTTATACTTGAGTATTTTTTGGAGGTAGACTACAAAGCCTTGTGAGGTTTACTGCTATCTGTGTGAGCCTATCAGGACTCTTTCATCAACAAGGTCTGGAGAAAAAAGAAACAGCCTTGCTTTAATCAGGAACAAGTCCGCTGTCCTAAGATTATGTGGGAAAAAGGAAATCTACTTGGCAATGGAGCAGCCCATTTTTGGTTACAGGTGTGCTATACCGTGGGAAACTTGCATCTCCAGGCACTGAAGCCATCAGCCCTCCTTCATTCTCCAAATTTTGTTTGGGTTGGAAAAGCTTAGGTTTTCCTGTCTCCAGAACACAATGGAATTTCATCTATTTTCCATGGGTGGTTGTACACTGCTGTAGGAATTTCTGAAGAGAAATGTCAGACACATGAGAGGGGACAGGAGCTGCCGGGAACTGCTTGTAATGTTGCTTGAGAAACCAAAAATGAAGAAACAATGAAGTGCAGAGAAGCCTTAGAGGGCAGATGGTCATTTTTAAGAACTTTGTTTAAAAATGACTGTTTGTTTTTGGTCAAAGGAATTCAGTATCTATTTCTGAGACATTTCAAGGGGCTTGGTTGGTAATACAAGAGCAACAGGCGTGCTATGGCAGCCTCTCCCAAAGAGAGGTGTCAGCCAAGGCTGAAGCGATGGAAGGGGAGAGAGCCCACCTGGTGAGAAAATCATAGAATCACTAGGGTTGGAAGAGACCTCCAAGATCGTCTGGTCCAACTATCGCCCTACCACAAATGTCACCCACTAAACCATGTCCCTAAGTACCATGTCCAACCTTTCCTTGAATACCCCCAGGGATGGTGACTCCACCACCTCCCTGGGCAACCAGTTCCAATGCCTGACTGCTCTTTCTGAGAAGAAATGAATTGTTCTTTCTGAGAACGTCTCCTAATTTTGACCCCAAATCTCCAGAACAAACACAGAGCAGAGCTGTACCTGTGTTTTGTGGAGCTGCAGCTCTGTCCTGCTCAGATGAGCAGATGGGTGTTTTGGAATAAAGCGACCCTGCGTTATAATATCTTAAAACTGGAATCCTTTGTTTGACTCGCAGCCTGTTTGAGTCATGAATCACTGTTTCTTCTGGTCGTTAGTAAAACAAAACTTAATTTGGCCTGGGCACCGCACAGATGAAACATGACTGGTAATGCTGTATACATTCAGTTCAGATGACTTTATAAATCCCAGATGAAGTCACTTTACTTCATTCCAGACAAGGCCGAGTGCAGCGTGTGCTCTGTAACGAGACCCAGCCTTGCTGGTTTCTGCATGAGGCCATGCATAGTCCTGACCTGAAAAAACACGATTTCATGTGAGCAGATAAGCTGTTGGGTTTGAGCTGTTCACTTGTTTAACTCCCTAATTCATTAATGGTTTGCAGCGTGTCTTCACAGTAGAAAATTTTAGGTAGTTCTCCCCAAAAATCCAATTACAGTTAGGTGATGACCTCTCTGATCTCCCATTCTCAAAGAGAGAGACATGTAATGAGTTCTCAAACTTGAGCTGGAACCATATAAATATTTAACCTTAAAAAAGACATTCTTCCTTCTGGCTATTAGCAAAATCAGGTATTCACCAAAATGAACTGAAGATTGAATCTTGAATTACATGGAACTCCTTCCCTCTCAGCTGTTCACTCTTTAATATTAGTCATGTTGATTAAGTGGTAGCCGCCATCTTACAAGATAGAAGGGAAGGTTTTTTGTTACGTTTTAGTGATCTTACCAATCATCCTAATCAAAAAGCAGCAATGTTAGAAATGCAAAAAATGTAATTACTTCTCATTCTTCCTTTTAAAGCGACCCTTTCTTCTGTTTTGTCATTCCAAGTTGTCCATATTTTAATTTTTCGGTCAATGATGTAACACAAAGCACAACTACAGAATAGTGTGAAGCATTACAAGCCACTAGTTTTCTGTGTGAAGTTGACCGTGTCCCGAGAAGTTGGGTGTTCAGCTCTTTTTTGGGGAGCACAGGGCTGGACGTTCGGTATCTTTAGTAGTGCCTTGCATGCAAATGCTATGCCAAGATAGTACGCTGGAAGCCATTTTAATGGCATTTCTGTCTTGTTGCTTGATGTTTTTTTGGCAGATGAGAGGCAGGCTGGACCTGGCTAGGAAGCAGGCCCGAAGGCTTGAGAGGACAGTGGCGCTGCTTTCAGGGAACCAAAAACTGGAGAGCGCTGTCAGGGCGAGACCCACCACTCGCTGTGAGGAGAGATGCCCTGCGGAGTGGAAACCTCTCCTCAGGAGTGACCTCTGTAGAGAGAAAAAGTGTTATAAAGTGAGATTGGTGTATATGTGATTTGAGTAATAAGAGACAGGAGGGAAAGGCCCTGGCTGGCATGGCAGGGGAAGAAAGCAGTAGGGTGAGAGAAAAGCCAGAGGGCACTGCAAGGAAGCTTCTCTCCATAGGGAGAGTTAGCAGTCAGCTCTTGTTTTAGGGCCGTCCACCTGGGAGGATGATGTGAAAAGGCCTGGCAAGGAGATTGCATCCAATGGAGACCCGAAGTGTCGAGGCTGTTACCACTGAGGTTAAATAGGTGACTTAGCTGTAGGCAGCTCGAGGCATCTGCCTCCATTCTTCATGTTTCTATTTGCTCATCCCAAATTAAAGCACAGAAGACCTACAGATGGTCACCATTAATTTTGTCACTTGATGCAATTTTTTTAAAGCTTTTTTGTCAACCTTTTAAAAACAGATGTGCATGTTTAAAATACATCTTTTTTAAAGCAACCCACTAGAGATCTTCTATTTGGTTTTAGGTTTAATTTTAGTCTTCAGTGGCTGGGATACGATTTTGGCATTTCAATTAAGCCAGGTCTCTCTTGTAGCCGTATCAATTTATTTGTTTATTTTTAAAATAAACTCTAGAGGATCTCTTTGCATTCCTAGCCTATCTCCCTTGGAGCCTCAGAAATCACATCATGCCAAAATATTTTCTGTGTTTTGAATTGCATACCTGTTTTTACATAGGTTTCATCATGATTGCAGGATGCTGGCATTGTGTGGGCTGAATTTGGGCTACAGGGCTTTCAAAAATAAAATCTTTTGCTGAAAAGTCCAACCTTCTTAATGATTTCTTAGGGAAACCACAGGAATGCAAACAGAACTCAGGAGCTGTGACTAGTAACTGCCTGCACAGAGTAAGAATCACAGATAACAGAAGATTATCAAATCAAATTATATGGACTTTTAAACTAATAAAACAACTCCAGTCATTTTTGTTTTTCCACAGCCTCCACATTAAACATGGGTTGCACTTTCCAAATGTCTTTTAACATGTTTCTTTTTCAGTTGTGTCTGGAAATTTTACCTTAAGAAAAGTCAATTTTGTTCTGTACAGTGCACTTGAAACGTGTTCTCAGAGTACATTTCTTAAAGCGATATATTTATTCTTTTGTTACTTTATTTGCAGGTCAAAATTTACCTGGTTCACTTAAATTAGCTTTGATTTAACCATCGTGTAGAAGACAAATATGATGCCAAACAGAAGTAACATCTCCTTTCAGAATGTTGGATCAGGTAATCAATTAGTACAATTTTTGTTTGTTTGTAAATTTACTGAGATCTTTCAGGGTTTCTTACTGATTTTGGTCTTTTAATTCTGTAGATAAATCCGTGCTCTGTTCTTCTGTATCTAACTCATTTCACCAGCCAAAACAGGGCCACAGCTGGACAGACATACTGCAGACAGCCAACCCTTCACCATCAGTTTAATGTCTGGCTGGACTAGATATCAGTGACCCCCAGCTAAAGAACTTGGGAAGCACAGAAACGGAAAGGAATGAGGAAAAAAAAGAAAAAAAAAAAAAGAGAGAAGAATTTCCTCCTGTGTAGCTCCAGGCAGTAAATACTTTGCTAAGCAGAGGAGCCTTGCACTGTGCACTGAAGGTTACCAAGTGAAAGCTCAGGCTGACCTTGGGGCATGATGGATCCTGTACGTGCCACATGCTGGAACTCTCTGCCCCAGTTGCTGTGACTGCATGTGAAGGCAGCATCAGCCAGAATATGTAAAGAATCGGGGCTTATTCATAAAGCCTCATCCCAAGCATTGCCCTAAAAATAAACAAACCAAACAAGATCTGGCTTGTGGGAAGAAGTTAAGGTTCAGTTAAACATGTGCTCTAGTCCAGTTGGGGTTTGACCTTATGACTGTGGGCACTGTGGTGTTGGAACTGAGAGCTCAGAGGAATTGGCGTGAGGTATTGTCAAGAAAAGTTGAATCCAAGTGGGTACATGAAGGTATTGTGACCTTTTTTACTGTACTTGTTTGGATTTAAAGTACAATGAACCCTTCATTGCTGTGGTGAACAGGCCTGAAAGTTTCCATGAGCTAACTTGTTTTTTGGCAAAAGCAGTTAGTCTTCACAGGATTAAATGTGCCCTACTGGTGTTGCAAGGGAGTAATAAACAATTATTAATGTCCCATTAATGTGTCTGCTAAGCTATTTATATAGGAGTCAGTGGAATTTATGCAAAACCAGTTGAACTTCAGCTGTGTTGAACTAATGCTTTGGACAGTACATTTTTGACACAAGAGTCAAGGCGTATGCATCATGTGCTGTATCTGTGCTCTCAAATAGCTCTTACATCTTGTTCTTCCCTATAACACCACTAATATGGTGAGAGCTTGATCTTTTTCTGATGACTTTGTCTTGACAGAGTTTTGTTGAACATGGGTCACATTCCTTCTTTTGTGCATTTGAACTTCATTGTTGCTGTTCATCAAAACTTGTGAAAGTAGTTAAAAAATGTCAAGTAAAATGTCACATTATGAGAAAGTGACTCATAGCAGTGATGGTCTGATAGAGAGTCCTGTGAACTTACTGGTTCAAAGGCAACTTAGTTGGATCATAAATAATGAATGCATTAAAATTATAGCAAATTAAATAACGGACAGCATAAAAAAGTACTAAATTCTGCATGGTGGTAAACCTGAGACTTGGGTCTGAAGCTGCAAGATGTTTTCTGCCACTGGTAGAGCTTGTAATTGACACATTCTTAGCCACATATGCTCAAGAAGACTTTTTTTTGGTCCATAATGCCAACTCATTTTATCTTTTGCATATTCACTCATGCTATTAATGATGGTTACCTTTGTTCTTAAACTTATGGGTTTGTTCCCTACCAATTGAGGAGAACATTTAGTTAGGCATTTAGACTCACAATAGTTTGTGTGGAGTGAGAGCTCATTTCCAGAAGCTTTTGGAACTGATGGATATTGAATGATGCCCTGGACAGTAATCATTTTTTTTTTGCCTTGTCAGCAACAAAGGCCCAAGAAAGAGGGACCCACTCAAAGTGTGCATTGCCACCTTCCACCAGATGTTTGAACCCCAGTGAAACTGGATCATCTCAGTTCTGCTCTGCAGCTGCAGCGTGGGGCGGGAATCCAGATTGTGTGTCTGGGTTCATATAATTGTTTGAAGTGGTACTCAGAAGAGGATTAAAGTATCACCTCAGAGGATTTTAAAAGTACTTTGCATGCTAGGATGTTAGGTTTTCGTGCAGAGTGGCAAACTGGGATTAGGTTTCTCACGCGGTGGCTTGAAATCACAAGTGGAAAGTGACTGAGCCAAGAGTAAATCCCAGGTTTGACCCGTGTTCCCAGAGGCAGCGCTCAGTGGCACTGCAGGAACCGACACTGAAGAGTGGTTGCCTTATTAGTTCAAAGCACAGTCTAGCACATCCAGAGAGCTGCTGGAAATGTTTATGGTGCCGTTTCTACATCAAGGGAAAGCCTGCTCGGGGTGTGTTTGTCTCCTGCAGTGACTGATGCTGTCAGGAGCTGAATTCTTTCCTCCGCTTTCTGCAAAGTGGGACTCAGCGCTGTAGGCTGGAGCTTGGCATGTCAGTGAACGATAACATCCAGCACAACAAAGGGCTTTTTGGTCTCTGACCTTCCTCAGAATATAAGTTACCGTTCAGAACTGTTAGGGACCTGGAAACTGGAACACCTGTTAGTGTTTTTAACGGCCGTATGATCGCTGTTGTTGTTCTGAATGAAGTCATAGAGCCTAGCATTATACTTCTTTGGGGCTATCTTTTAACCAAATTGCTCTTTGCAAATGTAGTTACATGACTTTCTATTTTAAGAACGTTAAGCACAGAGCTGAAACACCTTGGGAAATGGGCCTCAGTTTTGTACTTTTCCATGAAGCTCTGCATCGATCCACAGAGTAAGCAGAAGGGTAACAAACTCTTGCTGAACTTACTAGTATTTTTGGGCTCGAATGAATTAGTTGCATGGATAAAAAGAAAAGGTGACCCAGAACAGTACCTCTATCCTGAGCTCTGAAAGAGTTACATTCAATTATTTTCTCTGCTGTTGGCTTTGTATCTTCTCTCTCTACCTTAATTCCTTGGCTGTAATAAATAAATGAAACACAGGACAGTAATGCTTTCTTACCACATGGACATCTTAGGAGGTGCAGGCTTATAAAGACTCCAAGCCACAGAGTCCAGCAATGGATAGGACAACGAAGAGTAAACTCTCTTCCTAACTGTATTGCTGGTTTGTAATGTGAATTTGGTGATGTCCATCAACCCTTTTTTTTGCCTGTCACTCTACAATTTTAGCAAAACCAGACATTGGAAGATTGCTTATACCCCACTTCATCTAATGATCTGAGACACATTTATAACAAGCGTGATAATGATTTGAATGTGTTCTTTTGAAGACATTACACAGGCATGTGTATGCAAGAAGCTATTTGCTTGTTTGCTAAGAACTTTTTCTTCTTGTTTTCTCTTCCCTACAGATTCCAGTAAGATTATGGCAGAGTATAGCCACACACAAAACCAGATGGAATTACAAAATACTAGTTTGGGAAAGGGTTCTGTGGCGAATTCCCTTGAAAATGGTCTCCAGGATATTATGGAAAACCTCAACACGAAGAAATATTCATCAAGTCTCAAATTTAAAACAAACGGGGACTATGCTGGTTCTTATTTAACCCTTTCACAACCTGTGGCAGTTAAACCCAATCCTTCCACCAGTGTTAAAAACACACACTCTGTTACCAAAATTCAAGGAGGCAAGCTGTTCCCTTGTGAAAGTCCATATCTTCCAGATAAAAGCTTCTCTGTAAAGCATTTGAGCTCTGTATCAGGCCCATCTCCATCCCTCAGTGGGTATAGTTTAGGAAGGACAGACTTTGATGTTCATGCCAACAGAGAAAATGAAAAATCTCTTGGGCACATGGATAAGTTTTACTACTCCAAGTATAGCCAGAAAAACAAGTCATATGACAATGTCTACTTCCCGGGAATGCTGGACACGAAGAAGATCTCGGGCTCTCTTCTCACAATGTGGAATGGCAGCTCAGGGAGCGAGCTGATGCTTTCCCCTGTTAGCAATTCAGGGGCAGCCAGCATGCCTTCAAGCCCAAAGCAAGGCAGGAGGATGAATATTGAAGACAGCCTAGCCCTTCATGCAAAGCCAGTTAAACACAAGGATGTGATGATGGAGACTCTGGGTTCTCGACCTAGGAAATACTCTGGTGGATCTCTAAGTCATATGGGAATGTACAGCCGTTCCCTACCCAGGCTTCATAAATCAACAGAAAGCCAGCTGATGCCACTAAGTTTGCCCCCAAGAAACTCTCTGGGTAATACTAAAAGGAAAAAACTTGGAGAAAAGGATCTACCTCAGAATGCTTTAGATGCTGACAATTACCTGAATTTTTCTTCATGCAGCTCAGGGGTTTCACCACATGCAAGTTCTATCTC
This sequence comes from Nettapus auritus, assembly GCA_011076525.1. NCBI lineage: Eukaryota > Metazoa > Chordata > Aves > Anseriformes > Anatidae > Nettapus > Nettapus auritus. Next base: position 92,269,727 of record CM021765.1, read on the forward strand.
TGGGAATAATCCCTACGTTAGTTCGACTCTTAGTGTTCCTCCAAGTCCTCGAATCGCTAAGAAAATGCTTTTAGCATCTTCTTCCTCGTATATTCCAGATGATTTTGATAGACTTGGGCTCTCAGGAACAAGTCCCAGTAGTTCGTTCTCCCCTGTGGATTTTGACAGATCGTTCTCTGTCAGAAGAAACCTCTCCACCAGTTCCATGGAATTTGATGACACTGATTTGGAAAGTTACAGACAGACGCCCAACTCGCTGCAGACTTCTGTGAGAGAGCGGAAGAACAGCATCAGCTCCATTTCGGGGAGAGAGGACCTCATGGACTACCACAGGAGGCAGAGGGAGGAGCGGCTTCGGGAGCAGGAGATGGAACGCCTGGTAATTTTTTCTTTCCCTTTGAACTTTTCATGGCAGCTGGCATTGGCAAAATGTCTTTTCCAGATCTAGCCATCGGGAGGGTATAGCAAAACATAAGCTGTTGCCTTTTGAAATTCAAATTTCACTGACGTCAGATGCATTGTTTATTACTGTAGTCCATGAAGCTAATGATTAAGTGGCATGCTGCTGTAACAGCTCAGATGGACAGTGCTGTTCAGTCATCCTAAAAAATAAGTTGTAGCCCACATAAATTGCATTCGTTCATCCTGTGGGCTTTGCTAAAATGTCTGTGTGCAGAAACCCAGCAATTTGCACTGCAGGGTTCCAACACTTGTGTTTCATTTGATGGCAGTGTTTGATGGTGAGTGGGTAAAATGAATTTGTCTCCACTGCAAGCTGCTCGGAGTCCTGTCTGCTGTGCTGTGGAGTCAGGTGGGCGTTGGGGTCGGTTCGACAGTCATAATCAGAGTTCTCTCCGCTTGGTTGTGGTTTTACCTCCTGAGTATTTGCATTAAAATACAGGCATTTTTACTTCTCTCTTCCCCTGAATGGAGAGTAGCAGAAGGGGACAGAGCTTCTGACTTTGTGCAGTAGCTGCAAAAGTCTAGTCAACGTAAAACCACATACCGCCTCAGCCCTGAATTACACTTGATAGTAAGGCACAACTTCTACTTGTTACTGAAACAACTGTTAGGTAAAAGAAAAAAATAATCTTCAGAACAGTCAAAGAGGGAAGAAACAGTTTCATATTGAAACTCCCTGAGGTGACACTTGGTAATTCTTGAAAGGTTTTGCAGTGACTGCCTTGGTCCTACTAACATGCATTCATACTGTACTGATTTTATTGTCCGCATACGTGTATTATCGAGTCTTCACCTTGAGACCTTAACTTTGGATGTGTGCTTTGACTCCGGTCTTGATAGGTTTGGGCTCTTGCCCCTGTCTAGCTTGCCTACAGCCCAGGAGCCTGTGGCAGAGCTCGGTGGGCCAAGAAAACACGCTGTGCCCCCAGGACAGAGGGTGAGGAAACCTGGAAATGGAGCAGGGGTTGCAGACCCCCCGAGGCTTATGCTTTTGCACGCCCAATGAGAAACCATCAGCACAAGTGCTCAGGGGTTATTTCCCCCTCTCTCCCAGCTGCTTTCCTGCTCCACGTTGAAATCTCCTTGCTGTTCCCAGTCGTCATGTTTTGTGTGTGCCAAGTGGCATTGACGTGTTATCAGAGGGTTTTCCAGACAGCAGCGATGTAAAACTTGAGCGGTGATCAGTCATGAAAGACAACACAGGGAGTGTATTTATATTTCAAAGAGAACAGCATTTTTTGCGGTGACACACTGGAGATACGGGGCTGTTTCTGTATTCAGTAATGCGAAAAATTGTTCTCATTTTATACTTGGATGTAATGGCTAAGTTTTTTTTTTCCCCTGCTATTTCTTTATTCTTGGGACAATACTTCCTTCACATCTTGGTTCTTTAAAAAGTAAATTTGCCTTGTGTTTTTCCAAGCATGTCAGAGCTTTTGAAAAAAAGGGTAATGTTTTGTGTGTTTCATACAATTTGGACATGTGGGAGGTTCATCTTCTGTTCAGGATCCTGCTCAGTATTTCTCAATACTGTTTTTTCCTCCTTTTTGAGTGTCTGTTTAAAGGGTTGCATATCAGGAGAGAGCCTCCTTCCAGTGGTTTGAGGGTTTGAGTAACCCCACAAATAGGTTTTCAGATTTCTGAGAGGAAGGAATATATTTGGTTGGAAAATAAATAAATAAATAAATAAAAGCCAAGTCTCGTAATGTTCCTCCACAAACTCCACATCGGCCCGTTGTACATTAGGGTCTTTCCCGTTTGTTTTATTTTTGTCCTTTTGAGTGGTTGGAGGCATGAGTGTATCCAAACAGGGTCCTCATATGTCCAGCCTGAGTTTCCAAAGCACAGCTTTGTCTGATTTTTATGGCAGGTGGCATGGATGAAGGTTGGAGATCCAGGTCTGCTCAGGCCTGTTTTGGGGAGGGAGCAGGGTGTGTGTGGGATAAATGAAAACCCACAACCACCAGATAAGTGCCTTTGGGTAGCAAAACCCAAATGCTCTGCATTCTCAGAGACGGGTAAAAGTCCAGACTGAGTGTCTGGTGGGTGAACGGTGGGGAAAGCCCAGCCCTTTTAAGCATAAATGTTAGACTCTAATGTGCTGTGTCTTTGAAGCAAGGCAGGCAGAAGGAAAATGTAGGACTGCTCGGAGGCTCCTCGGAAGGATGAGGCCACTCCACAAGCCAGATGCTGAGCGGAGAGCAGCGCAGCTGGCACCAGCGCTGCCCCTGCGGCCACCCTGCTGGCACAGGGCTGGCTTGGGCCTCGTGTTTGCCAGCTGCTGCTCACCTCTGACTTTTTTGGCCAAGCCCGTGTGCACATTAGAGTTTGCCCTGGTGTCTGGCCTCGGTCTCTTCTCTTTATATTTATTCCTTTTGTTGTTGCCTTTTTTTTCCCATATAAATTATTCTGTGAGTTTTACTTGTGCTTAGTTTGCTTTTTAAGTGACAGAGGCCCCTCAGGAGGTTTGCATTTTGAGTTGCTGCTACTGTCTGCATACGAAACGAAGTGATCTGCTGTCATCACCCAGGCAAATATATATAGAATTGTAAAAAATTGCGCAAATAGTGAAAATGCTCCATGCAATTTTTTGGAGTGATTAAAACATCTGAGTTGCAATGTGTCCCTATGCACCAAAGAGAGAAGACACCTACATATGTGCATAGCATTTTCTGTTGCCCCCTCAAGATTCCTTTTGATGTGCCTTTCACCAAAACCAGCTGAACACCGGGGCTGCCTTTGCTCCTGCTCCTGCTGGCTCTGTGTCCGGGCTGGCCGGGTGCCCCATCTCTCCGGGCGGATGTTGATCCAAGCTTTACACAAGTAGATGCAACAGTGAGCTATTGCTGAGGATAGCCCGCGAGCCTCGTAAACAAGGAAAAGAGTTAACACTGGAATCTAAGAATAGGCAATGAGATGCAGTCAGCTATTGAACTCGTGTTTTTTATTTCTTGTTCAAAGAGGAAATCTTTTTTTTTTTTTTTTTCCCCAGTCGGAGATAAAAGGCAAATTGTCATAGCTGCTGGAACTGAAAGGCGGTTGTTCTCCGCAGCCCGTGAGGAGGTCGGCGGTGGACTGGCACGGCCAGCAGAGCCAGAGAGATATTAATGCCATCTGTTTTGTTTGACACCCTCCCGTACGAATAGCACCAGCCTCGGTTTTGTACAGCTGGCTCTCAGGCAGTACGCTGCCTTTCCCCTAGATGGAGGTAGATGCCCAGAAACGACCCGCTCAGCATTTACATGATACCTTTCACGGTCCAGCTGCCGGCATGGATCTAAAGCATATGCTCGTAAATGGAGTTTTATGGGATGCAGGAATCATGCTGGGAGGGATTTCGGCTTATGCGACCAATGACCTAACAAGCCATAATAGAATTAGGAGAGCTTATTCCATGGTCTGCACAGTCGGAAGAGCATTGAATTTCATTAGGTTTATTCAATAAGTAGGAAGTAATACAGAATTACCCCGAGTCAGGAAAGCACTTTGCATTCATTCATTACAATTTAGTAAGATGTGCTCGTGTGAGGGGAAAATTAAATGGAAATCTTTGGGAACTTTCAAGGTGGTACTGCTTTAAAACTGTGGTTAGTAAAGCTCATATAAATCTCCATATAGCTTGGAAAAATCTCATATACATACTTAATAACTTTATTTTGGCACTGTCTTTTTATAGATCCTTTAAACATAAAGTACCCAAGGTGTATTTAAAAGTGTAAATGACTTGCCTCTTAGAGGAATCCCAGCCAAGCAGATAAAGGCTGGGTCGGGATACTTTTTCCCACAGCTAGTGTTGGACAGTCTCTGCAGTGTTATAGAATAGCTACTTAACAACAGTTTAGTTTAATAAATGAACAAGTGCCATATAATAGGATAAAACAAAACCAACCGACCAAAAAAAAAAAAATCCCCTGCAGGATATAATTAACACTGATAACTCGGTAAATTTTTACTTTAATTATTCCAGGACTTTTCCGTGGAATCTTTAATAATCCAGAGTGTGGTTTTAGTGTACTTAATTTGTGCAGCTCTGTGTTTTATTAAAAGGAGCTATATATAGGGAGAAGGGAATAAATGAATTTCAGTAGACCTGCTTCTAATTACAGAGGTTGAGCAGTGCTCTACAGCTCCTGTCCTCGGTGTAAATGGGGAATGGGGCTCTGCAAAAGCTCCTCTGTAAGGTTCCTGCCCAGAGGCTGGCTCTGGTCTGTGCCCCTGAGGTGTTTGACTTTTGTCTCCTTTTCTCTTGTGCCTGTAACAGGGAGGTAAGGATCATGTGTGTTGCTCCTTGGGGCTGTGTCTCTCCTTCTGCAGCTCTCCTCCTTACAGGTCCCTGCTGGGAAAGGCTCCCTGGACATCCGCCGGGAGAAATGAATGTGAAACACAAGTGCTTTCTCCAAATTCAGTGCTGCTGCTGGTAGTCTTGTAGCCAGAAGACTAAACGGTAGAATGAATGAGGCTGAAAGTGAGGAAGTGGCACAGATTAGAGGGAAGGGTTATGACAGCGAGAGAGCTGCTCTCAGCCCCAGTTGGCAGTCTGGCTTGGAAACAAGTTCTGTCTCCAAATCTGAGGCAGGTGTGCAATCACCACTTCCTTTAAAAACCCAGGCAGGAAAAAGCCTTCCTCCTGCCCCTTGCCCGCAGGGTGCTGAGCATGGTAGTAAGAAAGAAGGTCTGGGGACTTTGCTGCTCTGCTTCTGCTGCCTTATTTCCCCTGTCCTTTTCGACTTGCTGCTGCTCAGATGTTTTGTGTTGGAGCCAGGTGTTTGCCTGCCCCTAAAGCTTTTAAAGAGTAATGGGAGCTGGGAAGGGCAGCAGCCTCCTCTTCAGACAAAGGGAGCCGCTGAGTAGCCACAAACCGCTTTAGCTCCAGTCACAAAGAACAGGCTGCACATGTATTTTTAATGAAGTCTTGGGTTATACAGTTGCTAATGGCACTTAGCTGAAAAGCTTCTTGCTTGCCACAGCTGGCTAACCCCATCTTGCCTTGATACCTAGATATGACATGACCTCCACGCATTTGTAAAATCCATACAACATGTGACCAAATCCAGGAGCTGCTGACGTAGTTGTCTTTGAATGAGTGGGAGTTATTTGTCTCCACTATTTCAGAATGTTTTTCTTCACAGGGTGCCAGGGATGTGTCTTAATGTCATTGTTAAGCAGCCGCAGAGGAGGGTTCTTATCCCCTTGTCCCATCCTCCTTCAGCACCTAAGTTTCCAGGCATTCATATGTGGTACGTACGTAGCTTTGTCAAAGTCAGTAGTGGCAAAGCTGCCATGGTAGCAAGAGCATGAGACCTGTGTGCCCCTTTTCACAGCAGGTAAGATATCCAGTGAAAGTACACAAAGATGTTTTAGCCTGTTAGAAAGGGCGTTTTACGGGGAAACAAACCAAAAGCAGACTAAAAAGGCTTGATACAACAGCCCTTCCTCCCAGCAGAACCAATTTTAAATCAAGCTGTTTCACTTGGAATGCCTTTTTTCTCTACCATGTTTGTCATCACAATTAAAATCACAAAAATTATCACCCGAACTTTTCGTGTTCTCCTGCTCTCACATTTCTCTTGCGTTACAGGGGCGCTTTCCTAGCTAGCTGCTTGACTCGGGAATTTACGCTGGAACAGTTAAATGCAGATGTGCTGGAGCTGGAGCGAGCTGGCCGAGACAAACCGATGAGAATAGGGTGTATAAAATAGCCACCCAGCTTCCTGTCCGTAAGCCTCTCAGTACATATCAAAATAGAAGTGAGAGGTAGTGGCATTTCGGTCATGCATCTGGAAGTTCAGCAGGACTTTTTTGAAGCCTGGCAGAGGTTTTCCTGTGGTTTTAGAGTTTTGCTGACCATGTGGGACTTGGGGAAGGATGGATCCCTCGCAAAAGGAGAGGTTTGCAGGGAGAGCTCCTTACCTGGTGCCTGGGCTGGGATGAGCAGCAGCTGTGCCTGAAAACCTAAACCTGCTGTTTCTGGTCATTGTTGGAGGGATGGGGGGGGTGGCCTGGGGTAACATGATATGTCCTGTTGTGGCAGGGAGGGACGGCACTTCATTTTCTAAGGCCGTGTTTCCCATCTATAACCATCAGGATCGTAGCGAGGGGCCAGGCCTGGTGCTGTTGCACCATCGCTGCCAGCACTCCTGGCCAGTGCTTGCACAGCGCTTTAGGAATTGGGTCTCGTGGCCAAAAGGCTCACCACGAGGGAGGGCCACGGCTTTGGCGGGCTGAGGGAGCAGGCTGAGGGTTGGCAGGAGTCGCAGAGAGGGAGCAGGGCTCGGCAGGGTTATAATTATGCCGGTCGTTTGGGGTTGAGAGCCAGCTGCGGAATCTGCTGGGCCCACTTGGTGGAAAGTTTGAGCTTGCAGGGCTCTGTGCCTTGGGCAGCTCGGCTCTGCTGCTGCCACCACAGGGCAAGGGGGCACGAAACCCACCCGAAGGCAGAAGCTCTGGGTCAGGTAGGACTTGGAGACGCGTGGGCTTGGGCTCTTTCTGAAGGATGGAAACGTAGCTCAGCAGCTAAATGCAAGCGATTCCGGGGAGCGTGTGGTGCCTACAGCCACCTAATCTTGTGACTCTCCAAGAAGCCGTGTGCCTGTGAAGTGGTGTTACGTTCTCATGAAATTCCAGTGGCTTGCCGCAGGGAGAGCGAAAGCAACGCAGTGCCCTCGCTGCTCTGCTTGATCCATCTCGTATCACTTGCTGTGCACGGGGAGGGTTAGGACCACCAGAACTGGCTGCTTCGCAAAGCCCACTTGCAAATGTAGTGCCAGGTAGAGCGCGGACACTGCGTACATCTGCAGTGCTTCTTGGGGAGGGAGCCTGAGGATTTCAGCATTGTGGCTTTCTTTCTGAATATGGGTAAAAGAAGGGTTTCCTAGAAATAAGAAATGGGGTCATTAGTGCAGGGATTAATGCCAAGCATGAAACTTTCACGGTGGTGTTTTTTCCCCAGCAGAATTTTCAATAGACTTATGGTAAGCAATTCTTTATTTATGTTACTTTTCTTCTCTAGTAAAAGAAACGCGAAATAGCATAAAAGCAGCACCTCTTAAAAATTAAAAGGTCAAGCACTTTCATCTGAAATAGAAGTTACAGGAGTCTATGCATGCAGCAAAATAAAGCAAATGCAGCTTTCTGATACCTTTAATAAAGTATCCTAGAGATCTAGAAGTCATCCAGGAATTTATGTTTATAGCAACTTGAAGTGTGTCAGGTCACACTGGCACAGGTATGCAGATTGTCAAGTTTGAAATGTTAATGTGAATCTGTATGGAGTTTGAGGGAACTGGTAAATAAAGATTCCCCCCTTTGTATTTTAGATGTGATGCCTCGTGCTTCTGTTCATACTCCTAAAGTGTGTTTCAAAACGTGGACTAATTCTCTCACAAAAAGGGGAATCACGATTAACGTAAAAGAAAATCCAAAAAAGTCAGGAATTAATGAGTTTGTGGAAAACCTGTGCAATATTTTGCAGCATGGCAGGCATATAGCGTAAGTACGAAACAGAGTAATAGGTGAAGCTTGCTGGACACATATACAAGTAAATCAGGTATGGTTACAGCAACCAGAATGTACAATATTAATATTATTTCTCTACCTTGGAAAGAGAAGTAGCTGTCTTAATTTAAGTAGATATTAATTTCTGTGAAATGTACTCTAAATTTTGTTAGGGTTTTCTTCCATGTTGATTCTTTGTCCTACACTGTAATTTATACGTGTAGATCTGTTTACTGTCTCTGAATGTTACAGGCATACGTGGACTGAATGACTTTAATCAGTCACTCTAAAAATAAGCAACATATTTTATGTAACTTCATCTTTACTTTAGCTCACACATGAAGCTTAGTGCTTATCTTTCCTTAAACTAGGAACGACAGCGGCTGGAGACGATCCTCAATTTGTGTGCAGAATACTCCAAATCCGACAGTGACCCCGCTGCAACTACGACAGTTGCAGATGTTCAAAAAATTAACAAAGAACTTGAAAAGCTTCAGCTATCAGATGAGGACTCAGTGTTTGAAGACTCACAGATGAATCTGGAAACGAGGTTTAGAAGCCACTTGAAATCATCTGCAAGTGATTCAGATTTCTCGGAACCAAGTAACCACAGTCGCAGCACCACTGCTTTCCTTTCCTCCCGAGGGCTGAGAGCCGACGAGCACTTCAACGAAAACATGAAGTCTCCTCCTTTAGCTGCTTCTGGCTTCCTGAAGGATTCCACTGAATCTTCATACCTAAGTATCACACCAAAGGTAACGCTGCGTAGGAAGAAATAGTACAGTCTCAGGTAGATGGCTTGAAATCCTCCTCTGGAAGTTGATTTTCACAGCAGGGATCACAATTGGGATGGCTTAGGTAGAATAATTCATCTCAGAGCTCATGTAGCTTAGCACCCAGTGACCGATTTCATTTCCTGTGAAAACTGTTAGTACTGGGAGTATTTTTCTGAGGGATGTAGGATTCGGCAGGACTTTAGCATTTTCTAAGGGAGAATGACTTGTCTGAACAATTTAAAGCTACTCAGTTAAGCAAAGTTTCCGGAGTCCTGCTTAGAGCTGTGCTGAGACAGAGGAAATAAGGTAAGTGCTACCATACTCTCCTAGATGAGGCTCCTGTTTCCTGTAAGAGGAGGGTATTTTCTCATTGGGAAATCAGAACAGCTTCAGAGGAGGTGAAGAGGATTTGCTTGAGCTGAGTTTGCTCTCCTGTTGACTCTCCCTGGGCTGGACCCAAGCCGCTTGTCAAATCAGCTGCTGCCTCATGAGGTGTGCAGTGGCAGCTTGCCTCCTGGCACATGAAGGAACGAACGCAGGTCCTAGGCTTGCTATGATGCAGCTTCTTCCCCCTCTCCTTCATCCTGCTGTTTCGTTCACGAAGGGGAGTTGTCCTTTAAAAAATGAGCTAATGGCGTTCCTAGCAATCTCCTTCAGCCGGGAGAGCAGCAGCATCGTCCAGGGTGGGGAAACAGCTTCTCATCCCTTCTGGGTCAGTGCCTGGTCTCTCTTGTACCAGATGGAGCAGTGCAGCCATTTCTGGGGAACGACAGTGTGCTAATATGCTTGATAAGTATTTCCAATAATTAGAGAGAAGAGCTTAGTAAAACCAACGGGAGCCATAAAAGCAGGTTTCTGTTTAGCATAGTCATGCTATGTTAAGTATGACAAGTATTTTTTCTCTCCCCCATTCTACATGTCTAACATGAATTGTATTTCACTTCTGCTTAAGTTCTATACATTGCTATAGTCAATAGAAGTGTGATAGAAAAGCATTTCATCTCATTCAGGGGTATCTCTTTGGAAATCTGTTGTCCAAATTTGAAATTATGTTAAACAGAAACATAGCATTAAGTTTTTACTTGGTGTTACCAGGTCTTTCCATGTTCGAAAGGTAGTGAAACATTTCATTTACAAGTTCCTGTGGTCTTGCATTTCTTTCCCATTTGTTTCTTTCTTCCTACAAGTCAGAGGCTATTTTAAATCCTTATTAGGAGGTTGAAATTGAAGATGTTATGTCAGCATTATCCGAGCAGGATACCAGACAAAAAGAGGCTTTCCTGCTAGGATTACTGCTGCTAATCAAGGAATGCCATTCGTTCATTGTAAAGGGTGCCCTGCTAAGTCCTGAGCAAAGCAGTAAATGAGCAACTGTGTTAATGGTACCCAGCTCATTGTTTTAAAATACTGGGATCAGATTTGTCCACGATAATTTGGCTGTGCCTGCTCTCAGAATAGCCATTCAGTAGCTGACCTGAGTCTCTTTAGAGCAAAGCTGTGTGGTCCAGTGGTTAATGCAAAGCTCTGCGCACAGCCTGCTTCTAATTCAGGACAGAGACAATGAGCGAGCAGCCTTACAAAAGTAATTTGATCGCGAGCCCCTGGGGTCAGGTGAACATGAAGAATACTTTGGAAACTCAGTAGTCTTTGATCTAGCCTTTTCTGCTCTCATGAGTTCACCAGTATTTTTCTTAATAATGTTTTTTAATTCTTGGCACAGTTATCTAGTAAGTTAATGGCAATGAAAAGAGCCATGTGAAAGGGTACTGACTCGATGGCTAAGCAGGGGCACAGGACTGAGTTTCATCTCTGTTTCACAGAAGCTGCCCCTCTTTGATGGCTGGCTACAGAAATGTTCTATTTTACATCCTTGCTTTTAATATATGAACAGCTGCCATCTACAAAAAAGTATCATAATCTCTTTTAAGAGATAAATCAGATTTTTACAAGCTAAATAGCACAGCATGTAAAGAATTCTCAAAGGTTAGATATTAATAATTCATATAGTATGAATAGTATTTTCTGCTCAGTATAGTATTTACTTCCAGAGCTTGGATGTAAAGTGTCATGTTTGTTTCTCTTCTACGCCTTCTAAATATAGAGGTAGCAATATAGTAGATAGGAAATACCTAACAGGTTCAAAAACAGCAACACAGTGCTTGTCTAAATTGACTACAATATGAAAGAGGGAAGGAAACAGCGTTCATCTTTCTGATAAACCTCTTGTAATGTGCAACTGCAGATACCAGAATGCACAAGTGATGAGCAAAGAGGGCAGGAGCTCACTCGTCTGGAGGAGGAGCGCATAGTAATACTAAATAACTTGGAAGAACTTGAACAGAAGATCAAAGATTTAAATGACCAGATGGATGAATCCTCGAGAGAGGTATGAGACATGTTTTGGTTTTAAATGTCTTGCTTCTTAGGTGTGCCTACATGCCATAGCTAGGATTGGTAAGTACACATACATGTACATAGCCTTTGTTTTCCGTGCTTCTTCACCAGAGTAAGGCACAATCACAGACGTGGTAGTCTCCTACTGTGAAGGTTATTTTTCTCTAGCAGGGGGATGATTGCCATGCTCAGATTAGCCTTTCCCAGCTGTAACCATTATACTCCTAAGTGGAATTAGAACAATCTTGCTCGCTGAATGGTCACTCAGTTGATTGAAATACCTTGTGTCACTTGGGTGTTTTATAGTGGCATCTCATGTGACCCTTTAAAGAGAAAGGAAGTGAGATAACTTCCTATTAAACCTCCTTGTCTTTATGGTGGCAAGGTTATGTGGCAGTCTCTTGACTTCTGGAATCTCACAGTTACAGACTAAGCTGGTCAGGCATTTGGGTTGTGCTTATTCCAATTATCAGCAACAGGAAAGAAACAGCTGTTCGAAAAGGGTTTCCTACAGAGCCTGGGCACAGATACTTGGTTTAGTATCATAACAGGAGGAAGCACAGAGAAGAGTTAGAAAACAAAACAAAAAAAAAAGTCAAAGCAGAATCTTCAAGCTAAAGTTGGTTTGGACTTTATTTTGCAATATTTTATGTTGCCGTTTTTCTCAGTTTCGTGATTTCTTTTTAACTTTGTGGGAGTAAAACTGATTTTTTTTTTCTTTTTAAAAATATTTCTCTGTTGTAAATTATCAACAACTCACTCCCCTTCCCCCAGAAAATAACGTATATCAAGATTTCTTCTTAGTTTGGACAGCTTCTGAAAAATGTTTTGTATTCCTAGTTGGATATGGAATGTGCCCTTTTGGATGGGGAACAGAAATCTGAAACAACAGAGCTGCTGAAAGAGAAGGAAATATTGGATCATCTAAACAGAAAAATAGCTGAGCTGGAGAGAAATGTTATTGGTGAAAAGACAAAGGTAATCAAGTTATCTTAGCTGGTTGTGTGCTCTGTTCCTCTTAGTCTTCAGAATGCATTTATGTTATTAACATATTGATGGAGGTTGTTTTATGAAGTAGTGTCTCTAAGTAAATGTTTTTGATAATTAGGGAAGAAAGAAATTGTCTTGTTTCAAAATATACTTGACAAGCAAAATAAAGTACGCTTAAGTGAAAAGACCTGATCTACTGTGAAGATATTTTTGATTGATAAAGAATCCAGTAGGGCTTGGACTTGGGTTTTCTGTTGTTTGAAAGAACAGTATTAACTGACCTGTTCTTCAGCCTTCCAGTGTAGGTTATATATATTTTTTTTATTTTATTGTATTTTTTAATTAATCCTTTCTCAGCAGTGGAGCCATATGAAAAAAGGCCACCATTTCAAAAGATGGCTTTAGCTAATATTATACAGATTGACACACAGACATCTGTAAAATACATTGTTTGAAAGAAAGTGTATTAGTTTATATGGTTTGTTGACTAAGAGTTTTAGTACTGTAGAATATTCTCTCTGGGATTAAGTGAAAGGAATTATGTAGTCCTCCTATACAGTCATGTACATCATTGCTCTCAAATATGCAGCTCTATTTGCAAGATAGCACCTCAGTACGAGTTAAGGACAGAAAGACAAGAGGCCTGTGAGATGAACCTGTCCCTCTCAAACCAGAGAGGGCTCGTCTCCTCCAGCACTCTCTCTGCTGGCGATCCAGGCCAGCAGTTCCTTTCTCCACAGGAGATGTGCCACAGCCAATAATATTTCAAGGTCAGGATTTTTTTTTATTTTTATTTTTTGCAGGACTACAAGCCAGTAATGTTTCCTTTTTAAATTTCATCCTCTACTTCATAATTTAAGCCTGTCACTTACGGAAATATTCTAGCTAGTCTCTCCCCCTTTTTTTTAAGCTTTCCAGAAATATCTGAAAGACTCTGCATTATTTGCTCTTGTTTAGACAAGCTGCACGTTTTTAGCTCTCTCATTTTTCCTGTTTAACTCAAGCCTTACAGCTTGCATTGTTTTATCCTGAGTTTGTTGTCTTCTATTTATGTCTGCCCTGTCATAAACCTGAACGCTGTTTTGCAGTTGCACTCATGAACCTCTGTGTGAGGAGGAGAAGGGTGCTCACACCTCTTTGCTCTGCAAAAGGACAGTACACATCCAATTTAAGCTTAAACTTTCACAGACTTTCCTGCTTGCTCTTCTCCTTGTTTACATATAGTTTGCAGTTCTTCAGCTTTCAGTGATGCCTGTGGTCACGCTTTAAACTGTCTGTATGTTTCATACTTGCTTTTTAATGTGAAGAGGAATTTACAGTTGGTAACAGCAGGTAGGGTGGTGCAAGCAGAGCAGCATCCTTCTGCAGAATAAGTTTTGTTTGGTCTGGTTGGTAACAAATAACATAACCAGAAATTCAGGAAAACTTTTATAGTTGTTCTCTAATAGACTCAAAGTTCAACAAAAGTAATGGAAATTATTCTAAACCCCATAGACTGTGTACATTTCCATGCAATCATGTGATGGAGCAGATAACATCTTTGCACTACTGTGTCACAATCTGAAGATAAAATGCTGTCTAATTTAAATTTTCAGTTGAACTAAAACATGAGAAGAAACCTAGAAAAAGTACTTGGGTTATTTAAAAGAAAAAAATGTATTTTGATTGAATTTTCCAAGTATGATGCACACCGCTGGTCAGATCAGTTAATATATTTAGTAGCCTTTTCTCCTGTGTTCTTCAAAAACAAACAAACAAAAAAAAAACAGATGCGAGTGTTTGCATTAGACTTAGAGCCATAGCTCAGTTAATGCTCTAAGTATCTTTGTAGAAATAAACTAGCCTTATGAGAGTACAGGCTTTGTTCTGGAAGTGTTACATAAAAGTGAAAACTGAAAAACAACAAAAAAGTCTTGAGCAAAATACCTAAAAGTGACAGCTGAAATGTTCTGGAAAAATAGTGTTAGCCAGCCAGCAAAACAGGTGGCATTCATCATGTCAATAAACAAAAGTCCTGGCTGACTTTAGACAACAATATTTTTAAAAAGTTTGTGTGTCTGTATGTTGAAGGTTGCAGCCCCTGCAGATCTGATCCAAGATAGGAAAAATAACGGGTTTTATTAGTGCAGGACCAAACTCCTCCAGGGAAGTAGTGCTCAGGAAGAAGTGCAGGGTAGAACTTTTTGCTGAAATAATTTGAAACTTAAGAGCTCCTTGATAGAGTTAAGGCTCATTTTCAGGCTGGTAGTTGCCATTCTTCCAGTATTACTTCTGCATTGTTTTTTGGAAGATCAAGTGCCCCAGTGTCTATATAGTGGTCACAGTTTCTTCTAGTTGCCTGAGTATTTCACCATGTATAATACCAATGGTCTCAGTGTGCATCATGTATCCTGGAAATAAGTTGTTGTGTCCACTAACTAGGACAGTGGTTACATTTTTGTTAGGGTAAGGGAAGGGTATCTGAATATACTGCATGGTTCCTTCTTGAAGTGAAATAAATAGTTGATTTCATTTATGAAGTGATGCTGTGGCATTAGCACTGTGCATGATGGCACTTGTCTCTGGAGTGACTTGAGTATCTCCTGGAATTTGCCACGGATCTCAGCACCTGTTTGACAGGAAACCTCTGCCTGCTTGTATATCATCCTAACTGATGCACCTGTTTGAAAAACTTGTGAAATTCTTAAAAAGAGAGATCATAAAGTACAAAGTAGGTGCTGGGCCATGTTAGCTACTTGAAGTAGACTGCGGGTGGAATCTTTTGTGTTAACTTTCCACCCGAGTCTGTGCCTATTTTTATGCATTGTGCACAATTCACTTAGATGAGAACACAAAATTTTGACAACCTTTGCACTTGAAATCATAGTTCAAAAACAAAGTGTGATAACAGGGGTAGTGCTTTTGAGGCAAGAGCATCAGTTGGAAAATGTACGTGAATTCAGAAGGCAAAGAGACTTTGGATTTTAGCTCCTGGCTGTGCCAGTAAGCTCTTTGCTGCTCTACAAATTCTTTGTGTCCCAACATCTTTGCAAATGTGTTTGTATATTACATGCTGCATCGCATTTTCATCTTACTCAAAGCCTGTGTTCAGACCTACCTGAACACAAGGCAGGACTAATGGTGATGAAGAATGGGTGAGTCAGTGAGGAAAAGGATGTAGTGCACCTCCTCTGGTGAGTTCAGAGCATTGCCTTGGCTTTTGTATGTCACCATATGTGTAAGAAACAAAGCAATTAGCATCCATTTACTTAGGTTTTGGAAAAGAAGAGCTGTGAGCAGTTGCCATTTAGCAAAGAAGACATCAGAACCTTTCAGTACCACTACAGGATTTAGTGTAACTCTGGCTATGGTGTGTTTCTGCCAGATGCAAGTGCTGGTGGGACTCTCTTGTCCTGGCTGGGATAGCTGCGTCCAGTGCTGGGGAATGGGATTGCTGGTAGGCATGGCCTGTGCTTTCTGCTGTCTGTGCTCTCAGCTGTGCTGGAAATTGTGTTAGCGTATGGAGGGAGATGTGGCTTTGCCTCATTCTTTTTTTTTTTTTTTTTTTCCTTCTTTTTGTTTTTCTTTTTAAACTACTGTGTACTATGCAATTGGTTTTTATCCACAGAAGATTGCCAACTGTGTGTCCAAATAGCAGCATTTACGCTATTAATTGCAGGCTCCAGTTACACAGGAACAATCCTGATAAGTCAGTAGTAACACAATTTCACGCATGTAACTTGAAGTTCTCCAGGAAAGAGATTTGGTAAAGATATTGACAAAATTTTTTTGAGTTCTGCCTGCTTTGGAGAGAGATTGCTAGACAATCCTCAGAAACCAATAAACAGATGAGCCTGTCAGCCTTCCATCCCAACCTGGCATCTTGTGATGTCATGCCACTGTACTGCAAGTGTACCATAATGATGCTGTGGTTCCTGCATAAATAGCATGGTGGGGCTAAGGTGCTGTTCCCAGTCAACTTCCTCATGTTGACTCTTCTCATGTTGACTCTTTGCTCATGAGGCTTTGTTCAGAATTGACATTTGTCTGTAAGGAATTCAGAGAAAATTGTATTTACACAACTTCACGTTACCCAGTATTGCAAAGTACTATTTTTTCCCCATACAACACTTCCGTAGTCTGAATAGTTTTAAAACTATTCAGCAAAGTCTCGCTAAAAGTCTAGCTTATGTGGAGAAGGTTACTTAATGATTTGCTGCGCCTGATGTCTCAAAGCTGGAAAGTAACAACGTAGCAGTCAGAAGGAATGGATTAATGAATAAAGAGGGGTAGCTGAAAATGATTAATGCATACAGCAGAAGTGCTGTGGGAGGTAATCATAGTTAAACTGCAGTTTTGGCAGAGAGTTGCAAACAATTATCTAGGTTTAGACTGTGTTTTAGGAGAGCGAGGTTATTCCTTTTCTTCCGGAGAACCTTTGCCTCATGTCATGGTGGAGATGCGTACTCTGGAACGCTTCTATCACACTGGGTTTTCCTTTCCTTTTTCAAGGGCAAAAATCAGGAGCAGTCAGCAGTGGATAACTCATCTTTGTTTGGAATACATTAAATTTTGTCTGCATGCTTCTGTGGAAATATTTTTCAGTCATTAGCAGAATGTCCCAGAGATGCCAAAAGTGTTAGAAGCTCTGCCTCCTTGCTGAACTAGTACTGCAAAGACACGCATGAATGAAACCAGGGGAAAAAACAGCTGTCTGATAATCCATGTGAGGGGATGTACCAGTAATGAAAATTAAAGATTCTGGTGATCTGTCATGAATCCTTTCTCTTCTGGATTTGAAATTCTTGCTTTTTTTTTTTTTTTTTTTAATCCTGATTAATCTGACGAATTTATGAACCAAGGCATAGCATCTTAAATCCTTCCTGTTCAGATTCCAGTTCAGCTGGATGTAAGCAAGTTTTCTAAATGGATGAGTTACCTTGCCTATAACATTATTGATTATTAATCATGTTATGCCTCTAACATTGTGATTATTAACGTCTTTAAATTGAGATATATGAGATTAAGTATTCTGAAGAATATTGAGGCATCCTCTGGCTATTCACATAAAAATATCCTGTAGATAAGACACTAATGAGGAAGAAGATGATTACAATGAATCTAGGAGAGAAATCTGATTTGTCAATCTCCTTTTAAAAACAGTAATGAGGAAATTCTCTTGTTATTACCTATATGTACATACAGGATTTTAATTTTCTCAATTCAATTTATTTTTTTTCTTCTGGTTTGGATGACCATTTCCTCCTCTTCTGTGGTTATAAAGGAGCAGTGCTCTAAAATCAGAGGTTTCATTTTACATCCTCATCTCTTCAATAAGACAGCACATTGCAACAGTCAGAGGAAGAGCTTAGAAATTCAGAAAAAGCCTTGAATTGTCTTAGGATCAAGTTCATGTGTGCTACTGGTGTGACTGTTTATTTCAGACACAGACATGTTTTACTCTGATGTAAAATGCTTTTAAACACTAGCTTTATATGTGCTGTGGAACAAAACTATTGAGATCTCTCATATAGACTCCATCACTGTTACGATTTATGTAATAAATTAGTTACTCCTTGTACAGTAAAAAGAACTATTGTGAAATACCTTCTTCCATCATATATATAATGCGTTTTTTTATATGCCTGGCATACATTTTTTTATTCCTTTAAAGGCTTCTTTCACAATGCCCATGGGGATTTATTGACAAGTAGCCAAGTCATGGCAAGTTTTATACATCATTTCTGAAAGAGACCAAAGAATGCAGGAAAGAATAGTCTAAAAATAGAGGAGCATGCGCAGGTTGTGTACAGGAGGATCTGTTTAATTTCAACAGTATTTAATTTTATTTTTTTTTTAGTTAGAGATGTATGTGTTCTGATTTTTATCAGCCATAGCATTGGAAATGATTTCAATTTGCAGTACATGAAGAGTTGGTAGACCTCAGATTTAACACTTTCCCCAAACACACTGAACACACTGTTTGCTCCTTTCAGTGAGTAACCACTGAAGAGCAGATAAGGTTTCCAAGCCTGCTTTCTGTTAGGGAGCAGACTATTTTCTTACAAATTCATGGCAATAGTTAGACCAGTTTTATCAGTGAGTTGATAAGGTCAAATTTTCTTGGTTTTCTTTCTGCTGCTGCTTCTCCAAAATGTTTTATTGAATTGACAAACTTTGTAGCATGATGCTGCTTCAGTTGGAAAGGAATTATTTCTGTATTCTTTCCTCCTCCACTTCTAGCATTTGCAGTCCTTCTCTGCTGTAGGTTTTGGGATAGTAGGGAGAAATGTTCTCTTGGAGTGAAAAGAAGAAAGTTTGGCTAGAGGTGAAAACATTAAGATGATACGGAGAAGCTTTTCAGAACAAAGAGTTTTCTCAGTTCCATCCACATTTGCTCCGACTCATTTCTGCAGAGCCAGCCAGCTCAGGCAGTAGGCATGCAGACACATGCTGCTCTACAATTTTAGCCTGCCTGCCTGCCTGTAGTAGCAGAATGGGATGGGTGACAGATTGAAAAGTGAGACTTCTTTGCAGAAGGAGTGTGGGGACCTGCTGGGGTTTTAAGTAGCAGTGTTGATCAGACATAGGGCATCCTTAACCACAGGTGATAGCACTGAAGCAATTTGTCTCCTTTCTTTTGCTTCCATTCTTGTAGGGGCTGTGATCATCTTTAATGCTTTCAATCCCATCTCCTCCATGTCTTTGTTATGTATGACATGTTTTATGTGCATTGGGTATATGTTCTTTCTTTCTCTTTTTTTTCCCCCCTAAAATCAGTTCTACCAGATCTAAAGGATGAATTTCTTTCTGCTGCTGTCCTTCATGGTAGCCAGATACTCCTCAAAACTGATCCAAGCTGTGCCCCACCATCACAGAAACACTGTCCAGTCCTGTTGTCTGTCCTGGCTGACCCCAAGTTCATGTAACCTGCATCTAGAGGCAGCACGTAGTGCAGGGTAAGACCAGGTGTTGTGCTTCACTGAGCTCTACTTCCCTTCTGTGGAAGCAGGGCCTCAAGAATTCAGACTACAGATAGTGTGGCTCTGGGAAACAACAGGAATGGACACTGGGAAGCAGTTATCTGCAGTAAAACCTTTAAGAGCATGAGCCCAGGTGGTTAAGGTGAGGATGTGCAACTGGAGCACGTGGGCTCTCTTCAAGCTGTGCCCCTGCCTGTCGTTGAGCAAACAGCATGCAGTGCCAGCTGTGGGCTTGGCAGCTGGGCCCTGCACCTACCTTACAGTCCTTAAACACCGCTTCCCTTCTGACAGAACTCGCCTGGATCCATTTATAGAAGAGATTAAAAAAAAAAAATATAAATAAATTAATCTGATTATTCATCTATTTATCAAGTTACTTTTGTGAATTAAGTGAACTTTACCAAGGCAAAATGAGAGATGTCGGTGAACTTAACTCCACAGCTGCAAAATGTATAATGCCTCTCGCTGCTGAAAGTGATATTTCCTGTAAGACTGCACATTTTGAGGGAGCCAGTTTGTTGCGATGTGATTACTTCCTATGCTATAAATAGGACAGATGAGTATCGCTTTCAATCTCAAAGGGATACATTCCTAGTTTCTTGAGGGAAGTAATAGTATCTCTGGCATGGTTCTCAGCGAGTTTTATTCTCGCTGATGATGTCTCTTCACACTCAAGGGTTGACTTGCTTGTTAATGAATGAGTGTGCTTGTTGCAGCACATAGGCATTTAGGGAGTTATTAATAGCTTCAGAGGAACGATACTGTAGCTAAGGTCACAGTGGTCCTTGGGGCTTTTGGTTTGTTTCTGTCCTCCCCTTTACGCCCGCCTAGCAAAGTGGCAGACTGTAGGATGAACATTAAATGAACAGGAAAGCTTGTGAGGAGGGGAACTACTGATTTATTCATAATTTCCTTCTGTGCTGGCAGTAAGGATGATTCAGCAAATGGGGTTCCTTGGGGACAGAGGTCTAGAGGTGGCATCTCCAGAGTTGAGTGCTTCTCCCTCGCTGTGCAGCTTGCATGTGTTTCATCCTCTGTATTTCTGAACCCTGCTTCTGCTGCTGCAAGAAGCTAGCACAGGAAGGGCAGGTAATTGAATATGCTGGCTTTATTGCTCATTTTTACAGGCTTAAGACCAAAACCCAACCAACTGTTGCGTTCAGCATTCTGTTTATCTAATTATATGAGCTGAGGAGCTGCACATGTAAATGAAAACAGCAGAGCTGGGAATTTAGTTCACATTGGGACTGAATGTGAATATTTCCTGATGTTGTTTTTTTAAATACTGGAAAAAAAAGGAAATCCCATCTACCGACCCCACTCAGATTTAGAGATATAACTATGAAGCAGGAAGCTAATATGTTTGTTATTGTGTCTCCACCATGCATAAGAGTTTGAGAACCTTGTCAGGAGCAGCAAAGAGAAGATTTTGGGAAAGGACCATCCCACAGTTTGAAATGGGAAGTTCTGCAGTCTAAAATAATTTTATTTTCTATGGTATATGCCATAAGGGTGCTGCTAGGCTGTTTGTATGGCACCTGCTAAGCCATGCATTTGACTTTAATGGTTGGGACTGGAAAGAGGACTAATGAATGGGTGCCATGGCAGAATTCAGCTGTTCTTGGAGCATCCAGAAGACAATGCTAGAATATATGGGCTGGCACTGAAATTTAGATTATTGAGGAGAGTTAGAGACCATCTGAGAAGAGATGCATAACTACAGAATAAAAAGCAGATAAAAGGAGCTGTACAGTGTGACTCTAGGGCAGGTAGTAGGGAATTGGGGCTCCAGAGACCTATTTGATCCCTACAGTTTTTATGGCATATCAGGCATGCTGCTTTTTCAGGTTATTAATTGCTCAGTTGAGGGAAATGCATTTGCTGTGCTGGCCAGTGTAGATGCAAGTAAAAGGTACTGAAAGAATTCCTTGTACTCTGATTTGTTGGTTCCCAAATTTGGGTCCATCAACAAATAGTAGTTTACAAGGTAGCTTGAAGTGATCTACAGCCAGTCTTCAGAGCAATGCTGCACACAAAGCAAGTGGTGTTTTATTAAAGCTTTAAAAGATAAAGGCTTTTGATGGTGATAAGCAGTGCTTTGAGTGCTGCTGCTCTAGTGGAATGAGAAGAAAGCTGAGCTAGTTACAAGAGAATGGGGAGTCTCTTGTAGAGCATCCCCTTTGACCCCAGAGAGCAGTTTACAGTTCCTGTATCCTGAAGCCAATTAATCTATTTGTTAAATCATTTCATGTTTCTGCTGCAACAGGATTTCCTGGACCAGTTATTTCTTCATAAAGCTCTGTCTCTTTCTGTGTTTTCACCACTTGCTAAGGGTACTTATCTGTCTAGAAGCACATAAGCATGTAATTCATTCTCTTGGGAAAATCCATTTTCCCCTCACTGCCAGACTACAGTCATTTTCCATCCATTTTGCTTTCTAAAAACCACTGTTTTCTCTTTCCTTCATCAGTTACCTGACTAACATGGATACCATTTCCACGTTTTTTTCTCATTAGGTGAGACAAGCATTTGAGCAGTGGGCATTAAAGGTACATCCAGACTTGGGAACAAAACACAATGATGAGGGAGAGAATTAATTACCCTACTAAAATGATTAATGTTTTATTTCGTTTGTTTTGCAATCCCATCATTGCATTTCAACTAACAAGTGTTTTTTTCTGTCTGTGACCTATGTGCTTCAACTGTTTCATTAAGTTTTTGCCTCACACTGTCATAGTCACTAACACCTGCTTGAGTTTGAAGGTAATTCTGTTTATTTTCTGGTTCATGCTTCAGGAAAAATTAAAACTTGATGCTGAGAGGGAAAAACTAGAGAGGCTTCAGGAGCTTTACTCCGAGCAGAAGACGCAGCTTGATAATTGCCCTGAGTCCATGAGGGAACAATTACAGCAGCAGCTGAAGAGGGTCAGTAGCAAGTTTCAAGATTGCATTAACTTTTTTGTTGTTGTTGATTTTAGAGTTAAGTGTAACATATTCTGCTTGAAGTACCCAACAAAGTGCCTGAATATATTTTGAAACTTAGAATTGTAATGAGGGTTACCTTCTGGTGGAATGCTTGTAATAAATATTTTGCATAGTGGCAAAGAAGTAGAGCCCAAATGGGTGGATTAGAAATCATTTTGTGTTGAAAGTTTTTAAAGCTAGTTAACCTTAATTAGCACCTTACACCTGCTGGATTGCATGGAGGCTGTTGGAATTGTGATGTTTAGATGGACAGTAGTGCATTACTCTTCTAATCTTCTAATATTGAGCTTTGGTTAGTGAGATCAGCCGTTTTAGCACTTGACCCCTGTTGTTTTGTAATCCTGTTTGACATGCTCTTTCTTCGCAGTGTTCTAAATTGCTGTCTCTGTGAGGTCATGGATAACATCTTTTCTTCAGCACATAACATAACTGTTAGCCTGAACTGTGTTGTGAATATTTCATTTTGAAGATTATATCAGTTGCTTTAACCACTTCATTTTTCCTACATTTTCAACAGTTGGACATTATTGTTTTTTTTTTGTTTGTTTGTTTGTTTGTTTTGTTTGTTTGTTTGTTTTGTTTCAATCTTTGCATAAAGTCTAATTGCAATTTGATTTTATTGTTTATTATTTGTAACCAAAAAGCTACATTATTGTCAGTTAAAGTACATCTTTTTTCTGTGGAAGATTTTAGTATCAATGAATGTTATGTCAGTTATACAGCATATAGAGCTACCTTTAATGGGGTAAAATCATTTTCAAAGCTCCAATATTGCAAGTTCCAGATGAAGGTGAAGGATAAACTATTTTTTTTCCTGGCTTTAGACTTTTTATATCAGTAATAAGATTTTTAATCTTTCATTTTATAGGAAATAGTCTTAATACTTTTTTCTTAATATATAATAATCAGATTACGTTTTATTTGCTGAATTCTGTTTTGTTTTCAAAGAAGCAAAAAGTGAAGTCCAACTTTGGAAATAACAATGTTAAATTATTCTGTAGTAACTAACGACGTTGTTTGGTGTTTTTGAGACATTTAAGAATTTTTGTAAGTTACCCAAAACAAACAAACAAACAAAAGCAATAATATCCCCAAAGTATTAAAAGGAAGGGAAGCCTTTCCTGTGCAGTCATGTACTTGAAGGTATTAGTTCATGAGAAATTACAAACTGGTTGCTGTGGGGTGGTAGTACATCCTTTTTCCTTATTGACTCCCAAGAGGCTTCTAGAATTCTATTTGGTTAAGTATTTACATGTATATTTTTCCTTTCAAGCTGGCCTAGTAACAGTTTTGGATTTGAAAATGGGACAAATGTGGGTGTGCCATTGTGTACACGTGCTTCTATTGCATAATATTCCAGTCCAATTGGAGTGAGAGTTCACTGTGGCTGCTGTGGTTGGAGTAGTAGAAGTTGACACTAAAATAGTGTGCAGTACCTCTTAAATGGATATAAAGTGTGAGAAAAGTTATGGCTTTATTGTAAGCATGCTATTCAAAATAGAAAAATATTATTCTTCCCTGAAACTAAGCCCCATGTAGGATTAAATACCTTTGCTTGAAGCAGGTTATGTCGTGCTACTTTACTGCTGACATGGTAGGTGTGAAAGTGGTGAATTCCCTTATTGTTTCAGCTCTGAGACTTGAGTCACTTGGTGCTTTGTGCCCAGGGTACAAGCACTGAATTTTGCTATAGCATCTGACTGCAGTGTTGGTCTGCAGTCTGGGTTGGGATGGCAGTGGGCAGGTAGCAACCTTTGCATGGACTGGTGACCGATGGTTGCTTCCCAGTGCCTGTAGCGAGTACACGTTTCCTGTTGGACAGGGAGACAACTTCATTCAAAGTCTGGTGCCACCTGAAGGCTTGTGGAAGGTATTCAGGGGAAGCATTAATCTTTCTGATGACTAATTTAAAACTTTTTAGAACCAAAGGTGGTTTGTTCTCATGTGTGGGTTTATAGGGATACGAATGAACAGGATATGAGAGTAGATGCCTGGATTCCTGCAGAAATCTGAAAAGATACTGTCCATTGCTAGGAAATAATAACTATTCAAATAAAAATTTAATTTTTACAGATGTTTTTGCATTTTTTCAAATGGGGCTTGGGAGCTCCCACCACATTGCGATGGAAGGGCTGGGTTCTCTCCCGTTCAGTTTTGTCCAGTGCCATTACAGAACTAATGGAGATGTTAGAGAAATCAATGATTTGAGAGTCCAGTATGGAAACATGCCTGTTGTTTAAGAGTTTTTAAGTTAGTGTTTTGATGTCAAGTGCTTTAGCAAAAGGAGAGGTACTTTCTACTTGCTTCAGGAAGTCATTACCTACAACAAGAATGATTGTTCTACAAATCCTGTGCTGCTGTACTGGTTTTGTACTGGAAGTAACTGCTTTCTTGTCATTTTAGCCCATGTAATTGCGTTGGATCTCTTCACTATCTACTGCAGGTGAAAGGCATGTCTTTGGAGACCAACAGGAAGATGTTGATATTTTGTATAGTAACTTGGATTCTTTAGCTTTTGCATCCCATGTCTTTCCCTAGTTCATTGGAAGCTGGTTTTGAATGTCTTTACGAAGACTTGTGTGAATATCATCAGCCACTAATCTTTGCCTTAGGTCAAAATAAGAAAAGGACTGAACTTTTATTTCACCGAAGTAGTAAATTGCTTAGAGGGTATAGGGTTTTCTTACATAGCAAGTTTCGTAAAACATAACCAAGTATGTAATATGCCTATTTTAGGAACCTTTCATATTTAATAATACAGTGATTACTAAATATGCATTATTCTTCAGAAAACTGGAAGTTTTAAGTAGGGATTCATGCTATGAATATACAGATATTTCAGGAGAAAGATTAGCTTTCAGTTCTTATGCTGAAAAGTACTGTAAGTTTTATCTCATTATCTGTACGTGGAAGGCAGATGTGTTCTCGTTTCTTGGGTCCCTACTGCAGCATTCAACCTTTTCTCCTGAAGATACCTGGAACACACAAAATTGTTTTAATGCCATTTGTGAAGCAGTACACCTGATGACTAACATCTCTGTGTGGAGGAGTGTCCTTCATTGTGTATTTGCATAGGGGGCAATTCTCTGTCCTAAACCGAAGGTCCCTGTGCAGCTCCTGGCTGCGCATCTGGCATGGCTGGGCAGCACTGTGCAGAGGATGGTGGTGTGCAGAGGACACACAGCTCCATGCACCCTTCCTCTTATTTGGCTGCACGGCTGCTGCTATAAACAGCACTATGGCTCGGGCTAGACCTGAAGAAATTAAGTGCTCCTTCATTTGAGTGTGTGTTCCCATAACTGGTTCATTCAGTGTGTGGTTCTCTGGAGTTACTGGAATGATAATTTCTGTACTTTTTTAGTTGGTGAGCAGGTACCCTGCCATTTTGGCATGCGGCAGCCTCACCAAATTGATTTGCGCTCAGGCTGAGTTGTAGCCAGGCTACAGCATGGTACCGATCTGTCTAGCCAGGATGTGCTCGGTGCTTCAGAGGCTCCAGCCAGCTCTGAACACTGAAAAGCAACTCCCTTACGACATAGAGGATGTCTTTATCAGCAGGGGGGATGCTAGGAGTGATGGAGAAAGCACCATCAAAACAACCGTTAGCCTTATTTGCTCTCTTATGACACTGCATAATTAAAAGCATTGAGCTTCTGAATATATTGCATGAGGTACATAAGTACCATTTTAGACTGATCATTTTTTGTTTATGTTTGTAAGTATCTCTACTCTGGTTCAGTAAATGCAAGATTCTTTTATTCTTTTTTTGCTTAAGGATGCTGATCTATTGGACATAGAAAGCAAACACTTTGAAGATTTGGAATTTCAGCAGCTTGAACGTGAAAGCAGATTAGATGAAGAGAAAGAAAATCTGACACAACAGCTCCTGCGTGAAGTAGCTGAATATCAGCGTAGCATTGTCAGTAGAAAGGTAAAAGCAGTAACACTCAGTCTGTTTGTTCTTTGTTGCTGAGCATAAAGGAGCTGAAATAGATCTACAACCTGCCTGCCCATCTGCAAGAAATTATGCAAAATTTTTCCTTTTGAAAAATCTTTTGCAGCAGAGTAAAGTTGATGGCCCAATAACATTGCGAACATATTGAACTGTGTGTTTCTGGGAAAGCAAACAAATGAATAAAATTAATGTATGCATATTTGCATATGGGAATTAAACCATTAAATTTGCTACAGAAAGTACCAAAGCATTTTTCTTTCATTAAGAAAGGAGATTCATATGCCATGGTCAAAACTACAATTATTATATGCTGATGATTGATATTAAACGATGTTGTTAAAATAATAATAGGATGTCAAATTAAGAAAATTATCTTAATTTTTAAAATAATTGTAATGGTTCTATTTGAAACAATTAAATACTATTTCTCCAGAGATCAGAAACTGCATCTCTGAACTATTTTTAGTGTATGGGTGTTAGTCACCATATTATCCAAGAATATATGCAATTGTTCTTTTGTTTTGTCTGTTGAAGAAATTCTTTTTACTGTCTAAATCTTGTTTAATTATTTCTTTTAGAGCAGTGAGGTGTCATGTAGAAACTTCTTTTCCTACTGTTTAAATCTTATGAATGAGTGAGGTCTCATGAATAGGATCCTTGCTACTCATTGTCTTGTGCTTTGAAAATAAAACATGTAAAAGGTGATTTATTTATTTATTTATTTATCCCTATTAGGAAAAGATTTCTGCTCTCAAAAAACAAGCTAATCATATTGTCCAACAAGCACAAAGAGAACAAGATCATTTTGTAAAAGAGAAAAATAACCTAATAATGATGCTGCAAAGGGTAAGTTTTTATTGTCTTTCAGATGTTTTTAATGCATAATAAAAGAACATTTCATAAAATAAAAGAACTTGGAACATGAGAAGCTAGTGAGTAGGTATTAAAGTGGATAGACATCTTCTGTATCCTATAAACGTTTCAAAAAAAAATCTGTTGTAATTAATCATTCCTAATAGAAAACCTCAGTGGCATTTTTTACCTTAGTGGCATTTTTTGGTAGAAAGGTTTTGAGGCATTACCATTTTAGAGGATTTAAACAGTCATCTAGTCAGGTGCTGAAGCTAGAAGAAGCCTGTGCTTCTGAGTGGTTACTGAACTTGCTGAGGACCACTGAGGACATGAAAACTAAAAGTCTACTTGGTTCTTGTGCTAAAGTCTACTTGGACCTTGTGTCCTAAAATTAAGTGGAAGACCCAGTAAACAAAATCTGGCATGTGCTCTCAAGATCCTGAGATATAATGCTTGCAGAGAACACAGAAAAGGATTTCTGAAACTGGGCACAAAGAGCTCTGATTTTTGACTTGTAATAGCTTGTACTGGACTAGAAGATGAACTACTTATATCAGTTAATATCTGGTTAATAAGAAGCTGGCATGAACCTTTCATGTCTAGTTTGTTCTGTTGTTAACCATGAGGAAAATCAACTTTATTAAGACAAATCAGCGTTTTCAGAATGCTGGAGGTGGACCTTTTTGTTTGACTGTGGTTATTCAATATTCAACAAAATCTTTCACTGGCTTTTAGTTCTGTACCTCAATTTTTCGTTTGATTCTGCTGTCATGAATGAAGTTGGAGCTCAGCTTTGCAGCTTCTAGCCTTCAATCCCAGCATGTTTCTTTATGCTTTTGAGAAAATGTCTAGCATTTTTTTTTCACTATACTGCTGTTGGTATTTAATGTAAACTCTGTTTGTTATTAACAGGAAAAAGAGAACCTCTGTAATCTGGAAAAGAAATATTCCATGCTTTCCGGAGGAAAGGGATTTCCTGTAAGTCCCAATAGTCTAAAAGAGGTAAATAGTTTAGTTGCTTTTCACTTCACCATAAGTATCTTTTAATAACTCTTCATGCAAAAGCACTTTAGTTCTTAGTCAAGTCCTATTCATACATTTTTTTTGGAGATGATGAAATGACTTAGTAAAGCTATTCATAAGAGCCTAAATGCATGGCAGAACAAAAATAGCTGTTCTGACATTTTCCCAGATGTGACTGGTATCACTTTAAACTCTTGCCCTGGAAAAACAATCATTTTTATGTGTGGGTGTGTGGAGTATCTAATTTTCTCAAATACACAATTAAACCTCATTGAAATGAAGGAAAATGAGGTCCAGGAATAACTCTGTTCAAGTACTAACGTGTTTTAGTCATCTTTTAGAACTGTAGATTTTACAAAGATGCCTTTCCACCACAAACCCTTTTTATTTTAAGGCTCTGCAGAAATGCATAAGCGTATGTTTTGATCTTTTAAAAAAGCATTGAATTAAAGACCTGAAGCTATTGTGGTTGTAAGAAACCTATTGAGCTATTAACATAATTATTGTGAATAGTTAGAATAAAGGCGCCAAATATTTTTGCTGAAAAATTGAGTTAGCTTGGGTAATACCTGTTGAGGCTCACAGTTTACCTGCCCCTGTCAAGACTTCATAGCTTGGAGGATACTTCGTTAAGCCTCTCACTCAAGATCTGTGAAAAAGGTCAGTGTAAGGTAAGCCATAGCCTATTACAAAGTTTCAGTCAGCACATAAAGTACTGGCATTAATTTCCCATGTTTATCCTCTTGGTTTGACTTCATTATCTGCAATTTGCAGTTTCATTGTAGTTACAATAGGAGAAGCAGAAAAAAATAGCATTTCAAATAGGCAGACAAGTGTCCATGGATTCTTCATTGCCTTCTGCTTAAGAGGTCTGACTGGACTTAACTTGATCTGGTTATACTGAAGCCCTAAACACAGTCTGCCCCATCTAATGATGTAGGTGTCACAATGGGAAGTTGGGCTCTTGAAGTCTAAAGCAACCATGCATCCTCCCAGCACCTGGGAAATGTGATCTTGCTTATTTGGCCTTGAAACTCCTGGTGAACCAGGATGGTCTGCAGAACATGCCAGTGGGGTTGAGCATCCTTCCTCACTGCGAGCCATGTTGCAGATGCTTACACTTGCAGTGTCGTAGGTTGCACTCTGATCTGGACATCTCATCTCCCACCAGACATTTGGCAAGTCCAAGTCTCATGTTTGTTCTCTATGATGGATCTGATTGTTTTCTCACTAGAAAGTGGCCACTATCTCTGATTTTATCTTCATATCCACGTAATGGTTTGTTTAATTACAGATTTTTCAAAATGCAACTACATTAAGTGAACCTGACACTCTTTTTTATTGAAGTGGATTATGAAGCAGTGTAATTCTGTTCACTGCAGTGAAATCAATTAGGACTTACTGTAAGGTAAATGAGAGAAGGAATAGCAGGATGCTTATCCCAATACTTAAATAAGAAAGGAAAAAATCAATGCTATTTAAAAATTTTGTGTTGACAAAATGAATTGGATTTCTAGTCTGACTTTAAACAGTGTCTGTAATTTAATGTAATAAGGCCTGAGCTAACACACTATGAAGTCATTTGCTATTATTTTGTTGTTGTTTGTTTGTTTGTTTTTTAACCACAATAGGAATCCCCATTGGAATTGTGAATTTGAATTGACTATTTTTTCATATAGTGTTGAAAATGCTTTTATCATCTATAAAAATTAACGTAATATTGCATTCACAGATTTGCCATGTTTTGGTGACCAATATACTGGTGCTACAATATGGCTAAGCAGGGTTTACATTTATTCATACTGGATTCTGTTTTACTGTAATATGGCCACATGTTTTTAGAGGGAAACATGAGTAGTTTACCCAGCTTCCTTCTCATTTAATAGTTCATCAAATGGTACAGAAATTAGATTTATCTCCTATTTCTAGAGTGCAGTATTCACTGTATAATAGTTAATTTTCTAGAATGATTAAATACATTTAAAATTTTGCTGATAGATAAAAAGACCTGTATTTTTTTTTTCCACCTGCCTTCCATAATCATTGCTGGATTTATGCATTTTTGAAAAGTAGAAATATGTGAATTGTCATACATAGTGACATGTCAACATGCTAGTACATTTGCTTTCCCAAGAAAGGGCTGCATAACAATTTCTGAGGCGTATTTATATTTTATTGAAATCTCCTGGTCACTTAATGTACATTTGCCTTTTGATCACATAAATGTATTTGGAATTAAATGAAGAACAGTTTTTAGAATCCAAATATTCAACATTTTAAAAGCCCGATGATAATTTTGCTTTATTTATGATGAAGTATTTCAATGGTAACAAATATCTGGCTGTATCGCTCAAAACTAACTTTCATCGTACTAGATACATTAATACCCTTGCACGTCTTTTGGCTTTTGCTCCTTTTAACTTCTGAATTCCTCCTTTTAGGGCTATATCAGTGTAAGTGAAATTAGTGAGCTGTATGGCAATTCCACGAATATATCCCCTTCCACTCAGCCCCCCACAGATGCTGACGCAGTTTCCACTGAGCCTTCCACGGCTGTGCTGACGAGCCAGCCACAAAATAAAGAGGTTTGTTTGGGAGACATTTCCCTTTGTTTGCATTGTTCTTTCATGGATTATTTTTATTTATTCATTTATTTATTTTGTCATTCAACATGTAACAAATTGTCCCAAAGGCAAATTCTCATCTGCTGGTTACCAAGTCAGATAATGGTTTAATAGTAAAGCTGAAGAAATGGTCCAGTTGAAGTTGTGTAGATGGGACTTCAGAGGCCAAAAAACCTGAATCATTATGACCCAAGCAGCAATAAATGACAATCTTTGCCTGTCAAACGCTATAGTGCAATGCACCTGTGGAGAAATGGTTTGTGGACGCATTTAATTACTCATTCAGAGGTGCTTAGGTGTTCATTTTGTATGTTTTATATCTTTTTCTTCCTGTGAGGTGGCAGAAGCAATATATCTTGAATATCTGGGGGAGATCTGTAGCTTCTACTTATGTTAGCTATTCCACAGAGTCTGTCCAGTCTGTCTCTAGTTTACTCTTCCTTTTTCTCATTCTTTGTGATGTTTTTGAATTTGTAATGACCATAGCAAATTTATAATAAATCCACTTTCAAAAGAATGGAATAATCTTATGAATGTAAACACACCTACCTTTGTGTGGCAAGGAGGCAGCGACAAGTTTAAAATTTGGCATTTCTGTGCTGCTTATTGTAGTTAGATATGCCTTAAGAGTTCCAATACAACAAATTTCCTTTCCTGCTAAATGCTCCAACAAACACAGTGCTAAAACTGCAGCTTGTATGTGCCGTATCTTTTGAGCAATTCCAAAAAGAAAACTCTGTGTGTAATTTCTCTTTTTTCTATAAAGCTAAGATCACCTCTCTGTTCTGGATTTGTATTTCCTCACTCTCTTTCTCCTCGCTCTATTGCTCAACTTCCATCAGTCCATTGGCCTGCGGTCATGGCTACTCATGTAGATCCTATTCCTTTATCTGATACACCTCCTCCTCTGCCAGCTAAGAAACACCGCAGGCAACAACAGGTAACAGACTCAAAGCTGATAACTTGGGATTTATTTGTTGTTATGGTGGCCATGAAGTTGATTTATATGCAGAGTTTTTAGAGTGACATGGTAGATCGTATTGCTGAGTGTTATACTTAAGAACATTGCTCATTTAAAAGTAAACACAATGCATTATAGAACAATAATAAACAAAAATTCTCCTTATATTAATAATCCAGAGGCAAATGTTAATATTTAGAAGCCATTGTAACTGTCAGAGGACTTGAAATAATAAAGTTCAAGTGGCTTAATTTGAAATCCTAAATTATTTTTTCCTATACATTTGAACAATGCCTCTCAAAAGCTGTATTGTTTTGTCACCAATTCATTAGATTAGCTTGTAAATGCATGTTTTTCCTCTTTTAATTGAATTCCACTCGTACACTAGACTTGAGTTTTACGAAAAGTAATTTAGGTACGGGGACACATACACGGAAAGTATACATGGATTTGATGCATTTTCTTAACATGATTTTTATTATGATATTTATAGAAATCCTATGTGATACTGTGAAGCAGGAGGCACTATAAGATTTCATTCTGTCCAGTCAAGTATCCAGACTATTGCCTTCACTATATTCCATATAGTGCATTACTGAGCAAGTAGGTCAATTCTTTTTGTCAAAACCGTTTAACAAATTCCATCTGAAGCATTTCAGAAATCTGGAAGAGAGAAAGAAGCAGCACAGGGAATGCATGTACATGAGTGATACTTTGCCTCGCAAGAAAACAGCTCCAACTGTATCACCACACTTTAACAGTGCTACTCTTGGACGAAGCATTACATCTAAAGTACGTAGTGTCCTGCTATTAATAACTTTCCAATTTTTATACAAAACTATATTGTGTTTAGGAATAAGGTTATCTTCTGATCTATTGTAGCATTATGTAATCCCTCAAATTCACAACTGAAGTTGGCTTTGAAAGAAATTCATGTTTATTAACATGTAGGAAAATACGTGAAACCTTCCATGCTTCCAGCCTGTATATTTGCCTCTGAAAATGTGGTGCTGTAATAGTAATCACACGTTTATGATAAGTATTTATCAAGAATTTTGTTTCTAGGTTAGTTTAACTTGATTCTAGAGGCTCAGCAGACTGTTTTCCTTTCTTCCTAAAGCCTCTAGATGGTAAGGATAAGGTTGTATATAAAGTTACGATATTCCTTGTTTGTGACGTGGTATATCAACAAACAGCAGCAAGGTGGAGGTAGTACTTTGCAAACATTTTCATTTAATAGAGACTCTGCACAACCAAAATAGCTATAGATGATTGATGCGATAGTGATATTAATGACAAATCAAGTTATTTTACTATTAGTTGCTAATACAAAAAAAAAAAAGTCTTACAAGTATAGTTTTAAGCAAATATTTACAAATTTCTTACAGGGACATTTACCATTAGGACAGAGCAACAGCTGTGGCAGTGTGCTTCCTCACTGCTTGGCAACCATGACCAAAGAGTCAGAATCAAGAAGGATGCACAAAGGTAAGACCTTTTTTATTTGATTAATTTCTATTAAAAGTCAACATTTGTTCTTTCAGAAAATAAATCTGAAACTGGTGTTGCTGTAGTCTACAGGGCTGTCAAATAAAAATTTCCACCTTGGTGAAGAAAAAAAAGCTCTAAATGCCATTTACAGGTATAGGTAAAATAAAATATTAAGATTATGGCATAGGCATGTATGTAGTGTTGAAGTACAATCAAATATACCTCGGTAAACACTAAAAGTACATTGAAAAATACACATTGGGTTAACTGTGTAACCTGACTGATTTTGAAGCAAGATATTAGATATTACCTGTTGCACCCCCACCTTTCATTCCCCCCTGCCCCCCCAAATTTTTTCATGGTGCAATCTCAAAATATATTTTTCAGAGACATATATTTTTGCTTGGACCAAGTAATTCCTCAGACATGCATTTAATGTCA
The DNA here is from genome assembly GCA_011076525.1 of Nettapus auritus. Classification (NCBI taxonomy): domain Eukaryota; kingdom Metazoa; phylum Chordata; class Aves; order Anseriformes; family Anatidae; genus Nettapus; species Nettapus auritus. The sequence goes on from CM021765.1 coordinate 92,303,137, forward strand.
TGACTTAGAACTGCAGTATTGTAATGCGTCTCAAATACTTTAAATATTTGGGCTACAGCACAGGAAAGAAGTTTTCAGTAAATAGCTGCACTCTTGTAACAGGAACACAATGGTTCTGGATCCAAAAATTACTTGATCTTTGAAATGTTATCTCATAAACTATGGAATTCTGTGTCTCCTATTTGTCTGCTTGAGTTGATATATTTAATTTCTGCTTTAACAAAATAATTTATTTGTTACCGTCCCATCTTTGAAAGGAATTGCTCCTCAGTGCCATCTGTCAGTTCCTTTTCTTTCTGGTGTCTGCATCATTACAAAAGTTAGTGCAAGAGGACCTTATATATCACTGACTAAGCTTGAGCTGAGACAGGATACATCCTGTTTTTATAGGACTTGTCAGAGATAGCAGGTATTAAAAGTCAGAAAGCATGACTGAAGTCATCCAGGATGATGACATTGATGGAAGGAACTTCATTAGAAGGGTTCATGACTTACTATATTTGATTCGTAGAACTGATACAGATGTGATGTGTTCTTTTTGTTCTTTATTTGTGCAGCAGGCCTTCCACAAACCTACTGTATTGTGGCTAACTTAGCTTGACATATTTCAGATGTGGTACAAAAGGAGCTTCTTACTCAGCATGGAAAGATTCTTTGATGTAATGCATTTACATGGGTGGAATAGCCAGCAAGTACATTGAGACTCATCATTATGCTATTGTGCAGGAAGCACTTTCAGCTTGAAAATCAATAAGGGCAGCTGGGCTAAATTGTGATGGCAAGAGATTGTGTGTTAAAATGGAACTGTTTCTATAATATGATTGCAGAAGAGTATGTGTGACCTGAAACATAATTACAAAGTGTTAACAACTCTAATGCAGGCAAAGAAGTTTTTAAAAAGGGTCAATTTATTTTTATGTTATGTTTGTCACCAAGTAACTAAGAAAATTCTGAGAATATAGGCAGGTTTTTTTTGCCTGACATACTAGAAGATGATTATTCTTTATATGATCCAACAGTCTGAATGGAAATAGTAAATTATGAAGAGAGCCTTAGGGGATTAATTTGTACTAGAAAAGAGACTGGTTCTAGACAGCCTGTTCTGACACATTAGCATTGTGTAAGCGAAATAATGTTGCTGACGAGCTTTATTTGAACTCTCAAAGGGTTTACACAGAGAGACAGTCAAAACACGAAGGATACTGGAATACAAGGACTGTTTGTGGTTTGGCTGCCTCTAAGTAATTAATAAAGGGCTTATCCCCTTTGTGTTCAACAATAGAGGGCCCTGAATTTACTTGTGTTGGAGGAACTTGAAGAGTGTAACTGCTGTCTCTTGTTAAAGCACTGTGGTTCTGGGCTGGGGAAAGCTCCTTAGTCTCAGTGGCATATCACAAAAGTCTCTGCACCGCTCTTTCTGCGAGTACGTGGGCATCACATTATAGTGCAGAGCCCAGAATAAGATGGATGTCACAGTCAGCTGGCAAGTTACATCCTAGTCCCTTCAGAGCACAGGCTGCAACGTGGTCACGGGGACTGCTGGACAAAGAGGATGATGTGCTCCTGAAGCAGCTCAGCACATTGCTCAGGGCTTAAAAGTGTTGAGTCGACTTCTAGGCCAGACATTTTTGCTGTGTTTGTATAAATCCGAAGAAAGAGTCTTCAGCAGTTCTTGGAGGAAGTGGTCACCCAACTAGTTTAGAAGTGTTATGTGAGAATTACTAAATTAATAACGGTTCAAGTTTTCCTCAATTTGCTTTTCTCCGTCTTTTTCTCATTTCTGTCCAAGAAGGTAAATAAAAAAGTGTGAGACAAAAAAATCAGAGTTAAAAATGAAGTCTGGAAATGAGGAACAGCCACTTGAGTTCAAACATGGTTTTCTTTGTGCAGGAACTATAAATGTCTATGAATAAATTTTAGACCAAATCCAGTAGAGACCCAGCAGGAAACACTTTCATAAATTTTCCTTGAAATAAATGAATAGTGACTGTCAGTAATCATTGCCTGAGTTAAGCGTTTTATAAGTTGCTCTTAAGAGGAGACATCTTTGATATAAATATTAATGGAAAAAGTATTTCTTAGCAGCCATTCAAGAGGTGTTTCTGAAGAACTGTATTTATAGATTCAGCTCCTGTGGAGAAGCCTTTCTAAGCAAACTAAGGGGGGGAAAAAAAATTAAAAAATTAAAAAAATGGTTTTTGATGCAATCTAGAGACCAGTCTCTGCACAGGTGGAAACAGGCTCAAGAAGTTCCCGTGGGTACAAATAGCCTGTGCAAGGAGAGGTAGGAGGGGGCGCCCCTTAGACTGTGGGCTGGCCCCCACAAGGCAGGGGATGGCTAGCTGTGAGCTACAGCAGTGTAAAACCAGCCACAATACTGGGAACAGTACTGTCGAGACAGAGATGTTAGGTACCAGCAAGATGATTAATCATACGCTTCTTAAGATGTACTGAAAAACAGTATACTGTGGACAACATATATACGTGAAGACAAACTATAAGCTTTTCAAATTCGTTTGCTTTTCTTTTTCTTTTTACTCTCTTATAAAACTCAGGAAAAGCTAGAAAAGGTATGAAAACATCTCTTTACCTGGCTGTGTCTGTCGTTGGTTTTTGGCAAAATTACTGATTTCATCAGCACTGTCAAGTATTTTCTGAAATCTTGGATTTTTTTTTTAAATAATTGTAAAATAATGATAGTACTTCAAAAATTCTTGTTCCTGCTGTCAAACTGTCACAACTAAAACTTCTGGTTAATGCTAATAGCTGCAGAGCTGCAGCTTTGTGCAGGCCTATTTTTTTGCTTCTTTTCTCATAGCCAAACAAGTAGAGCAGAAAATTTGGAAGTCTTTGCAGATCTGTGGGTGACAATGACAAGGTAGACATGGGCTTCCTGGTTTGGCATGTTTTCATACAAAAAAATGTATTTTGACATGTTAATTTCTATGTTCAAGAAAAGAAAGAATGGAAATTAAAGAAAATGTTATATCAAGACTTTTTTTTTTTTATGAAGTACTGGTTCTCGACGTACTTGACATACTTGACAGTGCTGCTTTTAATAACAGCTTTTCACCTATATCTCTGACCTCTCTATAATTTTGTGGTGATATATTGTTTTTTTGGGGGATTCTGTGACAACTCCTTTGGATTTTTTTGGATGCTGTGGCTTTATGGATATTGTAATATTTTGCTGAACAGTTTGGCTGTTAACAGTTAAGTTTATTTTACTAAGGAGAAAACAAACTAATGCAATGGGAAACATTTTAGCTCCTGTATTAACTTAGATCTGTGTTGTTGGCTTGTGGGAAACTTTTAGTGGATCTTACAAGGAGTTCACAAGGAGTTCATTTTTTTTTTTTTAATTGCATGTGCTGTCAATAGGCACCTGAGCAGTTAATAATACTTTAACAAATCAATTTTCCCCGTGTGATGTGTGAATCAAGAATGGAAATGTCTTGCTTGAGAGGCATCTTGGTGTCGGTATATAGCCGATCCTGAGCTGTGAACTGCCTGTTGCTTAAGGCACGAGGAGCAAATGAGAGCATCACATTATGCTTGGCTTCTGCAAACACACACAATTTTGCAACAAAACTGCTGTAGACATAGTAGACATAGTTTGCAGTGTTTAGTTACATTTGCATGATTGTATAAATTTAACTGACAAATGTTTTACTTAAAAATGGATTCTTCATCTTCATAAAAAGTTGACTTTCCTTTTGGAAAGTATTTGTAAAACTGGTATGTTTCTCTGTACCATTTAGATGGGTTTATTTTTCAGTCAAGTACAAGATATTATGAAACTAACATTTCTGAGTAGTCCAGCTTTTGCAAAGGGCTCCGTAGAAAAACATTCATTTAAATGCAGTTTCTTTCAGTAATTTTTTTCTCTTTTTCCATAATGAATAATTGAAAACCATTTTGCAGGAGCAATTAGTCATTCCAAAGGTTCGAGTATGAAAGGTAATTGTGTACCTACAATAACAGCAGCATTTGCCATAATAAAGGGAAGAAAACAGACTGCACATGTAAATCAGTAACATCTGTGTTGTGTGATGCTATTATCTGTAAATGCTGAAGTGAATCTGTATCCTTTTTGTCTTCTTTACTAATCAGAGCAATTGAACTTTTATTGAAATGTAGTGTTCTCTCAAAGGGCAAGTACGATTCTATTAGTTCCTTGGAAACCAGCTTTAATTGTCTACAAAGAAATCTTTGTATTGTGCAGAGGGAAGTGAAATGGAGGGGGGAAGAAACAATTTATCTGCCGTGGAAATGCTTGGAGGGCTTGATCCTTAATAATATGCTCTAATTCTGCAGCCTCAGTCATGCTTTTCATACACCTTTTGGAGAATAGTATAGCCTTTATAAGGTAGAGCTGCAGTAGTTGGCTCCCTGAAATGAAATTCTCCTGACTCTAACAGATCCAAGAAAATACCAGACAGTAGCCATATAAGTGCAGATAGAGAATAAAGCATGAGAAACCCACTTCTAGTGAGTTTTCCTAACAACGGTGTCTTGATGGTGTCTAGTCAAAATTTTGTGTGAACTTGGTATGTTTGTCAATACTTTTGCATGTTTGTGTATTATCTTAAATGTCTGGTTTCCCATCTGAAAAGGATATTTTCATTCAGTGTAACAGTCACTCTAGACTCCAGCTTTGCCACCAGCTCACATTTTGGGTCAGGATTGTGCAGAGAGTATTATAAACTTGACTGAGCATCAAAGCTGTGAGGAAGTGTTGCTTGTTGCATGGATTCAAGGAAAAGACCAGCAATGAAACTGCATTCATAATCACATAGATTAAACAAACCTTAAAATGTGTTGTACAATAACTTCAGCATTTAAAATGCCAACTGTCTTTTATACTCTCCTCTTCATCAGACAAGCTCAGCCTGCACTTTACTGGAAGCCAAAGTTCCTCAGACAGACAAGAAATAATCCATGTTCAGTAAAAACAACCAAACAAGTACTTGAGACCTCTGATAATCAGGAGTGTTTTTTTTGTTGTTGTTGTTTTTTTTAACAAATCAGTAGTTATTCTCTTAGATTCCTGAATTCAGCTGTATTACTTTTGGCAATAGGTCTAATTTATGAGTGTTAAATTTTCATAATACATATACAATAATATATGTGAAAAGGCAGTCATACTAATCTGCATATGTTTGTGTCTGTCATTGATAAAATGGATATTTAAAGGTGTTCAGTTATGATTCATTTATTAAATTAATTTTCTAGTACCATGGTCACAGAGCAGTTAAGTCTGAGCTGGTAATGAAAACGCTCGTGCTGTTAACGCATTACGCTCAAGTCACAGAATTTCTGTGTAAAATAGATGTTTCCTCTGTACTTTGTAGGGTATAACCATCAACGTATATGTGAAAACCAAAGGCAGAAATCTCCTGAATTCTACAGCAGAACAGCATCCGAATCTAATGTGTATTTGAATAGCTTCCATTACCCAGATCGTAGCTACAAGGACCATGCCTTTGATACATTAAGTTTGGACAGTTCTGACAGTATGGAGACAAGCATATCAGCATGTTCACCAGATAACATTTCCAGGTAAATTCATTTCCAGGTAAATTCATTTCCAGGTAAATTCATTTCCAGGTAAATTCATTTCTGATGTTGTAATGGTTGTAGGGTTATAACAACAAAGGGAACGTGTGAATGTTTACACTATGGTAATATGAATGCTGCTAACTGGTTAAGAAAATGTAAGATCGTTAGACAGGTATAATACCTCGTATTTTGTGTAGCCCTTCATTATCAAGTTTGACTATTATCTGTTTAAATAAAGATGGAAAATAAAAGTATGGAGGGGCTAAATGGTATGTTGAAGGCCACATTGAAATCAATGTCAGTCCTGAACTGAAATCATGATGCTCTTTTCAGAGTGAAATAATTCCTGAGCTTCCTTCCCTAGTTGTTACAGGTTTCCTGTGATAGGAAATGTCTTTTAAAATACTTGCTGGTGATGAACTGCATTCATTCTGCATGTCCAACGTGTTAACTTGCTATTTACTTAATGCTTATGCTTAATGCTGAAATAATGCTGATACTTACTGAAATGCTTAGGAGTCCTCTGGTAATCCTTTTTGCCCTTTCCCCTCCCTTTTCTGGGTCAGTAGAAATGAAGATATGATTCTGAAAGGCTTAGAGCCCCCAGCTGCTTTTCTTCTCTTCAGAGACTGTCAGCTCAAACTACAATTAAAACAGTGACCTGTTTTTTGTTTTGTTTTGTTTTGTTTGTTTGTTTGTTGTTGTTTTTTTTGGGGGGGGTTGTTTTTTTAAAAAGTCCGTCTAAGTCTCAAAATTGTGTGCAAACAATTTTCTTCTGACAATCTGGTTTTAATAGTGGTGCTTACACTTCTGTGCATAGTCTAGCCCCAGTAGGTTCACAAGCATCAGCAGAGGCTGATAAGTAAATACAACATGATTAAGGGATTAAGAACTTCTTATGAACGCAAGGACAGCTTTTTTGGGTAGCATGTTATGTTTTATTCAACATCTGTTTCCTCAGATGTTGAATAAAACATAATATACTTAACATAAACATAACATAAACTCTACAAGAGGAAACCAGCCCTCTGATTTCCTCTTGTAGTGTTTATTGCTGCAATGTCAAGGATTTTAGAAAATACCAGTGGCGTTGGTGTGGGGCTGTCTGTTTTTTTGTTTGTTTGTTAGTTTAAATATAAAACATTAGGACTCAGGTTCTGAGTATTTTTGTTTTAGATGCATAGCTAGTTTCTGATAGCTGGACACAGGCTGCAAATTAACTCATCTCTGCAGTGCTAAGCAAATCTAGGATGAAAGAATTTAACTAAGAAAAAGTATTGACTGGTTTTATATGGGAAAACGTACTATAATTAAACAAGTTCTGGGTTGCTTAAATGAGTTAAGTATGGCCCTGTTGCCTGTATGGAAGCTTTTTTGACCCTGAATTTCTAGGCACGTCAATTAAATGTACTTTGGCCAAACTTAGGCTTAGGCATCTAAGTCAGTGTCTTTTTTTTTTTTTTTTTTTTCTCTCTCCTCTTCTCCAAGAGTCAACGTATTTTTTTTTTTTTTTTTTTTACAGCTTAGATTTCAGATGGATTATGCTTTCTCTGCAAGCTTGGGTTAAAGGAGGTGTTTTGTATTGTATTTTATCCTCTCACGATACACATCCTCAGTATCAGACAGAGAAATGTCTTCTGAAGACTTCATACTTCAGACAAAACTCCTGGTGTTACAGACCACCAGGGGCATATTCAGAAAGCTGAATTTGTTGGTCTATCATGTTTTTTTTCCCTTGCCCAGGACACAGACTTGAACTACTTCCATTCTGCCACAGTCCCTTCACAGTTGGTCTGTGTGCTATTGAGTAGCAGGAATAAACCTGCCACCTAACACCCACTTCCACTTGAGTGCTCAGTTAGTATTTTCAGAATAATCCTAGGTCAAGTTTCTCTCTGCCCTGAACATTTTAACCCATTCAATTTCCTCATAATGTCTAGTGGCATCAGTAATCGGTAATACAGTGTAAATGATTTTCCTGAATATCATAAGATGACTAAGTAGAGAGGCATGAAAATGCCTCAGTTGAAATGGCTGTTAAATTGAGATGAAACAAATAAACTGTACTGGAAGCAAGAAACATGGTATTGCTTGTTGGCTGCCTATCAGGCACCAGATAGTGAGTGCTCTTTGCAAGAGAAAGAACGCAATTTGGCAGAGCTTTTAATTAATGACTGGAGTGTTAGCAGAGTATCTTAAGAGAATACTTCCTCTCACAGTTAGGTATCTTGTTATGGAAGCTAGGGGTGAGATGGTAGCACCTTCTCAGAACATATGAAGAGTGACCTCCATATTACGGAATGAGTATCTGCCAAGGCATGTGGAAGTGTACTCAACAGATTAAAATTCTGACACATCATATGAGGCAGAAAATCACCCCTTCGTTATAGGCTTGTCTGGATTAGTAATTACAAGAGTGTTGTCAAATCCTTCAAGGCTAAGATACCTATACTAGAAGCAAAACATCACTGTGAAGGGCAAAGGGCAGGAAATATGTTCTCCACACCAGGTATCTATTACACTTTGAGGCAAATATAAGTTTGCTTAAAGAAACAATTTATTATTACATTAAGTTGGAACATTGTACAGCAGTGGGTACGGTAAATCTCTAAAAAGAAAGTTTTTTGAGAAATCTCCCATCAGGTGAGGCCAGAAACACAGTAGGTCTGTTTAGCACCCTGTAAACCTGTTTATCAACTGCATGTTAGGATCCCTCTGCTCTGCCCCCCACCAGGAGAATGAGATACTTATCACTGCAGAGCGTTGGGTCCAAGATGCAGAAATGACACCTCCTTAGATAGCTAGCTGAAAGTGAAGAAGTGTCATCCGAGTACCCTTCTATTGCAAAATAGAGCCAAAAAGACAGGCAATGGTGTGACAGCTGTGTTGTGGTGGGCCAGGATCTATCACTCTTTGTCATTACTCGTTTCCTTAGCTTGCCAGTTACTTTAACTAGTAGGCATTATTTGATGCTGCTCTGTCACTGGATGAATGGCTTTTACAGATACTTCTTAATCTTCCATATTTGTATCGAGCATTTCCTGATGGAGGTCTCTTCCAACCTAGACTATGATAAGCTTAGTGAGACAAAACAGAGATGGTCCATAGCCAGAAAGGCCTAACTGGTATATTTAGATGACTACTTGTGCCACCTCTCAGAATCAGCTATGTATTCTGCTACGACATGGTAACTTCCATATTCTGTTATCTGAGAGATGATGATGCATCATAGAGGACTGATAAGATGCATTTTTAGGTACTCGAGTCTGAATTTTTCACAATTCTGCATTGGCAGTGTATACGTTCAGTGTATCATGTACTTTGTCATTTTTATGACATGAGGTTACTGCATGGAATTGGATTGGAACAGTAGCAACTCAACTCTTAAACCGTCTAACATTGGACTATAAAATATGGCTTTAAATATAAAGTATTCTTTTAAATAAGTTTCATTGTTTTTTTGTTTGCTTTGTACAGTGCTAGCACTTCAAATGTTGCAAGAATAGAAGAGATGGAGAGACTTCTGAAACAAGCACATGCTGAAAAGACTAGGCTGCTTGAGTCCAGGGTAAAACATAATTTTATGAGTAAAAATAAGAATGGGCATGTAAGTTAGGTAATACCCTCCTAAATGCAATATTGGACCCTAAATAGCTTACATCTAATTGAGACTAAGAATTTGCCTCTCCCCCTAGAGTTTGGTCTGGTTTCACTCTCTTGGTACATCTTGGAGCCCATATGTGGTAATTGCTACTTCAGTGGGTGAGTTGAGGGCAAAATCCCATCAGAAGCTAATCAGCATTGCTCCTACAACTGCTATGAGAGCTGCTTATGAGGAACCTTAAGTTCTAGACTGGTAGTACTTGCAATTCTGATTCCAGTTCTCAGTCCACTATGCTGAATATATATTTCTGCCTGCCAAAGAGGCAAAAAGAGATTTAGTCCTAGCTAGAAATTACTTATCAACTATAGTTTCACACATAATTGCCCTTTCTATGCTGTGTTATTTAGGAACGTGAGATGGAAGCTAAAAAACGTGCTCTGGAAGAAGAGAAACGCCGCAGAGAGCAACTGGAAAAAAGACTGGAAGAAGAAACTAGCCAGAGGCAAAAACTAATTGAAAAGGAAGTCAAGATACGTGAGAAACAAAGAGCACAGGTGAGATGCATTGACATGAAATGATTTTTTGGTGCTAGACTCCTTATTGATAGATGAAGCAAGTCTACTTCTGCAAATGAAAAACAGAGCTACTTCCAGTTAAATGGACAGATTTAGTATTTATGAGGTGTAACTGTGTCACCAAAAGCATGTTTGGGCTCTAGGAAACTTAGATGTCTGGGTGTTTATTTAGATCTAAATAATAGCCTAAGTCTATTCAGTGTTCTGTACCTAAAGTATAAATGCTAATCCTTTAAGATTTGTTAGTGAGTAGGGGCCAAGCAGTGTTTTTTTTAGCCTGAACAACAGAAATTTGTGAGAGTGTTAGTTTTATAAACAGTGTTGTTTCTTTTTACTTTTAATAAATACAGTATTTTGGAATGTGAATATTCACTTCCCAAATATTTGACTGGGGAAAAAAAAAAAATGAACAACAGATAAAGAATTTTTTTCATCTCTATATCTATTCTGGAGTGAATAATGAATCTATTTCCTCTACTGTTACTGGGACTATACAACATGGGAAACATTATTTAGTTAAATCCATACTACCTTTGACATCATCTTTGTTTCTTGTTGGGATATATCTTCAGCTTTCTTCAGGCTTAGAGGTTTTACCTATTTGTTTATTCCACAACTAATGAAATCTACGTGGTACAGCAAATAGACTAAGCAGTCGTTTACTGTTAGTATAGTAAGACAGTAAGTATATGAAGACCTCCATCTTAGTTATATGTATGTGAATGCAGAGGATTCCCTATCTCATTTGAATATATACATGCATTTATCTGTGCTACTTTTAATAAATCTTTGTTTTATGAGTTACTATTATATTTTTTAATCAATGCTCCTACATCACTGACCTTTTTTGGTATGTATACTTCAGTTGAATAACTTCTTTGTGTCTATGAAATTTTAATGACAACTCAAATATGGCATAAACAACAATGCCATGCTTATATTCTTATGTGAAATTGGAGCATGGCTGTGTTGTAATAAAATGCCCTATCGGTTACTGCTAGTTGGCAGACTTAGCAGAGGCTGAAGACTGAATTGGCAGGAAGACAAAACCTTTCAGAAATACCTTTCAGAAAGAACAGCATTTTTTTTATTAACTTTTTTTTTTTTTCTCCCTTGTTTTGTTAGACCCAATTTTAATTCTTTTTTTTTTTTTTTTTTTTTTTTTTTTTTTTTTTTTTTTTTTTTTTCCCAGCACTTCCTGACACTAAGAAATGTCAACTACAGGAAGGAACTCCATCTTTGCACTTGCTAAAGCTAGTTCCAGCTTGTATCATACAGGACTGCATAATTTTAGAAGGGTGTTAAGAGCTGTTGCAGGCAACATAGCTCCCGTTGCACGAAGAGATTCTTGAGAATGCAATGAGAGAAAGTCCCTTAGATTTGTGACTCACAGTGGTATTTAAAAGGCTAACTTTAGGCATGGTGCAGGGGCAGATGAGACTCTCCAGGTTCTCTGAAGTCACTGTAGAGAGAGACAGGAAAAAAAAAAGAAATGGAGGAAGGAGATACTCCTTTCACAGGTCATTCAGAGCCACCTTAATTAGGCTTCTGTTCTGAATAGCCCTGTGTTGTAGCCTCTGTCTGCCGTGGCTGCAGCAGGAGCCTTGGGAGACTTGTTTTCTACATTTAAAATGAGGTTTTGTGCCTAGACCCCCACAGGCATAGAAAATAGGCATGTTCCCTTTAGCTGGCAGAGGTTCTAAATGACTCCTACTTGTTCTCCCAACTTATCCTATTTGGCTTGATGCAGACTTAGTCCTGAACTGGGATCAAGAATGAGGCACCGTTTCCTGTGCAGCTCAGCTATCTCTTGCAGAGGGATGTGCTTCAGCTCTCTGTGCTGCATTGCTGATTGTGAACCAGATAGCATGTTTAATTAGTTCTTAAGTAATTCTATTTCATTTACAGCAACCTTTTTAAAACAAACTAGGGGATACATTTCACTCTTTCTTCCTAATTTTCTGTTAATGGCATGTTTTTTTATTATTTATATTTTTCATTAAGATACATGTATCAATAAAATATTAAAGTGTTTGATATACGAATAGTATGTAGCCCCAAAAAGTTAAAGGTTTGGTTAACATCACACCACACAAGTCCTTATGCTTCATCTGAAGCAGCAAACACCTTTCACATTCAATTCATGTTTTAGTTCTAAAACATCCTTTCTGTGCTGTGCCCTGTTTTGCCAGGTCATCAACTGATGATTTCAAGAAACTCCATGCTCTAATTTCACTTTTACTTGGTAAAAGTAACTTTTAAGGATCTTTAATTTAAAGAAAATATTGTCTGCAGCAAAACTTGTATGTTTGTTACCATCATTGGTAGAATCTATGGGCTGTTTGCAATTATGACCTTGTAGCAGAAGGAGTGAAAGAGAAGTTATGACTTATGTTAAATTAATGATTTTATTTTCTTTATTGTAGGCCCGTCCCTTGACTCGCTATTTGCCCGTTAGAAAGGAAGACTTTGATCTACGAAGTCACATTGAAACAGCTGGTCACAACATAGAGACCTGTTACCATGTCTCCCTCACAGAGAAGACCTGCCGAGGCTTTCTGATTAAGATGGGAGGGAAAATTAAGACATGGAAAAAACGATGGTTTGTTTTTGACAGAAACAAGAGAACTTTTACATATTATGCAGGTAGGTTTTAGTATCACTGTTAAGCTACATCTGTCCCTCTTATTTTCCTGTCAACTTGGTTGAGTTATGAAGATGTAGCGAGTCCCAAATAAAGCTTACAGTTCCATTTTATTTTGTAGTTTACATATACCCTCAGGATACAAATACCCTTCCCTACTGTTTAATCCTAATGTCAGAAAGGACACAACAGAATATAACAGAGGAAGGCAGATGTGGACAAGGAAAGGAAAAGAAAAAATCACCATGTTTGTAGTACATAGAATAATGGCTCCACCTAATTTATTTTTAAATATGATATACTTACGTCAGTGACGGAACGATTTTTTGTACCCATCATAGAAGAGTAAAATTTATGATACTTATCATAAACATTAAATGGAATGCTTCTGTAGTGCCATCACTTGAAGTACTGAAAAGTATTTCAGAATATTTAATTCAGAGAAGTAGACTTTTGCATTTACCATATTTTGAGAGTGTAAGAAATTTCAAAATGGACAACATGTAATACTCAAGAGTTTTCTGTAGACTACAGTGTCTTATAATATTATATCTGGAGCCATTACAAGCAACATGTTGTTATCTCAGGTCAACATTAGAAATTTAGGAATTTGTATGTCTTACATGCAGCTGTGCAAATCTATCCATAGTTTGACTTTCAAGTTTCAGAGGAAGCCAGAAAAATGATTTTGCATTATGAATTTTTATTGTTAGGAGAGGCCAGACAGGGGCATATGTGAGATGGTAACTGCTAAGAAGCAGAAGAAAAGATCTGGTACCAAAAAGCCTAAACTATACTTTTTATGACATTACTGCTTTCCAGAAAGTCATGAGGAACTTAAAATTGATGGTGGGCATTGCTCGGTCCATCTTTTTAAAATACATTATTTGAGTTCATTACGTATCAAATGACTGTTTCTTACTAGTTTGCAATAATACTGTGAGGAATGTGAAAAGCAAACGTTCTTTTTTACTTTGTTCTTAACATCTGGTTTATTGGTTAGCAAGGCCTGTAACATACAGTAGTGTCCTCATCTGGTACTGATTTTCATTTTTTTAAAGTAGTTGTGTTGCTAGTTAACAGTTCTGGTTTTGAGTGCAGGACAGCTGCCATAATGCATTTTAATTACCAAAGAAAACTTTTCATAATGTCTCGAGGACTCCCAGCCAACAAACAGTTTCATGAGAATTCTGTAAGAGCTGAGCAAAAATGCAGCTGCCTGCATGAGTGAGGATCTGTCCAGATCTTTAAATATATAGTAACTTCCAAAATAAATTTTGGTACTGTACGTTCAGAAAAAAAACTCTAAGTTGAATATACTGATGTATTGCTTTAGTTCTGCAAATCTACTAAACTGAAGAACTTATCCTAAAATCTAAAAACCTAGCACTGTTGCACAGACAGAATACTTTGCTGTACAGTATTGTATTCAGCTCTTTGTAGCATGTGCTGTAACGTAGTAATCTTACACCTTTGCTGGTCCCCTATGGGCTGGCAGGGAGATTCCCAACACAACATCATTTCGTCTATGGGATTTCTTTTTGCCATCATCTGACACTTTGGAAACTGACGGCATCTACTGATAGGATATAAGCTGAGGTCATGAGAATTGAAAACGACAGCAGAATCTGTCATGAGACTAAGATGTTCTGTTTGTCTAAGATGTCTGTTTAGATGACTAGCCCCTGTTGAGGCGATACTAGCTTGGGGTCAAAGGCCTTATATTCCCTGAATACAAGGAGGAAGTTTGCCTTTCAGTATCACATGTAGTTCTGATGTTCCTTAACATCCCCTGGGGTTATCTAACACTCCAGGAAAGCGGAGGATATTTGAGATGCTTATCTGTCTTTTTCCTTTTTCTTGTGAAAAGTTACAGTTGAGTTCTAAGTTTATAGTCTGTATCCTCCTTGCCCCAGTGAATCAATAGCTGATGCTGGGTCAGAAGGCAAGCACAGTGTGCTCTGGTGGCCCATATGCCACGGACTGTTCTCTGTCATGCATTAAGGCACCACTTAAATGTAAAGCCAGACTTCAAATTATTTTTTAACTCACCCTCCTTTCTAGATACAACATGCAGTAATATTTTGTCCTTCCTGATTGGGTCTACATATAAAAAATGCCAAATGAGAGGCCATGTGTGGGCCATATGGAAAATCAACCTTCTTTATCTTTTTCTTTTTAAAATGTCCTAATACGAGCTACAGATAACTTGAAACTTTTCTTGGATTCTTAGGCTGGAACCTCACATGTGAGATCTCTTCCAAGTAGATACCTAAAATAGTTGAGAATCAACACCCTGCATGTGCCCACTTCTTTCCATTTCCTTTCAAGGGAGATTGTCAGCTGCATCTCCAGTGTAGATATCAGAACTTAAGTGAGAAGATTCCCCGCGTTTATTTCAGCTTTGCTGCAGTGGGACATCGGTGCCCCAAACACAATTCCACTGGGTACAAGCTACTGCTTATGAACGGCCTCCCTCAGCTGTCTGTTCAGTCATTATTACCTCTGGTGCTTCTTTTCTTCAGAGGGTCTTCACTTTGGAATGGTCTCTTTGGCAAAAGGGGCAAACTATGGCTAATTAATTTGGCTTTTACCTTGGGTGTTGCAGAGTAGGAAAACGTTCGCAATTACAATGCTGACACCAGTGTACAGGAACTCTGACCTGTTGTAAACTTTATCATGTCTCAGAGCTCAAAGAAACTTGCCCTTGACCTAGCTACCTTCTATATGAATTCTAAGATTAGCTTGAGACTATGGAAGATTATTATGAACAGGAGGTAGCATTTGTAAATAAGTATAAGCACAAATGATATTCTAATGTAAAGCTTTTGCTATCAAACTGTATTTCAAAATTGTTTTTCATAATTTTCTTTGAAGAAAAACTGTGGGTCTTAATCTGTTAGCTATGGAGTAGTACTTTAACAATATCTGAAGTCTGGCTGGTTTTCATGTAATTGGAAGATTGGATTTATCTCAGAGACATCTCTTCCCCATGTTGGCTAATACTAGACAAAAGGTTTAAATGCTTCAGTGAGGGACTGACTTAAAAACAGAAGAGAAAATTGCAAAAGCCTTATTTCCTTAGAAACAAGACAGAGAAGAAGGCAAATTAACGTAGGAAATACATCTCTTTTACCTCAACCATCCAACTGGTGAGATGCTGAAAATTTCTGGGGGGAATTCACAAAAAGAAGTGTTAATCCAGTAACTTAATCTGCTGAACGCATGTAGAAATGCAAATTAGCCTTTTGCTTCTTCAAGTGCTGTTCATTTCAGTTTTAAAATGTAACTTTCTCTTTTCCATTTCAGACAAACATGAAACTAAATTAAAAGGTGTAATTTATTTTCAAGCTATTGAAGAAGTCTATTATGATCACCTAAAGAATGCATACAAGGTAAACTTTGTTTTAACTGAATATCATATGGCAGTACCCAAAGTGTGCTAGCTGCTGTAAAATTAAAGGGAGAGCTAACATTATTTAAAACAAACAAAACAAAAACAGGTTGGAAGAAAAGGAAGATGAAGCCAGAGTAGTCGTTAGCACTGTTCTTTTAAACTGATGAAAGCAGAGATGGTCCCCCATGGCATTTGCTGTGAGGAGTTCCTTAGTCCATGGGCAAGATCACTGCAATCAGAGGCTTTGGTAAATCAAGAGAGGGCTGTATCCATCTGTCATAGGGAGGGAGTTAGCTGCTACTTGCAGATGATGGCAGCCCCTGCCCCCACATATAATAGAAATGACCTTGGAGACCTATATATGACCTATAATAGAGATAGCCTTGGCACATGGATTTGTGAAAGCCAAAGTGGTTTTGACCGCTGGACATAGTACCTGCTCATGGGGAGTTAATTGTTTGGGCATGAAGCAACAATTTGGAGGCAATGGTTGTGTAATAGTCTACAGAAAATATGTCATTAAGAGTGTTAATTCTGGATGCAAATACTTTAAAGGCATCTCTGTCCCCAGTGCTGCAGTGTTGGATGCAGTGTTTCCAAATTTTGCATTTTTATCTTTCTCCCTAACACTGTCCTGAATCTCCCTGTAAGTAATGATATTTCTGGTTCTAATAAATGGCTTTGATTTTTCATTCTTTTGACATCCTTCTTTCTGCTTCTTTTTGCTTTATTTCAGAGTCCCAACCCACTACTCACTTTCAGTGTTAAGACACATGACCGGATATACTATATGGTTGCTCCTACGCCAGAAGCCATGAGGATATGGATGGATGTTATTGTTACAGGCGCAGAAGGCTACACCCACTTCATGTTATAATAAAATGGGGCAATAGGGCATACTGCAATAACAGAACATATGAAGTTAGCCATATGTAGTAAAATCTGAAAAGCTGCATAAAATACCAGTGAATATTCTGAGATATCCTCCTTATGATGTGCACCCAAAACCTGAGTATGAAAGAGTTTTATAAATGCATTGAAAAGGGGGACTTGTTACTTATTTTAATTGATCTTTATAGAAGCAAAAGAGCTAAAGCTGTTGAGAAAATCATAGTGCTCCAAAATGAATAATCAGGCAACTTAAATTACAACATCTTGATTCAATGATAATTTTGTACAAACTCGCTTATGTAGAGAACGTCTACATAAAGTTTACAAATGTGTGTGTTCTCATCAGTATGCAAAAATCCTAGTAATGGAACAAAAAAGTGTAATAGCATATATTTTAATATGCAGCATTTGACATGTATAGATGGTTAGGTAACTTTTTAAAACTTTTAGTCAAGTGTTTTATAAAAATATAAATAAAAAGCAGCCCTAAGGTACACACAATTCTTGCCTTAGTAGCTAAGTATTACAACAGAGCCAAAGAGTTATATGACTCCCTTACTGTAATGTTTCAAAGTGTTAGTTGTACTTAACTTCCTGTAAGGAGACAGTGCCAAAACTCTTAATGATTTTTAAAGTAATTAAATTTTTACAATATTCTGTGTGTTTAATCACACAGTGACACCAACTGTGTGTTTCAAGTCTGTATTTATGGAGCTCAACAAAAAAGAGGACAGCTTTATAAAGGTGGGATTCATCCACAAGGCTATGAAATGGGAACACGTGTATTAATTTTGTCATCAGGAGGACTTTTTTTTTTTTAATCCTCCACATCAAATAGAATGAGCTGATTCTGAATCCTGCAGCAATTTTCTTTTATGTAGTCAGGTCCCATCTAATGTGGTTCTAATCTTACTCTGTGCCAAGTGAATGCTCTAGTGAAAACTCGCAAACTTTGGTCCCCATGAAGCCAGCATCAAAATATCTACCTGTCTAAATTCTTTGAAGCCAAGTTTTCAGTCCAGGAGACCTTTTAAAAGCATATCTGCACAGAATAATGCTGTCAGCTAGAATCTGACAAACTCTTAAGAGTTTACACTAAGCAGTGTATTCATAAAAACCCTGAATATATTAAGTAGCAGGGGTTTAGGGATTCCTAAAACAATGAAAATATTGAGGGTACGGTGGTCTCCCATTTTAGAATCAAGAATCACATCCAAGTCCTTGAGTAATATTGCAAAACCTCAATTATTTAATTGAACTGAACTTCAAGAAAGTCTCTTATGCTTTGACTTTAAAGAGGTTCTATTTCAGGAATCAAAACTTGTGCCATGTGGTTTGTGTAATAAAAAAAGCACATTTGACTTTTTCTGGATGGAAAGTTAATGGCTTTTGATGGAGCAAATTAAAAACTTTAAGCAGGATAGATGTATGCTGGCAAAATATTTTTGTTATACTATTTAAACCCTGTATCTGTAACGAATGGGATGAATTCTTTGTGGCATACACAGGTGATATGGTTGCTCTAGCATGACATGTCAGTTTTGACTTGAATCAGGAAAGAAGGAATGGTTACCGCAAGGTAACGGGTATCATCTGTGCAGATCACAGCTTGTAATCTAATGATTTAAAACACTATCAGAAATGAACTGCTTTGTTTTATATAATTATTATTTTTTCCCTGATGTATCTTGATTTTAATTCTAAGTATGGTTATAAAGGTTTTCTAATCATGATTTTTGTATCCTGCATGATGAAGGCATTTCAATAAACATTTTTAAAAATACACTTGCTTTAAACATTCAGTCGATTCTTTACCTTGATGCGTTTTTGATTACCTTTCGAGGAATGTTGTATACACTTGTACAAGAAAATTTGTGTTGTGAAAATCTGACTATTTCATGTGTTTCCCCATGGAAGAGCAATGGAAAATAATCTTTTACAAGGCAGTGAAGTTATGAGCGTGGATTGTGGTGTCCATATGTGTATTATATATATATATATGTATGTACATACTTATATAACACCTTCCTCATTTTTATGACCCACCCCCTTTGAAAAATGTATCAGCAGCCCCGGACGCCGCATTTATTTAGATACTACAAAGCAAGAATTACTCAAGGGCCTCCCTGTTTCCCTAATATTTGTCTCAGACGTGACTCGAGGGCAGCAGCCACCACCCCACTGTGGACGCTCGGGGCTTTTTGACTCCTCCACTGCCTCGGGCCCGATGGTTTCTCAGAGCGGGCACCTGCTACCCGAGCCCACCCCGTGTCGGCGCAGAAGAGCCGAAGCGCGGAGGGCCGGGGGCCTCGCACCGCCTTGCCCGGCCGGGTGACCGCATCCCGCCCCGCAGCGGCTGCCAGCAGCCTCAGGCCCGGCAGCCCCTGACGCCGCCGCCATTTGCTGCCCGTCGCCGCATGCGCGCTCCTGCGCCATGGCGGCCATGGGCGCGGCGAGGGGGCTGCGGGGGGCCGGCGGCTTATGGCGGCCGCTGTGGGCGGCCCCGGGGCTCGCTGGTAAGGCAACAGCCCCCGGGTAGCTCCGCTGGCCGCGGCCCTGGGCGGGCACGGAGGCGGGAGGGCCGGGGGTTGCCTCGTCGCGGTGGCTCGGGCTGTGCGCCGAGGGGCGGGCGGGCGCTGCCGCCCCCGAGCTGGCGGGGAGTGCCGGGGGAGATCGTGTGGGGCAAAGCGGGCAGCCCCCTGGCCCCCGGAGCTGCCTTCACCCGCTGCTGCTCCGGGCCCTGCCTGCGTGGTAGCGCAGGAGCGTTCCCCAGGGTGTTTGGGGATTTCTTTGGCTTTGATGCGTGGCTGTGCTGTCAGTGGTTGTTGCACCGGGTGGTAACTCAATTAAAATTGCAGGGTTTTTGGAAGGAAGAGGGTTTCAAAGCATCGGGCAAGGATCTTGTGCCCCCCTCTAGTTAACTTCTGCTGTCTATACATGGCTTTTGGTACTTGATAGCACCCTGCACCTGCCCCAGGTGCTCCCCTGCTCTTCCCAAGGTCTTTCACTGAAATCAGGAGGAGAAATTACTGGACAGCTGTTCAGTTATTGATGGCTTTGACTGTCGAGAGAGTGCGACCCCAGTGAAGTGAGCTTTCTGATGGGCTGGCTGAGGAGGTTGCTTTAGGTTTTTGGATTATTCAGGTTAGCATTGCTGCCGACACACTTAAAGTAACTTGCCAAGTGCACGAGACTAGTTCACGAGATAGTTTGGACAGCAGCTGTGTTTGTAGCTCGGTTTAAATCCTGCCCAGTGTCAAACAATTTGAGGACACCTCCGGCGTGCTCCAGGATGGAAACCTAATCACTTCCGAGGTTGTTATCAAGGCTTAAGGGAGGGACCAATATTCCTAACTCTTTTTTTCCATGAAGTGTAGCAATTCTTGGTGTACCTCTTACTGACAGGTGAAGAAGTGGCTGGTGTACTTACAGCAACACACACAAACCAGAGGTCATAGGGTGAAAGCATCTAAATAAAAATACTTTTATTCTGGTGTTTATTCCCCTTCATAATGGTGCATTGGTAGAATAAAAAAGTGTCCCATCTTTTCATGAGAGATTTAGTGGTTTTAATCTCTAGTTCAAGTGGGATAACTTCTGCTGGAGTAGAACACCAAACGCTGTATTCTGTGTCTTTTCTGCATGTACCTTTACTTGTGCATGTGCAAAGGAGAAAAACTTGAATATAATCTCTCTGATAGTGAGAGAAAGCTGCAGAACTGTGAAGTAGTTTGATGCTGCCAAGGGCTGTTTTTGTAGTGTTTTACCCAATGATTATACCACCGGGAAGGCCTCTTGGTACCATTTGGGGCTGTGCAGGCTCTGTACCCCACTGTTGATTATCAGCATTCAAGAATCAGGCCTCTTCTAACCTAAGAATTAAGAATGTCCAAGTCTTATCAGAAGTCTAGACCAAGCTTTCAGTTTAACAAATTAATCTTGCTGAGTGGGATAATAGGGTGGATTAATTCCTCTTAACACCTCTCTGTAAACCACTTACCTTCACCCACAGGAGAGATACAATTTACTGCTAAGATTAGATTAAATACTGTAGCAGTCACTGAGATTCAGCATCCTGTTCTTTTGGTAGTGTTTCCTTTCTTAATCTCTTTTCCTTGGTGGAAACTATATTCTTGGGTGGTTATTAATGTGAATAACAGCCCAACCTAGTGTTTTCTTTCCAAATATGTCTGGTTTGTTATCTTGAACCAAAACAACGCAATTTTAAGTTCCCAGTACACCGATGGGAAAAATGCTTATTATTATGGATCTAATAATACATTGCGGGTCACTTTGACAGAAGTTGAACTAAATGATCTTGCATTTTATTAAATATTTCCAAAATAGTAGGTTCTCAAAGTGGTATTGCATTCTGGATAACTAGAACAATCTGAATACTGGTATAATTTACCTGTCCGGCAAGAATGAACAAATCCATATGACGGGATATCTGTGCCTGTTTAAATGTTTAAGAAAATCATAGATTTATAATGGCCCACTCTTTCTCCTTATGGGGTGTGTTTAATGTATTATTCTGTAACTACATACATTTAAATACATTACATACATTAAAACATTTTTTTTAATCTTTCTGTGTTTCATGTCTGAAGAAAAGACTGCTGTTTAGATGGCAGTGTTAAGTAACTTGGAGTTTATCACCCTGTTTATTTTCAGTGTTACTAGCAATAATCTTTTAACTTAGGCAGAAATGGCTGTGGATAGTATGATGAGAAACGCTGCATGTTATTTACTTTATTTGGTTCTGAGCAAAGCTAATGTTTCTTGTTCTTTACCTTGGAAAAAGTAAAATCGGAAGCTTCTTTCCAAATTCCCCCTTTGGGATTTCCCTGCTGTATGGCTCCTTCATAGATCTGGTGGGTCTGCAGTTTTGATGCAGTTGAAGTTTTGACCTGCAGTTGCAATTTTAATGAAAATTTGACATCTCATGTACTTGTAAACTTACCATCACACACAGTACTTTGGGTGCAAAATTAATCTTTTTGAAATTCACTCTTGAAAAACAAAAAAAAGCAAAAAATAAAAAGCTTAACTGGATGAGAAAGCTGTTATTCCATGTGAGATGAGGAAATATTCAAGATGGTGTAGAACATAGGGACAAATGAAGTAAAGCAAATCTTAGCATTTGTCTTCTGTTGGCCACTTTGCTAATTGCTGAGTGGACTCCTTGCGTGGTTGGCTTTAGTACTGAGCAACCTCAAGTCATTATGTTAAGGTCATTGAAAAGTGTAGGAGGCACTTTTATTTTTCTTTCCTCGTGAGCCTAAGCATCTTAATTTCACATGATATGTACGCAGTTCCTGAATTCTAATTTTATGAAATGTTAGCATTTCTGCCAGCATTATCTTGACGATTATACTAAAATAAATGTTTTTATTAGTTTGCAGGCGGAAGTCATCAGTCAGCTTTCTGACTCGACCAGATCGACCAAATCTAGCTTACCATAGACTAAAAGGCAGGCATCCGGGGGTTATTTTCCTTCCAGGCTTTAATTCCAATATGAATGGTCAGAAAGCAACTGCCCTTGAGGATTTCTGCAGCTCTCTAGGTCATGCCTTCGTCAGGTACATTAAAGTGTTGTTCTCGAGGAAATGAAACAACTGTCATAGTCTGGGAGAGAGGGGTTAACAAAAACATGTAGACTTCGGTGTTTGGGTTGGAATCCGTGCTGTGCTGTACACAAGCTGAGTGTCTTTTTTGCATTTCAGACATAGGCTTTCTCTCATTTGAGGGACTGAGATAAGTCACGAGAATGTATTTTGAAAGAAATTCAGAAGATTCTGTGATAAATTTCTGTATTCTAGCCAGCACTGTGTATTACATTAAAGTTACAGACACATCACTGAAAAAGAAAGAAAACCTTTAGAAATTTTAGTTGTAGAACCCCAAATTCTTTTTTTATAAACTATAAAGCATGCTTATCAATTACCAAATACTGCTAAGCTGTCCAGTGCCTTCTGTGGCTGTAGAGGAACACAGATGTGCTTGCTGATACGCTGCTTAGATAGACTACGTTGCTTGCTAAGCTTCATATAAGTCTTCCCAATTTGATACAGCATTTGGAAGAGCTTTTACAGTTCAAAAGTAAAGTATGTTGCTTTTTGGCTTACCAAGAACTTACCAAATTCATAGTCTGGGAAATATCCTGGTAAATTTGGTTATTGTTATTTTAAATGTTCCCCTAGTTGCATATATGTATCTAAACCTCTTTTCACATGTTTTCTCATAATATTTAGTGATATGCAGGACCAAGTAAGAAAATATTCAATGCAGTATATTGTCCTGGGTTTAATTTTTATTAAACAACACTGTTCAGTTTTAGCTTCTGTGTTGCTGTAGACAGTACTATGACTTTCATTTTGATGCTTACTTTTTCAGATTTGATTATACAGGATGTGGCAGTTCAAGTGGTAACTTTGAGGAGTGTACAATTGGGAAGTGGAAAAAAGATGTTCTGTCTGTACTGGATGAACTTACAGATGGACCGCAGGTTATGTTTTGTTTTTATATATAAAACATTTTAGTTCCTCGAGATGGAATGACGTATAATCAAAAATAGGCTATAGTAGGTCTAGGGAAGAGTAGCATCTCTTTAACAGCTTCCACCTGGTCACTTCCAAGCTGATTCATTTGAAATGTCATGTTCATGGGGGCCTCTTTTGCAAACAGGTCAATGACAGCATTGTGGGAAGGTGGGTTGGCAGGACCTCACAGAGGCTGGCTGTTGGAACAGGGCTGCCACTGGCAGTGGGTTACGTCAGCCCTGGCTTTCTCCCAGGAGGTTTGGAAAGGGTTTGTGGCAAAGGTTCCAACTAACATGCAGCAAGGAACCATTCCCGTGCTGTGCAGCCCTCCTCGTGGTTTTGTCCCAGTGCTGATGCATTAACTGAAGGGTTTACAGGACTGTTAAAGTACTCTGTATGATAAAATGGCTTAAAAAATCATCAGAAGCAGCATTTGGCTTCTTCAGTTACTTCAGAAATGATTGTGAGAAACCTAATCTTCTGCAGCCTGGGAAAACCTCATATCGTGTTTAGAAGCATTTTGTTTATGAATTGCTTTTGTTGACCTCTGTCACTGCACTGAAACTTTTTGATGTGCCTTTATTTTAAGAAAGAAACTACACATGCTTGTGATACTGATTTGTTTCAACTCTCATTTTGTTTACAGTGTTTCAGTCTCAGAGAGCAATAACCAGCCATGTCAAACAAAAAGAATAGTAAAATTCCAGTTTCTGTGGTGCTTACTCAGGCAAAATTTCCACTGGAGGTGACAGCAGTTCTGCCTGGGTAAGGACAGCAGGATTATGCCCAAGGTTTAAGTAGTTAAACGAGATGAAAACTGATGCTTTGTAAAAGGGGAAAAAAGGCTTTTTCATATAAAATAACATCTTGTTTTTTCTCTCTTAAGATTCTGGTGGGCTCCAGCTTAGGTGGATGGCTGATGCTTCATGCCGCGATAGCACGCCCAGATAAAGTAGCTGCTCTAGTTGGAGTAGCTGTAGCAGCAGACCATCTTGTAACAAACTTTAAGAGGCTTCCCATTGAGGTAAAGCTGTTGGCTGTGTTTTGTGCAATCTAAAACTCGGTCAAGCATATAAGAAATTCTGTTGTTCAAGCTGTATATTTACTGCAGTATTACAGTATTTTGTGTTTGTAGTGGAGGTTAAGTTGTAAATTTACATTAATTGAAGTGTCTGCAAAATACAGTGCTTCTGGTATGGAGCTGGTGTGAATACTAGAATGTGATTGTGGCAGATAAGGCATGAAGTCAGATCGGTGTTGTTCTGCAGTCTGTTAGATTTCAGTGTTAGAATATCTTTGTTTTAAAATGGGTTTGAATCCTCTTCAGCTAACATTCAGTAAGCTGAATAGGCTTGTGCTTTCAAGGAGGAAGGTTTAAGTGAATTTAGAACAGAAATAAATTGAGGAACTCTAAAAGTTCATAACATCAGTCGTGTATACTTGGCTCTCTTTTTTTGTAGGCACAAAAAGAAATAGAAGAAAAAGGTGAATGGAAGTTTCCAACAAAGTATAATGAGGAAGGATATTACTCTGTGACGTACGACTTCATTAAGGAAGCAGAAAATCACTGTTTGTTGAATAGTCCCATTCCTATAACATGTCCTGTCCGGCTGATTCACGGCATGAAGGACAGCGATGTGCCCTGGCAGATCTCTATGCAAGTTGCTGATCGTGTCCTGAGCAAAGATGTGGATGTCATCCTCCGCAAAACTGGCCAGCATCGAATGAGTGAGAAGGAAGATACCAAACTTCTTGTGAACACCGTTGATGATTTAATTGACAAGTTGTCGACACTATTATAAGCTGCAGAGTAGCATAAAGATACAAACTCTACACCTGACTTTTCCATGAGTAGCAGAAAGCCCTGTTTGTAACAAGATGATGCTAGGGCTGTGACAATCACAGTAGGAACTGAGCTTTACCTGCTGTTTCCTTACCTCTGTTTTGTAAATGTGTTTTGTTAATGCTGCTTTTGCACAGGTAGTCCAAAGTGCAAGGAAGTGCTGCTGTTTTGTTCAGAACCTCTACTTTACCACTGAAACTTTTTTTCACAGATTTGTTACCCTTTTGTACTGAAATGTTCATTCATTTTTTGTTACTATTAGTCTGTACAGTACAGCTTTGGTTTCCCAAGGCTGATGCCTTTTCGCTAGTGTCCTTTTGCTGTAACTTCCTTGTGTTTTGTCTGAAACCATCTGTGTGAGGCAATACACAAGTGTTTGCTAAAGTTATTGTTAGTAGAAATAGCAAACATGAAGCATAGCAAACAGATTTCCAATAAATGATTATACTGTTCTTAAGTAGTGCTAAAATTGTAAAAGGCACACCCTGACTGTGTTTTTGGGGTACTACATAAGGAATAAGTTAATTTTGGATTACTTTAGAGTTTGGTTAAGACTAAATTGTACAAAGATGAATGTCCACGCTCCTCTTACGGGCTTAACTGCGTAGACAGGAATCCCATTGTTGGTGTTTTAAGAGCCTGAGAACACAAGGTCTCAAAGTACACGTAGAACTCTCTTAAATAAGCTCATCAGTAGTGTGTGTGTCCTCTCCTGCAGGATTTTTGTAATACTTAATTTGTGGGACTAATACTAAAGTAATAATATGTTCTCCTGGTGCAAAGTCAAGTGAAATTGGATCAATATCATTTACTCCTTCAGTAACTTCTTGAAAGTGGCGTGTACAGGACCATAGGTCGTCAGTGCCTGTTTTCTGTGACCTGAGGATTCAAAGTTGTTAGGAACAGTGTCTTCCTGAGTTGAAAATTTGAGGAGCACAATTGCAAGCCTGAGCATCTTGCAGCTGAAACTTGGTAGTTGGCTAATTCTTTTAACATAAATCACTTTGGATTAAATAGTATACAGATAAAATCTGTAAAATCTGCAAATGTGACGATTAGCTGCTTTTGTCCAAAAATACAGTGTCATTCATACCTTCAGAAGAGAGTGAAGAGCTTACATAGATGAGAGGTTAGAATTAGTTCAGGCTGGCCTTAAGGTGAAAAATCAGTCAGAAGTATTTAGTAGTTTCCGGCTTTGCTATTTTAAGTAGGAAGTGACGGCACTATTGCTCCTTTATAAGACTATGGCTCCCACGGGCAAGGTATTTCTACAGTGTTTGTATTTTTCAGTTTTATTATTGGCAGCAGAAGTAAACTGTATAGAGCATTTGATGGGGTACTGGTTTAAAAAAAAAAAAGATAAAAACACAACACCTGAATTTCAGATGACTTCCTATGATGGTTTAGGCTTCAACACTGAAAAAAAAAAGAAGCTGTGATGTTAATAATGATAATAATAATTCCAGTGTAACAATTCCCTAACTTAGGGTATCTAGCTCAGGCTACTTGGCTGAGGAATTATAACATTCCATGAAATTTTGTTTCCAAGTATTTCTGAGGGGACTACACCTTTTTTCTGCCTGTATGAATATGCAGTTCACAACTTTCATAAACTTTGAAGCTTTAAAACCTCTTGAAGACATCCTTTCAAAAAAAAAAAAAAAAAGATAAGCAAATTGCTCAGCCAATTCCTGAAGATTGAACTGTGTTTATATGTAGTCATGTGACTGTTGCATATAATAAAACCTGAAAAGTAGATTTTTGTGAGTTTTAAAGACACAGGTAAATCAGAATTAATTTATTTCAAAATTTTCTGCTCATAGCTTACCTATGACATTTTAAAAAATTCATTTCTGTCACATCTCTCAGATGTCTCGTTAGGAAAGAAAAAGTTGAAAAAAGTGGGATGCGGTAATTGAGGAATAATTGCTATCAATTAAGGCCTAAAGTTACCAGTTGTGATAGATGTATTTTTGGTCACATTTATTTTTAAGAAACTTAGTAACTGAAAAGTTTTGAGTTTTTTGTTTGTTTGTTTTTTTCTGAATTGGGTTTTATGCCTATAAACACGTAATTTATCTATAGTAGTTCAGACAGGGGAAAGTCTGCATAATTTGGCACTATGTAACTTTCTTGGAATAATTGCATCGTAATCTTTCAAAGCTTCACTGTAGCATTTATTAAATAATTCACATTTCATGGGTGAGGCCTTTCTGTTGGCAGTGCCTTAGAGCAAGATAGCTGAAAATGAAGTGGAGCAGTTGTGGGAGGGGTTTGGAGTTGTATTTTTTTTTCTTGTTGTTGTTCTGCTGTAGCAGCATGTAGGTTTGGAAAAGCAGCCTAAGTTGACACAATTGTTGAGGATACAAAGCTAAAGCATCAGTTGCTTAAACCTCAGCATGACCAAAGCTTAATCATAGGCTGGTTGGTTTGGTTGTGCTAGTTGTTTTGTAGATCTCTGTTTTCCTTACTTCTCCACTTTCTAAATGGAGATGAGTGATAACATTTACATTACAAATACAGCCAAAATTTGCTACACACAGTATAAACGTGAAGGCTGATAATACTTTCTTAATTATGACAGTATTTGAAGTGGTATATCAAGATTCAGTGACTGCTAGTGCCCTTCTTTGTGCTCACCACTTAATAAATTCAGTATCTGATCAAAATACTGGCAGTTTCCAACGTGAACATGAGGAAAATGGCTGTGCCTGCAACTGGAAGTACCACTAGAACTACTAGGCAAATTGACAGGAAGATGTCTGCATAAGGTCTACCTCGAAGCCACCTTTTCATATTTACTAAGTCTTGGTACTTGTAGTTGCAGGCACAGCATTTTCCTTGCGTTCATGCTGCCAGCATTTTGGTCACTGCCAACTTGTTGTGCTCAGATGCCTGTAAGAAGGAATAGATGATAACCAGTGTGCTCCAACACGTTCTCTCTTTCTGTGTTGATGTTGCCAAAGCTGTTCTGCTAATTGCAATAACAGTCTGAAGAAAAATGATGTTATGGCACAGCTTTCCTGCTATGGCACTCCTGAAACCACAGCGTTTCACACTGTGACCAGCTCTTGACCTATCAGGAAGTCTTAACAGTCTTGGGTAAATTAATATTAACAGATTAGGGTGACATTCTGATTTTGTTTGGTACTGTGTTTGTCCCGAGTTACTGCCTGTGGCATCTCTTTCGTTTTTTCCAGTAGGTGCCTGCATATTGAATTTATTTTCATTGTTAGTCATGTTTAAAATTAAGTATGTTTCTCTTCTGTGGAAATACTGTATTAAACTAGGGTGTTATATATTTGGAAAGTTTTGCATTGTGCAAATTAATAGAAGCATTTGAAATGAATTATGTTCAGTTTTTTTTGGTTTTATTTTTAATGGACATCTGATTTGCTGCCACATACAAAGTATATTTTACGAATATGTAACATGCACTTCCTCAGCAATAATCTGCGTTTGCACAGAATGATCGGAGTCCTTCATGCTTTCAAATTTCCCAATATAAGCAATTCTACCTTGTGGTGCTTGGGAGACTGTTTTTCTCTGCGTACCTTAATCTATACTTCTTAATCATTTTCATCAATACACTTAGCTTAAATTGTTAGCATTTTCATTGTCTTGCACTTTTGGTAGGTCTGAAAATGACTTCAGGGCTCACCTGGCTCTGAGTGTCCTATGGACATGTTGGGACTGACACTGCTCTCACAGCACATGGAAGCCCTAGACACTAGCTGAGCAGCTCAGCTGCTTCTGTTGTTGATTTTGATCAAACAATACGGTTGAATAAGCACCTGGAGGTGTTTTTCTTAAACATAAAGCTCAGACTTCTGCCGAGGAGTTAATTATAGTCATTCAAGTTTCATGAGTAAATAACTAATCCTTTACAGTTAGGCACAGAAGCTTGGTTCCCCTGTAATACCAAAGATGCAAGTGATATATTTAATATATGTATATATTAAAAAAAAAAAGTATCAGCTGACCTCAGCTGTCCCTGGACTTTAGCCCTTAGCACCATTTTTTTTCAGATCTGTTGCAAAATCTGTGAAACTACTTGAAAGTTGTCAAAGTTTTATTTTGCCTTCTAAAGGGAAAAAAATAGGGATTCTTTTGCATGTATTTGGAATTAAACTGCAATAGACTGGTATGTATTGAAAGAGTCTATAAAGCTTATTAAACTAATTTCCTAATAAGCAAGTGCTTTTGGTCTCTATATATCGAGCTGTACTAATGCAACTTAGTATGCATGCATTTTTATCTTGTCATGTATTTTGCTTGTTCTGTGTCTTATTTCATTGCTTTTTGTAGTGCAATGCAGCCTTTTTTTTTTTTTTTAAAAAAAAAAAAAGTTATTTTAAATTGTGTGTGTGAATTAAATGGTAATGTGTTCCATGTAGTTTCAGTTTAGGCAGTTTATCTTCTCTTGCATCAACCCCGAATATCAACAAAGCGATGCTCACAAAAAATCCTAGCTGGGTAGGCCTCAGAGGAACTGCCTCCTGCTGTTTCATTTTTATGTTAATTTTGATTACATGCTTTCTCTTGGACACAATTACTCAACGGAGCGAAGAGATTTATGGTACCCTGCTTTTCTTAACAAAAATGTGCTAGAGAGAAACTTTCAACTAGCGATGTCTGCAGCTGCTCAAACATTTTCAGTGCTGTAGTCAGACTGCAATACGCTGTTAAAAGGTTTTCTGAACCAGTGCAAGAGTGGAAGAAAGAAAAGCCGTAAGGAATAGCAGGATTTGAACTTGATTTTTAAGTGTTAGTTGTGCTGTTAGAAAGAGACACCCTTCAGAATTACCAAAACAAATAATATATATATATATATATATGTTAAAGCTATGTATTTAAAGATGAATGTTTCCTGGGAAAGAAAGGAGGATCATGTGTTTGAACTGTCTAAGATAAGCAGTCTCTGCTTTGGGCTGATGTAGAAATTTGTTCAGATGTGTAAGAATGCAGAATTTCACTAAAGCTTGGTAAAAATTCAACAGCTGTAATGAACACACACAAATGCTAAAAGTCAGAGCATGATCTCCTCGTTCTGCCTTTGTTCTCAAGCCCAGCTGCGACAGCTAAGGTGGAGGGAGCTCACTATTCTGCCTGACAGCAGGCAGGTTGCCACCTACATTGCTTTAATGCCACCGTGTTTGCTGGGGGAGGAGATTAATGGCTGGGAAGAGACGGAGATGAAGGACAAAAATATAGTGCTCTCAGATTTACTGCTCGTAGGTCAGTTCCTATAGCACAGATTTACTTTCCTGCTGTAGGACCTCATCTCTCTGCAGTATGTTTGCCTAGAACAAGAATGTTAGTTATAGCCTTGGACGTGTTAGGCATAAATCTAAATTACAGGACCTATTACAGTGTAGTTGCAGACTCGACCTTGTATTTCTCTTCAAAGCCCTGCATATGTATGTTATATGGTCCAGTGCTTCTACCTCATTAAAGAGAAACGGGAGAAATGCAGCAATTGTAGCTTGTGATCTGCTCACAGGGTTGTGAGGAATAGGCACATTCACAGCCTTCTGCAGTGTCTTGTGTTTGGCAAGGAGATCTTGCCAGCTCTGCGTTTATATTTGGAATGAAAAGCAAATGACAGCTGCTGAAACTTCCAGTCACTTGGTTCTGAAACTAAACTACAGATTTAAAATGTTTTTGGGCTGGCACTTAAAAGGTTGTGCTCTTTTTGGGCCTTCTGACCTGCCTGACGTTGTCTGCTTGCCTCCCACAGGGCAACGTGAGAAGGTCACTGCTGCCCGTCGGGGTGGAAGCAGGTGCCGGTGTCTGTGGTAAAGGTATGCTGAGCAGCAGCACGCCTGGAGGTTGGAGTGATGTGAACGGCCTGCCCGGGCTGTGGTCTTGGGAGAGCAATCCCTGAAGGACACAGGCTGCCCGGGATCAGCTGGGCCGCAGGAGAGTCATCTCCTTTTCTTCTGTTTGTAGTAGGGTTTGCCTGGCAGAAGGTGTGCCAGAAAGTGCTAGTCTTTGGATAGCAATCCTAGAAGTCCCTGAAATCTCTAATAATAAGAACAGAGCATGTTTTCAGGGGATTTCTTCTGTGTGTGTAAGGCAATGTGTAATTTTCCAACTAAGGTAGTTGTCAAAAGGTACTGGTTTTGCTTGGGGGCAGATAAAAAGATGATACAATGAACTGTGCTGATTTTCTTTCAAGGAGTATGTCGATCCACTCTAAGACTTAAAAGATCCTGAGAATTAAAATCAACAGTTTGTCTCCAAGGTCACCTAAAGCATTGAAAATGTTGGCAACTGCATCCATAGGAGCTGGTTGCCAGTGGTGAGTGGTAACCGCTTCTGGTCATGGCAGCCTGAGGAGCTGCCTTGTTCTGCAGATTGAGGCATCGATGCATTCTGTTCTGTCTCACAAATAGGAAGGTCCTTCCTTCCTGGATTATTTTGCTTTTAATCCCAAATTTGAGTTGTTCAAACTGTGCTTTGGACTTGCCTTCAGAGCTGTCAAAGAATTCCTTTTGCAGATGAAAGTGAAGATACTTGCTGAAGTTAGCCAGCATGTTTTGTCTTTGAGACTCTCTAGATTTTGGATTTCAAATGAATGGGAAAGTTCAATTTAATATATATATATATATTTATTTTTTAAATTCATGGTGTCCCCAAGTTCTGATATCTCTGCCACCCAGTTTGCACAGTTGAAAAGATGGTGATATTCTAATAGCTTCTTTTTTTTTCCTTCAGTCTCATTCTTCTGTGTAACATCTCCAGGTATCTTATACCAGAGCAAGGCCATGAATGAAACCAGGAGTGTCCAGAGCACTTCCCAGTCCTTGCAGCTCTCTGAAAAGGCCCTGCTTTTGCACTGAGTCCATATTGATCCTTATCATCATCTGTGGAAGAGTTTTTGTTATTTTTGTTGTTTACTCATCAAAGGCTGCATGAGCTGGGACATTACTTAGAGTATGGGTTGTTTTTTTTTTTTTGTAACTGCAAATTAACATTAAATAGTTCAGGCGTGGGAACACATCCTTGTACAAACTGAATGAATATATACAAGATCATTGATTTCTAATTTGCAGTCGTATTATAGGGCCTACTAGTTAGCCAGCTTTTAATCTCTTTAATGTGTCACGTTGCTTCAGAGTCAGTTGGGTTCCCTAATCGACGTGTCAGGCAGTAACCAAGTGCGATGCACAGCAGAGCTTTTAGTAAATTGTGTCAACACCATCTCTTTTAAAACCAAACTCATTCCATTGTTTTTCCCAGGGTCGATGACACAATAACGGGCTTATGATTTGATTACTTATACTTTGAAAATATTGGTATGGGACTGGCGTTTCTCCAACCCTCTGCAGCTTTCCTGGTTTTCAAAGCCTTATTAAAAATTGATATTGATGGCCAAGATGGCTTTTCAGCTGCCATGAAACGGAACAATCCCTCGAGAATAGATTGTGTAGCCAACATCTGTGAAGGGGGAGACCTTTGCTCTGCAGCTTAGTAGAGTTAAATTACCCACCCCTGCCCCCAAATCAGAAAGGGGGGCAGAGGCTTATGCAAAGGGGCATGGCTTTCTTGAAATCTCATTGCTGGTGAGCACCGAGCACCCCGATGTGACCAGAAACAGACAAGCCATCCTGGTAGCTCCCTTTTAAACAGAAGAATGCAAAAAGATTTGAAAGTACAAAATGTAGTTTCTTGTTCCTTGTGGGATTGGCCAAAGAGCCCAAGGCCCTTAACCATTGATTGAAGGGGAAGGCCAGCAAATTCACGTTTTTGTTTCCTGTTGCAGCTGCAGTTTATTCCTTCTCCCATCTTCAGGCCTGGTTTGCCCTCTTGGTCCCTGTGCATTTGCTGAGCTTCCAGCAGCATGTGCTCTGGGACAAAAAGCACTCAAGTAATGGCCTCATCACATAACATGCTCCGAGTTATGTAATCAAGTGCTTCACAGGGGCTTAAAACTACTGGTGCACAGAGGAGAAAGCACTAAATGAAATGCCCGTGGAAGACAACAATGAATTAGGACATCTATTAAATATTTCATCTCTTGAGTGTTCTCAAGCCCAGGAGCATACCAAGCAGTATAAATCTGAGAATTCATGGTCTTAAAATGAAGAAGTAATGGACGAGGAGACCATTATGAGGTAGATATACAAGGAGCTGTACCTCTTTCCTCCTTTTTTTTTTTTTTTTTTTTTTTAAAGGCAGCAGCAGGCGTTTTGTTGGCAAAGCTGACTGTGAATCCACCTTGGGTTTATCGATCTCCTTTCATACCCAGCTGAACATGATTCATTTGCCAAATGGGAGCTATTTTGTAGCTGGGCTGATGTGGATGAAAGACATTTGACAGCCTGGTGCAACTCAGAGAGGAGCAAAATGGTTTTGTTTAATGAAGAATAAATCTGCATAAATGGGACCTGAAAAGAAGTCTCTTTTCTTAACCATTTCCTTCCCTCCCCTTCCGGCACTGCAGTGGTGTAACCAAAATTTAAACATCCCTACAGGGGCAGAGCTCCCTCGCTACCACTGTACGTATGCTGACTCATATCAGCAGAAAATATGAACCTTGTGCTTTGCAGAATGTTTGCTATTTTTCAGTGATTCTCCCTTGTTTTTGTGTTTTAACTTATTTTCTTGGGATGCTGTTCAATAGGCTAATACATAAAAGTGATAGGGTGATGGTAATGTTCTATTGCCAACTTTCTTGCCCTTGACTTTACATCCTGTTAGCCCATTGTTGAAACTTTTGATGAGCATTTGAGCAGGGAATAAGAGAAATTATTTTTCACACTCTAAGCCTGGTAGCATCATGATGCAAAACAGGGAGAAAACGTTTTTGCTTCTGCTTTGTGATTAAAAATCCATGAGATGCTACAAATTTCTGTTGCCTTTGTTTAACAGTGCATCTGGTGAAGTCCCTCTGTTTGTACTGCTGTCAGGCACTGGGATGCTCAGTGTAGTTTGGGTTGATACAGACTAGGTGGAGTAAAACTGAGTCTGAACAGCACAGGGCTGAGAAAACATGCCTGAGAGCAGGCTGCAGATGGGCGAGATAAACAGGCTCCCCTGGCTGTGACTGAGTAGGCAGGCCTCTTTAATGGCTCTTAGCAACGCCCCTGCTCTGACCCTCCTCATATGTGAGAGAAATCAAATCAATACACCCGTCTTCAAACCACGATGCTGCAGCAGCAGCAGGGCATTGTGGCAGCCTTCATCTCTTAAATTCGTCGTCGCCTTTCAGCTCGCCAATCTCTGGATATCCATCCCTGCATCACTGCTGAAGACGAACCTGACTGCATCTCTGAAAGGATTCCTCGGGCTCCCATGTATAACCTCCTCCTTATTGGAAAGCATTAGGTAGGCGATTTTCAAGTGCTTCTGGATTTGCAGGCAGCTTTTAACATTGATCTGAGAACCCTATTGTATTCTATGTAATCAGAGTGCAAGCCTCTCTCTCTAAAACCTTCCCTGCCTTAAATCTTCATTTTCATCCTCTGTGTTTGTGGTTGGGCTAGGGGAGTGTATTTCTGGTTTTTCCTTTTTTTTTTTTTTTTAAATATTGTGGCTGATGTGTGCTTTTGGAAAAGGATATTCCCCACTGATCCCTCCCTTGTTCTGCAGAACAGCTATAAGCAGTGCCGTACAGTTACCCTCAGTGTTGATGAACAACTGTTTGACTGCCTAACCTATAGGGCAAGCTGTTCACTCTTTTATGCTTTAATTTTCCGGTGCCTTCCTCAAAACTGCAGACCAGGATCTTGCCCACTAACTAAGTTTGTTTTGGTTCCAGAGATGGCTAACAGAGGACCAAGCTATGGCTTAAGCCGAGAAGTTCAGGAAAAGATTGAACAGAAATATGACCCGGAATTAGAGTCCAGGCTGGTGAACTGGATTATTGTACAGTGTGGAGAACAGATAGAGCACCCTCCTCCAGGAAGGCAGCATTTTCAGACCTGGTTGATGGATGGGACAGTAAGTGTTCTGTCTGATTCTGCATCTACGTGACTTTATGTTCATGATGAGTTTGTATTTATTATCATGTGTCCTTATTTTCTGTGTTCATCTTGGCTAAACTGGTCTGTGCTCATGGCCAGTGCAGAAATGTGTATCTTAGCATGAGTGATACCCTTTTGACTGGGAATCTTAATCTGAGAAAATAATTATTCTACCAGTGTACTGGGATTAGTACGGTGCTTATGATTCCTGTGAGTCATGCACATTATATATGAGTATGACTCATTCCTTCAGTGCCTTTTCTCATGCAGTTAAATTAGATCTGTTTTTAAAATTAGATGTACAATTTTGTCTTCAAGAAATCATCATTTAAAAAAAAAAAAGCTAATAGATGTAGAAAAATTGGTGGACTGGGTTATGTCATAACTGTTTTCTTGTTTTGGAATCATTTGGTAGCTAAAACATTGTATTCTGTTGGTTTACTGAACAACAGGGAGATGCTGCTGTTTGCAGTGGGCTGTAGGAATACGCTAATCATTGAATCTCTGCCAAAGTGACTGTAACAGTATTTCAATTGACATTGCTTATTTTTTTGGCTCAGGCATGTGGTTTCTTCTCAGTCATTATATAACCTTTACCAGTGACTGCTTTGTTGTCTCTAGCAGATTAGGATTTATTTGGTCAGGCTATTGCCATCAGTTAATGAAAGCTCTAATGCATTTCTAATATACTTTGATTATTATCAATTCTCTTCGTTGTTTTTAATAAAAGAAATTATGTCCCTGACAGAAACTGGCCAGGTCAAAAACATTTTGCACCATCGTTTCATGTGCAGAAATTGCCTTCTACTTTGGTGACTTCTTTCTACTTCTGTTTCTGTGTTTCTCTCTCAGCTGTTATGCAAGTTAATAAACAGTTTACATCCAAAAGGAAATGAGCCCATTGCAAAGATCTCTGAATCAAAAATGGCTTTCAAGCAGATGGAACAAATTTCCCAGTTCTTAAAAGCTGCTGAAATCTACGGAGTAAGAACAACAGATATTTTCCAGACGGTGGATTTGTGGGAAGGTAAAAATAATAAACTGGAAGCCAGTTTGCAATCTTCATTTTACTTTGCTTTGATGTGTTGTAATGGTGCATTTTGTCTAAGGCATATTCTCTAATGTAATTATCTTTTGTTTCTGTTTGCCTTATCTCATTACTGTGTTCTTCCGGTGGTGCATTATCTCCTCTGAGAGATTTATATTACCCTGAGGGCATAATGGAGCTTTTCCAAGCTCATGTGTTATCCAAAAGCCCATCATTCTGACAGAAATCTGCAGACCTAATAAAACAAATGCTCTCTATGCTAATTATTTCCAAGTAAATAACTTCTAATAGCAAGTATGGAAAACCCTTATTTTGTGACGACAAGCTTTTATTGCAGTTTTCAAATTATAAGCAAAGCTCAAATTAGAGCTATAAAATGCATTGCCAGGAGCAGATATGTCTCTATAGAGCTAATGAGGGCTCATCTATGACTAGCGAGAAGCAGAAACCACTGCTAACATCATGTTAGCCGAGCATCTCTCTGCAACAGTGCAGTCTTTCTAGAAAGGTCACTATGGCAACAGCAAAAAATCCAGAGTGCCCCTATAGCTTTGCAGTAAACTGAGTGAAGGCTCTCTCCACCCCATGCATGAAGTGGACACCTTGTGTTCCAGTTGCAGGAGAGCTGAGTCACTTCTGTGATGATGCACTCCTTCTTGGTGCTCTAGCAAAATACACGCTGTATCCTGCATCTTTCTGGATGAGGTGATGCAAAATGCTTTGTGTAAGGGCTCAGAGCAAAGACCGCACCAGGGCAGAGAAAGGCAGGTGTGCAGAGAAGTGAAACGGGGAGAAATCTGCCAAGAGACTGAAATGGTGAAAGGAGAACAATCCATGGAGAAAGGTGGAGAAGGCTGGTCAGTATAGTTAGTGTGGGAACGCACATGAAGCGAAAAGAGTGGGTTCTGTTTCCACAGGCTGATGTGGAAAGGATCACTCCTCTGAAGGTCAGCTTGAGGCTCAAAGGACGAGGGAGCTCTTTGCAGATGAGTTAGAGGGGAAGGATGTGCTGACAGCTGGCATTGCTGGGATCTGTGATGTTCTCAGGGTACCGGATTTACTTGACAGATCCCACCTTGGGCACAAGGGCTGGATTGTTTCTTCCAGGTCAGTCCTTTGTGTTTCATCCAATACACCTTTAAATGAAAGGATTTTTACTTCCTTGGAGTAACACCCTCCTCCCCAGCCTGGCAGGCTGTTGAAAGGGAAGCTACCTCATGAGGGATGATAACGGCTCATTTCAGGTGTTTTCCTTTGTTGTCATCTGCGTCTTGTAATGGCTTTGCACAATGAAACTGAAAGAACAATATGCTGATCTTTATGATGAAAAGCTCTTGCTTTTAAGAGAAAAAACTCCTCAAGGTGGTAGCCCTCTCCCCATTTTCTTGCTTTTTCTCGTTGCATTTCTTCAGCAGATGTAATGGAAAAAACTGGTAACTTCCAGATGCTAGAAAGTCAAAACACAACTCAAAACCCAGGAGTGAGACATACAGGACTTTTCTCCAATGTTGTTTTAGGACTTCCCAAAACTAATGTGTGTCTCACTTCCCTATTCTATTTGTATCCCTCCCACTGCTCATTTCAGTGCTGAGATGAAACAGCACGTCTCTCCAGGAGTGAGTCTGTGCGAGCTTCTTGTGTCTAACCATAGCTCTGACCTCTAGCATCTGTGCTGCCTCGGGGCTGGAGCAGCTGAACCTGGCTGCATTAGCGAGACAGACAGGATGGTATCTTTTTCACTGTTTCATAATTACAGTACTTCTACGCTTCATAAAATATTTCCAGGCCACAACCTGTTTAGAAAGAGAGGGGACATCGGTGGTGTATGTTTATAGGGAAAGGAAATTATGTGTGTCTGACAAAACAGTTTCTCTCTGGCACTGATTGTTTTCCGAGAGCTTTTGCTTTGAGATTCTTAGTAATGATTAATGAAAATGTTTTAGTATGCAGTCTGCTGTTGGTTTTTTCAAACTCACTCAGTCCATCTGTTATATTTTTCTTTATTTCTGTGGCTTCTCGGTCCAAGAGAGCTGTCACCTCTTTTCATCCTTTCTTAAATGTACCGGGCTGAGCAGCTTTTCCTAATCCATGCCCAAGAGAAGGATGTTCACTGTTTTTTTTACAGACACTTCCCAGGTATGTTTCCAGACAGGTAAGAGGCAGATGTAACTCTGGATGCTTGCCCAGCCTGCACAAAGCAGCGTTTCAAGGATATGGAACAGAGCAATTCTCCCTCTGTGGGTCCAGGCCTTCCCCTTTGTGTCCCTGGAAAGGAAGGCCTTCACACCCACTGAGAGAGGGCACCCTAAGAAAGAAGTGACCAGAGGCCTCCTTCTCCTCTACGAGACCCTGTATGAGGCTGTGCCATTCAGAGCACACCACGAAGGACAGGATGGTGAATGTCACAAGACGACAGAGATTCAGGGTTGTTCCTCGCCCACAGCATCTGTCGCACACATCGCGGGGGTCCTGCAAAGCAGGGCCTCAGCCGTTGCCTTGTTTCATCATGTGGCACCGGGCTCCTGCATGGGCCCTTCTTCTCCTGCCATGTCTCCCCATCTCCCCATTGCTGCTGTCACATAAAGCAGAGTGTGGAGCATGGGGGAGGCTGCCAGATGGCTCTGCTGGGCTCTGATGTTTTGCTATCCGTCTTTTGTTTCTCTCTTTCTCTTTTTTTTTTTTTTTTTTTTTTTTTCTGTGTGTGTTCGCCGTCATTATTCAGCTCATTCACTTTCAAATCCTTTTTCTACATCCTTTTTCATCCCCGTCGGTTACCATGCTCCTCATTACATGGGAGGCATCCTGAGGACGTTATGTGTAGCATCTGTTACAGCATATGGTACATCCCCTGCTTCGGGCAGCTCTGAGTCCCCGCCTTGCGCTGCTCCGCGTGTGCCTGCGTACGTGCGAGATGTCGGGCTCTCCAGTGGCCCTCCCTTAAGCAGGGACCCCATCCGACACAGCCTGCCTTAACAAACACAGCAAAGCAAGGACTCTGGATGGCTGATAATTTGTTTTCTGTGCATGTGGTTCCCTGTGGAGAGGAATCCTGTAAATTTAATAGGCTGTATGACTGCCACGGTTGGAAGCTGCTAGGCGTTCTCAGCTTTAGGGTGCCTCCGTCATCTCAGCCAGTGCTTTATGCATTTAGGTTTGTATGAAACAAAGCTCTGATATTCATCTGCTGCACAATCATGGCAATGCGTACCATAAACACGTAGTTTCTTTCCTGTGTGCTCCAGCTGGCCTACTGTGCTCTTCATTAATATCCATCCACTGGAGGTATTTCTGAAGTCTGTTGTCATAGTCATGTCTTGAGTATCACATGGTTTGGGTGTTTTTGTGAGTAATTCATTTCCTTATGTGAAGAACTTGCACTCAACATCAGATCCGTTAACTAGAGAAGTGATTTCAGGAAAGATGAAGAACTGAAAAAGAAAGGAAGGGAGGAGGTTGTGGAAACAGTTAGGGAGGAATTTCAGAAGAAGGGAGATGCAAAAGATGTATGAGACAAGTTCCGATAACTTACCACCTCTCACCATTGGATAGGCCTAAGTCAACTCCTAGTGAAGCTGAGTTGTTCATTTTTGCTAGAAAGTTTTCCAAAAGTTACCGTTTAGACTGCGTAATGAGTTAGAGTCTTTCTGGTTTTATTTGCTGTTTTATGTTCTCTGCTGTTTTCCCACCAAGTGGCAAAATGCAGGAGAAGAACCAAGAAAATAGGAAAAATCTTTTTTTTTTTTTTTTTAATCACTTTTTAAAATTAATTGGAGGAATCAACAGAACATATTGATGCAAAAGGAAAATTTATTTATTATCTTTATCTTGGAAAGAGGGACAGGAGGAGTGGATACCATTTTTCAAAATGAAAAAAAAATGTTGGCAGTGGGAATAGCAACCTCTTTTGAAAATACATTTCAAGGAGCCACTTTGGAAACCTGGTAAATTTTAGGGTAGGTGGAAAGCATGCATCTAAGCAAATGACAGGCAAGTTCACCCCTCCCACTATAGATCAGAAATTATCCCCTGAGAAGCTTTTCTCTCTCCACTGTTTGTTGATGGAACACGAACAACTAGTGGAGACCAGACATGGAACTTTTACTTGGCTAAAGATGGGATGAGCCCTGTCTTTTCAAAATAAGGAATGAAGTGAGATAAGGTAAGGTGGGAGAATGTGGAAGGATAGTGAAAGTCAAGACAGGATGGCAGGAACTGAAGGTACAAAAGTGCAGAGCACCGATTTTTGGCAGCCTGTGAAAGGAAGCCAGTAGGGAGGATTTGGGAAGTGATTTGATGAGTAATTTGGGAAGGGCTGATTCATGTTATCTGCACAGGACCTCTCCAGGACTGCCAGGCATTCTGTCAGCACAGGGACAGTCTGGAATTCCTGGTGGATATACGGTAGGATTGGTTTACAGGTGGAGAAGCTGAGGCACAGCACAGTTATTTGCCACATAGCTCTCCTTTGGCCACATTTTACTGAGTGTATTACCATTCCCTGTATGCCAAAGTGACCTCCTCTAAAGGCAAAATTTCTGCCAATGCAATTATCTAGAAGGACTTAAAACAGCATGGGGGAAGGCATTAAAATAACCTGAAAGCCTGGCAATGCCTGAATAGTTAAGTTTTGCTCTAGCACGGTCCCTCTGACTTTTAATAAGCTCTTGCATGTCAGCACCTCCATTTGAGCAACTCTAAAATAGCATTTATAATGCTATTAATGTAGTTGTTCAGGGGAGCCGAGGGAAATAGTTAATACATTGGATGAAATTTTTTGTCAGTGTGCCAAGCTATTTGTTGTACAAGGATTTCTTATATTGTTTTCACTGTTTGGCTTTCCAGGGAAGGATATGGCAGCAGTGCAGAGAACATTAATGGCCCTGGGCAGTTTGGCAGTCACCAAGGATGACGGATGCTACAAAGGGGATCCATCCTGGTTTCACAGGTAACACCCAAAGCACAGCTTCCCAGAGCTGTCTTCCATGGGAAGCTGGTAACGCTCTCAATCTTGTCATATGTGCACATGTCTATGTGTATTTAGTCACATGGTCGAAAATTTTGGGTAGACCTGTGTGGTGCCAGGAGTTGGACTCCATGATCCTTATGGGTCCCATCCAACTTGGGATATTCTATGATTTTATGATCTTTAGACTTCGAAGAAATTTACTGGGGAAGGGAAGGAAGAATCTTTCCAACATTTCCTTGTAATGAAGAGATTTTCTCTCTGGACTCTAGATGAGGAAAACAAATACCCAACCAGGCAGCAGCATTTTCTGCCTTTCACTGGTTCCCAGCTTATCAACATCACTGTCAGGACCACGCCTAACCATACCTCATCGGCCTGAAGTTATGCTAGGGCTGCTGGGGAGGAGCCTCGTGGGAGCATTGCAGTGCATCCATGCTGCTGCCTTTTCTTGGGGTAGCCCTCTTTATCCCACCTTATGTGTCCCTCCTGGCCCTGGGGTTGGGAGAGCACTTTTGCTACCAGGACTACGGAGCTCATCACCTATGGCTCAAGCTCTGGGTTCCTCCTGGAGGCAGCCTTTTATATCGAGGTTATATTGGTGTGGATGTCTGTGTGCACACATGGAGGCCCTACTGGAACTGCACACAGGGCAGGGAGGAGTGCAGCATTCCACCCTAGGGATATTTGCAGCACATCCATCTTGCTGTGAGAGGTGCCAACACTGATTGCTGAAGAGGAGAAATTTTCTTATCCCCTGACATTATCCCTGCCTCTTAGTCCTTGGAAGGAGAGCCATAAAACTTAGGAAATTCAGCCAACAGTTCCAATGACATTCATCTGTTTAGCAGCTTCAGCTAATCCTCTATATCCATTTATGAAGGAAAGGAAATTAAAGTGGCAGCAGCTATGCAGATGTGTGTGTCCTAAGAGTAACTGGCAGGAAAGGTGACATTTTGCCCCAAATCAGATAACATAAAGCCTCATGAAGAGAAGGCTGTCTTATATGTCAGCAAACCCCCACACAGAGAGACATGCTGAGAACAAGACCATTTACCTAGCAAAGAGAAGACAAGGAGCCTTTTTCCATTTTTTTTTCAAATCAAAATTGATTTCCTTCCCTGGTCATTTTTTTTATTTTTATTTTTTTTTCTTGTAGAATAGCACTTATCTGTGAATTCTCTGTCTTGGCAAAGATGTTTATTTACTCTAAAGCTCAATTTATTTTGGCTTGGGAGGCTGAGAAGAAGGACAGGAAGAAAAGGAAATCCTCCCACAGTTAGCCCTCTTGCCCCACAGGCATGGTATTGAAATGAGATTCCTCCATCCAAGAGTATTTCTTATACTGAAATGGCTGAAGCATGTTAGCAAAAAAGAGTGTTGCCTCCTGGTCATTGTTTTCTTTGAATTTTCTATTATCTAGGTGAGGATCAGCAAAAACAAAGCAAACTTTGCTTTGTTTGTCTTAAAGCCTGAGCTGGTTTAACTGAGGCTAAAGGAGACTTGAATTTTAGGTGAACAAGTGAAAACTCTTATACATTCTTCATATGAAATTAGTTTAAATTTACCTAATACGGTCCACAAAGAGATTTGTATTTACTGAACGTAATTGGTTTTAAAATTCAAATCCAGTTACAAGCTTTAATATAAACCAGACATGAAATCACTATGACCCAGACAGGCTTATTTGTTTTATGTAACTACAACAAAGTCCTACATGGAAAAATTAATGTTAATCTGGGCTCTTCATTGTGGGTGGGAACAGTTTTCATTGGTGTAATTGAAGACATGATCAGCTCCCTCCTCCCCTAGCTGTCTGCCCTGCCTGTGCTGTATGGATAACCAATGCATATGTACTGCAGTCCCTGAAAGACTGTTTTGTAGCTGCTGCCTGCAGGAAAACTGGTGTCATTTCTATCAGGAAATAACGTATGGCAGGTCAGGAGCTGTTTTCTGAGTAGCTTAACCGCCCCTTCAGGCAGACCAAGACCCTCACTGGCACCCAGTGTTAGTCATGAGTCAGGGCTGTCAGGCTGATCCTTAATCACCTTAAATTTAATTGAAGGATGTCAAGATGAAGTGGAATAAGAGTTTCCAAGCACGGACCTGCAGTGATCAAGATACCCCCACATTTGGGCTAAGCTTTTAACTTTCCATTGCCAGCGTCTCTCATGCCCACTTCCATTGGGCCTGGCTGTCCTTTACTTGTGTGTCCTGGTGAGCTGTGTGGATCCACAGCTGTTTATTACCTTGTAGGTTGGCAGCCTCAAGTGCTGATGCAAAGCTGGCATAGAAAGTTAACAACTCTATGTGGTGGTATTGTGTGCTCACATGGTGGTAAGGGTGACATCAGCGAGGCCAAACACAGCTTGTATTAGTGTGAGGCTTTGAGGGGAGTAGGCTTGCCCTCACCTGCTTTTCTACAGTGTCATTTAAGGTCATTTCTATTAACTTAAAAGCAAAACTTAAGTACATGTTGTTATCTGTAAGGTCATAGTAGACTAAGGGCGGTGCTTATGATCATAAAAATAACACTA
This sequence comes from Nettapus auritus, assembly GCA_011076525.1. Taxonomy (NCBI): domain Eukaryota; kingdom Metazoa; phylum Chordata; class Aves; order Anseriformes; family Anatidae; genus Nettapus; species Nettapus auritus. Next base: position 92,346,714 of record CM021765.1, read on the forward strand.
GATGATACAAACTGTACAAATAATCAACTTTTATTAGCCTATCCAGACTTCCTTTTGGTCTCTCTCTCTCTCTCTGATATCTTATTTGCAATTCTCATTTCCTGATCATAGATAGTTACATATCAACTTTCTTCGAATTACTCCTTGGCACAGCTGAAAAGTCTGTGAGGGAAAAATAAATAAATAAATAGAAAGTGTTCCTGCGATTTTAATTAAATGATGGCAGACACAGCAAACCTGAGTTAAGTCATAGGAGTAGTTCCAAAAACATCCTCTCTCAGAGATCCTGGCAGTGGTTCGCTGCCCGTGTAGGGATTCTGGAAAAGACATTTAGCAGCAGGGAGAGAGGGTGGCTTTCTAAGGCGCCCCAAGTCCTGCATGCCCCCCTCCAGAGCGGCATGCTTTCTGGGAAGAGCTCTGGGCCTGAGAGCCTGTGGTGGGCCTCTATAAACCTTGTATTAGTCTGTGCATTAATGTTGGAGATGCAGTGAAGAACAACCGTGTGGCTGGTTGTCTGTGGATATTCCTTAACTGTCTGCTTTGATAGGTTTTCATGAACGTGGGTTTTTCTCCTGCAATGTCCTGAACGCCCAGAGCCGGCAGAGAGCTTAAGTGCTCTACTGGACTCGAGCCACGGCGCTGAGCATGGTACAGGACCAGACCTTCACGGAGGATGGCGTTGATGGCTAGCAATCATAGCAGGCACCTAATCTAGCATTCCCATCTAGCAGTGGGGTGGGGAGAGGAGGGGAATTGTAATGCGATGCCATATTGCGGGGTAATGCGATCCCAGGACAAACAGACACAGCAGGCAGACAGATTGTACCTGAGTGGGAACTGACTGAAAGCCTTCCTCCCTTTGGGCCTCTGCTGCAGCAACAGACTGACCCTCCTCTCTTCCAGGTGGTTTGTTTTCCCCACCTTGTGTAAAAGAAAGATTAATTGAGTACAAACTTTTGTGCTAAACAGGAGCATGACAGCCACTTCTGTCCCCAGAGCTATTTTAAGGGAAAAGAGTTTTATTCTAAGGTCCAACAAACGTTCATTGATCTAAAATGCTTTTGAGACCACTAAGACCAAACAAACACGGCCAGTGCGTTTTGACAGAAGATAAAGGACTGGCATACAGTTAAGATACAGATGCAAAGGCCGAAGTCTTTGGAGGAGAGGGATCTGGAAATGGCAACAGGGCAATTGTTCTGTCCAGCAGGCAACCATCATCCACTCTTGTGAAAATGAGCAAGTCACTTGTCCGCCCCGTTGCTTCTCTGGGTACATCCAGCTCGCATTTACTGCACTGAAGTGAATTATGCCAATGTGTACTGTTGCTCTGGAGGGGTATCAAACTGTATTACTACACAGATAAGAATCTCAGTGATCAGATCCCACAGACCACAGCTTTTAAGAGCAACAGGGCGTAACACAAACTTAAGCCTATTATGAATGTACATAAATATTTTGCCTGTCACTGCGGCTGGGGAAGCTATAGTGCTGGGGGTCTTGAGTAAGAGGTACAGTGAAATTCTGAAGTAGTGTGGGTTTGACTAGAGTATTGCTTCTAACTCCAGGAAAGCAATTAGCGCAGCCAGTATTGCCCGCCCTGTGGGATGGTGCAAATGAAGTATTGCATTACAAGGGGAACATCTGTTAACATGAGCCAATTTCAGATTGCTTTTCACGATCATCTGGGAATCTGCAGAATGACCACATGTGTGTGTGTGTGTGTTGCTTTTTTGTGTGCATCTGGACAGGAAAGCACAGCAGAATCGACGAGGATTTTCAGAAGAGCAGCTTCGTCAGGGACAGAACGTAATAGGCCTTCAGATGGGCAGCAACAAAGGAGCCTCACAGTCGGGTATGACAGGCTATGGCATGCCAAGGCAGATTATCTAAAAGCACCTCTGTCTGTAGAGAAAACACTCCTTCTGCAGCATGATCTGTTTAACAGAAAAACAAAAACAAAAACAAACAAACAAAAAAAGAGACAAAAAAAAAGCTCTTAGTTCTTTATTAGTTCTCTTTCTGCCTAGTTTTTCAGTTAGCGCTCTCTAAAATTTGGGGTATTTTTGGTTTGGTTTGTTTTATTTGCAGCTGCAAGAGTTCATCTAGGTACTTGGGTTTTTGTGGTGTTGTGTGTCAGTTCACAGCACGTGCGCACTGCTGCCTCCTACTTTTCACTTCTGAACTATGCAAAGACAATTATTCTGCATTAATTTATTTGCAAAATGTTATCTTCCATATTTGTCTCACACCACTCTTGTATCTCAACCAGTAACCTCGTTCTTCAAGTCAGTGATGATATTGTTTGACCTAAGAATAAAGACATTAAAACACATCTCAGAGTCATTCTTTAAAGGAAGTAAAAGCAATGCAAACCAGCCAGCACATGGTACAGTGCTAAGAAGTTAAATGTTTTGATTGCTCAATGTGTCTTGCTTCTAACCAAATGCATTCTCTGAGTGACTCCTTGCTATGTATTTACAACCTGTTAAACATTCCATTTGGTGTTTATCCTAAAGACACGCCCACTATGTTTTCCTAAAAATGCTCACAAAAAAAATACATAACCTGTTGAGTCTGAACCATGTAGTCCCACCCTATTTAGCTTGGATTTACCTTCACCTAGAGTGATGGGTTGACTCCAGCCAGCAGCCAAGCACACTCAGACCCCTTTCCCACAGGATTGGGAGAAAATAAAAGGCAAGAAAACTGGTGAATCAAGCTAGCTTTTTCCTCCCCTATTAAACTGATTCTGAATGTGAAAGCAAAGCAAAATAAGAAGTTTATTCACTACTTCCCATCAGCAGGCAGCTATTTAGCCAATTCCTGGAAAGTTGGCCCTCAGAACATGTGATAGTTGTTTGGAAAGACAGGTGCTATAACCACAGAAATCCCCACTTCCTCCTCGCTTTCCCTGAACTTTTGATGGTGAGTACAGCACCTCACGATATAGAAAATCCCCTTGGCCAGGTTGGGTCTGCTGTCCCACCTGTGTCCCATCCCAACTACTTGTCCATCCCCAGCTGTGGGAGTAAAATAAGAAAAAGAGAAAGAGGAATTTTTACTTGACATTGTACAAGCACTGTTCAACAACAGCCAAAGCACAGGTGTGTTATCAACCCTGTTTTAGTCTCCAGTCCCAAACATACCACCATAAGGGCTGCTGTAAACGTCAACTCCATCCCAGCCAGAGCTGGTTCAGCAACCAACAGATGAGCCTTCATAAATACAATGCAATCCTCAGCAAGTTCTTCACTCTGAAAGGAAACTCTGTCGGAGGTGAGAACAGGTTTTACTTTGTGATAATTGATGTTGTATGAAACAAAATGCTGCAAACTAAGGAGTGTTTTAAACACAAAGGAAGAGACAGAAGAGAAGTGCCATAAAGCTTCAGACTTTAAAGTCATTTGTAGTTCAAATTCAAAGGGTTTGTTATGCTCACCTGTTGTAAATTTGGCTGGTCATTCATTTGGGGACAGTTTGCTGGAGAACCAGAACAGAGAACCTTGGAGAACCAAGAACTGCTTGCTGGCATGATCATCTGGCCACAGGAGCTCACCAGAGCAGTTCACCTGCTCATTGGTGCAGGTTGCCTTGCAGATACCTGACACATATACTCAGGGAACACAATATTTTCTCTGTAGGTTTTTTTTCCCTATTGATAACTATTTCTGTCAGCTTCACTTGCAAACTCCTATCACTTCTTCCCTCCAGGCAAGTAGGAAAGGAAATGTGATAATCAAACTTAGTGAGATTTTTTACTCATAACAGAATTCCAAGAAGGCCTGAAGGCACAATATCTGGAAAGATAACAAATGAACGGGCATTTGTTCTGACCACTATCTGAGTGCCTACATGCATACATAGGGGTGACTTCCGTCCATTTGTTGCTGCCTTAGGTCTGAACCTAGTGGCACACAGTGATATCTAGTTGTCCACTAGGCTGTCCTGAAGCTGATGATGAAGCTCTACTGGCATGTAAACTGAAGACGTCATTCTCGTATCTCAGATTAAGCTCCATTCTCGCTGTCAGGAGCATGGGATTAATACCTACCCACTTCATGCAAGCTTTACTGATGCACTATTGAGCATAGCAAGTTAGAAGTGATGTAAAGGTCACATCATGTGCTTGGGGCCGAGCTAAGCTATAGCAGCTGCTTATGAAAAGGTCCTGCCCACACATGTACCTCCTCTTAAACTTGCTAGGGCATCTCAACTTTTCTACTGTGCTCTTATCAAGCACATTTTTGGATGTTTGCTACCAGCTTAGGGCTACTTTTCTGTTACTGAGGTGAATTAGCTCAGTACAGGAGCAGATGACCACCTGAGATGATGAATCTGGGGCTAGGAGCTCACCCTGCAGCTGTGGCGGGAGGTTAGCTGACCACAAAGTATAACGTGTAAGTAAGTTCTCCCTATATACTACTTTAGGTGTAATGTGAATAGAATAACAATTTCCTCACTGAAAGCAAATAAAGTGATTAAGAAAAAACAAAATTCACTGAACTTCTCTAGGCTGACAAGACAATCTCACCTTGGAGAACGCAATCATGAAAAGCAGACATCTTCCCTTAACAGAGACTAGAAAGTCACAGCCACAACAGACAAAACAGATGTATTGTCATCAGATGGATGAGAGGAGCTGGAAGACCTGCCATGCCGGTAAGAGAGGCTCACAGCCTGACCCCTCTTCCTCACACCGTCCCCACAGGGAACACAACCTGCAGAATCCATCTTTGAGTTTGTCAGCCTGGGTCCCTCCCCTCCATTTGGCTAAAGAATTGTCGTCCTGTATGTCCTTCTCTCTGGAAGCACCATTTTAAGTGTCACGTGCCAGTGGCACTCACAAGGGCACACCACCAGCTTCTGCCTTCCTGACACTGCACTATGGCATCACTGATCGGCCCTTCTCTGTCAGATTTTCTTCCTGAGCTCACAGCCAGCAGAGGAGATGGGGCCAAATGCAGCTCCCAGACACCTCAACACAGCAGGCAGACCTCCTGGCAGAGCAGCAGACCACCTATCCCAGTGCTCTGCCTCAGGCAGTGGCAAAAACAGAGGCTACTTAGATTGCTGGAGCCTGGCTGCTTTCTCTAGTCCATGTCCTTTGTACTTCATCTACATCTGCAGTTGTTGCAATAAGGCACAGCATGACAAGAGAAAGACCGTGCACCAATGAAATGTCCTGTCATCAAAGCTGTATTCTCTAATTAAATGTGCTTTCTTTAGGTTTGGCATTCTGATGGCCTCACTGAGTTTACATTGTATGCTTGCACAGTGAAAAGACAGCACTTTTAACACCCCATATAAGCAACAACAGCTAGGGCTCCAGGAAAGAATATCTGCAAGCTGTGGCTGCACATGCAGGACCTGCTTAGTGTGGGAACAACACTACTGAGTGTTACCTGGAATCTGGCCTTTCCCCCAGCTCACAACAACCGCTTTCATCACCAAAAACTGTCAAATAATCTGGGTATCTAGCTGTTAATGTCTGGCAGGAGTTGCTCCAAAGGTTAACCTTATCTTTCCATGTTCCCATATGATGATACAGAAATATTAACATTATTATTAATTAGATATTAACATGCTCTGGATGTTATGTCTCCCTAGTAAAACATCCTTGCCACCAAGTTTATGAACATCTTAAGCTAAGAAGTAAATTAATATAGCACAAGGCTAGTTTAGTAACAAAGATGACAGGAAACATTATGACTTTCCTTATATTAACAATAAACCACTGTAAGCTCCCTTCTATTGCATCAAAAACACTTAGGCGGGTCTCCCACAAGCCTAATTAGTCTCTATGACAACCTTCTGCATTATTCCCACTAAAAGCCTGCATATGCATTAGCAATACATTCATGTTGTCAATGGTAGAGATGCACTCAAGAAATGTCAGACGCTGCACACGCACTGGTTATAATTAAGCTTATGTTCAGCAATTCATAAATCACAGAGAATTGAAAGCTCTGAGACAACATAGTATGGGGTGGGGGGCTGAAATGTGAGTGAAACATGAACTTGGTTTCACAAAGGGAGGAAAAGAAGAGCAAGAGCTTTGAGCATGTACTGAAGGGAGCAGTGTGACAGTGTGCCTGGGGGTGTGTGTTTAGCTCTGTTAGATATCGGCCGAGCAGCATCTCACTTCAGGCTGTGGACTCAATTTAACAGCAAGTATGAGCAAAGATACACCCTCTCACACACTGCCTATAACCCTTTGTGAAGCCTGGCTGTAGCTTGAACAACTACCCTGGTTAAAAGAAACACAAAATATTTTTGTGAGCAAGTGCTTTAAATGCCATCCCCCCCAGCAGCAGGATGGACCAGAAACACCTGAAGCATTGCTACCTCTGTGCTTTAGGCTTTTATCTGCCTTCATGAAGGTTTCATTACTGTGACCTCATTAAGGACAATTGCTCGGTAATTTCTTTTTAATGTAGAGGTGGCAGCTAATGGCCTCCTGAAAGAATGCTTCATAGGCATGTGAGTGAGGAAGAGCCCCACACCTGAGTGGGGAATCCAAGTATATTCCCATTTAGAATGAGAACAGAAAGAAAATGCAATAAATGAAGTCAATATTAAGTTAAGTTAGCTCAATTTAGCTGGAGCTTGAGGACTATTAGGCTAACACAACCTGGCACGTTTTAAATAAAAAACCAATGAGGGTGAACGGCACAGAGAGACTTTGCTCTTCAGTAAACCTGCCCATAGCATTGCTCTGCAGTGTGCCTGTGCAGAGCAGCACCCCCATGCTCTGTGAGGAGAACTGGCTGCCAGTGGGCAGCTGCCCTCAATGGGGGTTTGCAGTTTGGCCACCACTGGTCCAGGTGAAGGCCGCTTGCCTTCCTGACTGCTGAGGCCAAAACAGAGCCACCAGGAAGGATGGGCAAGGGCTCGGTGCATCAGTTTCATTTCCATGGCTGTAATCGATTGTGTTTGGCTCAGGCTGCACTGCCTGAACTCTCTGTCTGGGCCTCTCTTGTATGAAACCACTTAATGCTGACAGTCTGAGCAGCTCAGGCACTAACAGGATCGGTGGTACGCAAGGATATTCTAACAGAAATGAGCTTTATGTGTGCTGAGAGGGGCAGTGAGCACCTTGAGTGATGGAAGAAGTTCAGCCACTTGCACAGAGCCCACCCTGTGGCTGCCATGTTGTTTCCTGAGGCAGGCAGTGAGGGTCTCCGGGTGAGCAAAGCAAATCCCCCAAACCCCATCCTCAAACACGCAGGGAGAGGAACTGGTAATCCTGTTGGCACTTACCACTGGAAATCTCTATGCTTTTGACAGGAAACCTGTGCTTTGCCTCTCTGTGGATCTTGCTGCTGTGCAGAAAAGGCCAGTTACATGGGCACAAGGACAGCACAGGCGATGACTAAGGAAATAAGCACAGCGACCAGCTCTCCCCGCTCAAACAAGTACATTTAACTATTTAAACTTCACTGAGATCGTTCCTCCCACCCAAATCTCCCAAATAAAAACACCACAGCTCAGTGACTAAGCTAGAGCAATAGAGATTCATGAGGTAAAAAAGGAGGAAAGTATTAACTATTCCAGTGGGGGAAAATCACAGCTTTGGATGAGAGGTAATTCTTCTCTCATCCTGCAGTGCTCATGTGACAACAGAGCGCATGATGCTGTGACATTCAAGTGAAGATATAATGCTGTTTCTCGGATACAGAAATAAATTTATCTGCAGTCCTGTTGGATTTATAAAGGAAATTAGAGCGGTGACCTTTCTCCCTAATGAAATTTCTATGAAATGGCTCACTTTGCTAGAAACGTTACTCAGTTATTCGGCATGACTAAATCCTGTGCCCCAGTGGGTTGGTGCCCTGCAGCCTGCATCACGGGGCCAAAGCATGTGCCCAGGCTCAGGAGTGATGCTCGGCATCACAAGTGAGGGCCCCGTTCTGCCCTGGCCCAAGGAGGCAGCACTGGAGGAGAGGAGCAGGCATGGCCAGGTACCTGGCTGTAGCCTGTCAGAGACAGAAAACTGGGCATCTCCAAATGCAATGTTAATAAAGGGTATGTGTTGTTGTCTTGTCAATAAAGATGCCAGGTGCATGAGAGCTTTTGTGTTTGCACAATCATCTAAATATTTTGTTTCTCTCTTTTTTTTTTTTTTTTTTACGAAGGCACAGAAAGAGAGAAGGAAAAACATGTGCAGTGATTGTTGATAGGAGCAGGTTTTGCATTAGTGTTATTATGAGTCAACATTTCGTGCCAAGTATCTGTATTAGCTCCCACACATAACATAGATAAAAGGTAGCTCTGCCGCTTCCAGTTCCTTCCGACACACATACCCGTGGATGTGATCTGTTCTTAAAGACGCTCATGTGCCTCACCCCATGGATGTGCCCTAAAAAACAAAGGGTTGCTGAGCATCTGACCAGTCTTTGTGGGTTCAGCCCATGGTGTAAGGGGAGAAGAACACTTCTCCATCTTTTGGGGAAGTGTCACATCCATACAGGTCTGGCATTAAAGTGCTTGGATGCTAGTGCAGCCTCTGTTTTGAGACAAATAGAAAATCACTACTTCAGGTAGAGCCTTGGAAGGCATAAGAGGGATGTCAAAGGATGTCTGTGTGCCGGGAGTGATTGTCACATCTGGAGAGACCTTTTCCCTCAACTGCCACAACAGAACAGATAAATCAAACAGCATGTGGCAACCCTTGTGGCAGTAGTATTAAATCAAAACAGCGTTTCTTGTATTCCCACCTGCCTCAGATGAGTATTTGGGAATATTGTCTACAGCTGGGCCCCCACATTAGTAGCAGCTGGAGAAGGTTTTGCTGATAAAAAGTCAGAGTTTAAAAAAGTCTGTAACTGGGGACAGTTCGTTGCTAGATCATATAGAGAAAATGTACTGAATGTTTTAGGACTTACGTTAAGAAAGATAAGGTAAGTTGAGTAACATTCAGGCACTTGTGCATCTTCTGAAATATATTTCTTTTTCCTGTAGTGTAAAGATAGTGTTCCTTGGGTGGTATGGTACGGTACGGGCAGGAGCTGCTGGGAACACAGCAAAGCAGCTGGTAATCCTTCTTGGCTGTTTGTTATTAAGTGCATTTTATTGTTGGATGTTGATGGAATAGCTATTAACCAGGAGCAGCATGGTTGCTGCTGAAAATGGAGTAAGTAGGAGTGAAGCTCTGTGCAGGCATCTGTCTCCTGAGTTCACCTGGTCCCTGTGGGAGCTGCTGGTGGCAGAGGACAGCTGGTCCCTGGGGCAAGGCTTGCAGCAGGGTGTGCTGATTGCCACCACCAAGGTCAGTGGAGTGAGTTTTAAGGAACAGGTCGGTGGTTCTGAAGTCACAGGAATTATTTTTTAGGCTCCTATGTATTCGGTCTAGGTCCCTATCATTTGCATCAAAGGAATCTATTCTTTAGAATGTTATTAATGCCACTAAGTGTTTTCGCTCGAAACTGGAATCCTAGCGCATGTTTTGGAAGATCTCTGGAGGTCTTACCTGAATACAAATTTATTTTTTTTTTTTTTGTATAAAACAAAAGTTATTTTCCTGCTGTGAAATGTTTAGTTATTTTCATAGTTCCCCCAGACCTGTTACCATAGTCTGAACTGTGTTGTGAGGTGCCAAGTACAATGAAAACAGTTTTTTCTTTTCTTTTTCTTTTTTTTTTTTTTCTTTCAATAGATCAACTTATTGCTACAACCTTTCTGCAAACAAAGAGAAGTATTATATGAAGATGACTACTGAGGAAGGTTTCTATGTTTTCTGGATACCCCAACTTGTTACCAGTTCATTAGAAGTCAGTAAAGGGGGGGAGGGGGGAAAGTAACGTGTTTGTAGTAAGTGGCTATTTTTCTTTTTATGCTACTCCTTTTTACTCTATATACGTGATGTAGGATGAGGACCAAAAAAGAAAATTAATGTTTACAATAAAATTCAGCAGCATCTGTGTCCTGTAAAATGAAGCTATGAATGATTAGACTGTTTCTGTGTTGTTTGCTTTTTTTGAAGTGAGAGTTGTAAAATAAAAGCAAGCCATAGGACTGCAGTATCACAGGAGCAGGCTGCATATGTGAACTTCATGTTAGCAGAATATGTTCTGTATTTAAAATGTCTGCCTCAGTGTAACATGAGTCCCTTAAGAACTACATTCTGCAGTTGCTCTGTGAATTGCGCTCCCACCAGAGTCAAGTACATCCAGCCAAATTGGATTATTACAAGGAGATAAATGGGCCCAAAGAGCATTTAATTGGAGGAATGATGATGTTTATGTCCTTCAACTGAGTGCAAACACTGTCCTCTATAAAACTGGGAGGTATGGAGGAAGTTTTCAGTTTTGAATGTTTTCTGCTTTCTTTAAGTGGCTGTGTGCTAGCTGTAATGGGATGAATCATAAACCTTAGGGTTTGTCTAGGATCAGTCTTTAGCTTTGAGGACAATTTTGGTAAACGTTAACTAATTCATAGTAATTCTAAAACAAAAGCAGTGACTTGTTCTTGTATTTTAGGATGGTTTTCTTAAAATGATATTGCTAGTTTCATCTGTACTCTAGGTATAAGATTCACAGTTAAAGCCATCTGAGAGCCATTAGCATGCTTTAAGCTTAAAGACCTTTCCTTGCAGTGCTATTTTTGGAGTCTCAGAATCTGAAAATGGAGGATGGGAACAGCTGGATTTCTTTGCTTGCAGTGACAACATGAGTTGTGAGCCCCAAGCAAAACACTATGGACAGCAGAGCATGGACACAATTGAACCGCAGTGGTTGTGACTCCCATATGTGAGGGGTGATGCATGCAACACCCTATAAGGGGCAAATAAAAACCATGGTGTTATTTTGATTCCTAGACTTTGTTTTAGATTTGAAAAGGGCAAGGGGGAGAATGGTCTGAGAGGAAAGAAAAACCTAGGAGTAAATGAGTAAATGCTTCATACCTGCTACTGAAATGCCTGTTTTATAAGTGTTTGGGCTTTTTTGGGAAGGGAAAAAAAATAGAAAGCAAATTAATTAGAAGAACAGATGGATTTAAATTTACCTTTGCAATGAGGGGGTTTGAAAGAGACTTTGAAACACAGGAAAAAATCGGCAGAGGAAAATGTGTTTCAGGGGAAATAAGAGTAGAGTGGAGGGGATTGCTAGGAGGGGGAACCAGATGCTCTTTAATAAAAAGGAGGATCCCCACTGTTGTGAGTAGGAGATGAATGACCTCTGCAGATGGAAACATACAACAGACTTAACGTCATCAATACCACTCCTTTTGTCATTGCATATCATCCAGGATCTTGAGTTTGATTTGTCCCTTTGGCCAACACTTAAATATTTCCAGTTAATATTGCTGATTTAAACCTATGTTTAGCAAGTGAGGGTGAAGGTTCTGTCATCTTGGCTGGCAATGAGGGAGGGTGGATCTTGGTTTGCATTAGTGGGAAGTTGCTCATAGCAGAGAGCGGTAATGTACCTTGCTTAAAGAGAATTGGCACTTGTTTATTTACTTAGCTGTCTAAAAAATAAGACTGAATGCACAGCAAAATGAATGTGCTCTTTCCAGAGCCTCACCTCTGCACAGGTGAAGCTGCTCTGCTGTGTGAGCTGTCCCTATGTCTGGTGGGAGCTACTGATATGAAGAAACAGAGGACAGCAAGAGCCCATCGGAGCCTCTTCATTCTGAGATTTACTCATTCATGAGTATCTATCAATCAAAAGGAAACCAGAACCTTCAAAAGAACAGTGTGGGGTTGTTGTGTTTTTTTTTTTTTTTTCTTCCATGGAACTGTTTTGGTCTTTGAGGTGAGGAAAATTAACTGCAAAAATAGCTCTTTATAGAACATTACTTATGAGCTGGGTGCTTGTAACTACGCTTTGTCCTTTGAGATAAAGGTTGTGGCTATTGCTTAGTGTTTTACAGAATGAATCATGTTTTCTCCTTTGGGATTCTTTAAAAATGCAAGTCACTTCTAAGATGCACTGTGGTGTTTGGGAGTCCTTTAAAATCCATAGGAGGAGAAAATGAAATGTATTATGAAGAATTTTTGAAGAAAAACCTTAATTTTTTCCAACCAATTTTAAATGTAGGAATTGTTATACATAGCTTCCCCAGTCTCCCCCAAGAAACACAGGGGGATTGGAGTCTAAATCTTTTCTTCTTAAAACATGTGGATATGGAGCTTCTGGATATGGAAAGCCTGAGACATGATCAGTCTGGGATGAATTCAGAAATATGGTCTCCTGAACATGAAACCAACAAAAAGAATCACTTCAGCATAAGCATGAGAGTGTAGTGGGGCCCATACAGCTGCCTCCTGGTAATGGTTCTGCAGGAAGAATGCTGATAGCCCTGCATGTTACTTCTTACTGACAAGACTGAGAGACAAGGTGCCATTAGGCTGTGTAAGTTCCTAAGCTATGCAAGGATGGGTCCAGGCTGTCCATGTAGAAGCGTAGGCACTTTTTGCATTAATTGGATTATTCTGTGGCCAAGGCAGTAAAAGCTGTTATGAAGATGGCTTTCTCAGCATCTCAGATCCTTGTTTTTCCATTTCTTTTGACTTCATAAAATGCCATGAGGAATCCATCTTGCCTGTTAAAATAAATCCCCTACAAATTTGGACAGACAAAGTAGGAAGATGATTAGTCAACCTGGAAGTGTGTGTAGGATGCTCCCTGTGTCTGGAGGCCAAAGCATGGAAGCTCAAATCTGTTCTATAGCAAGGCAGAAACATCAGTCTCATTGGGTTTGTGTATTATGGTACACAAAGGATTCAACATGGTGACCTTTGCTTTTCAGGCAGCAAAAAACACTGAAATTTTGCTACAACAGGCAAATGTAGTTTGTGACTAACTAGGCTCCATGCTCATAGAGACATGATTTATGTCTGTTTCATGTTTAACCTTTTGATTCTCAAGTACTGATCCTTAAAGAAATCTCAGGTGGGTCTCCCAGTTTGGCAAAGTGCTGATCAGACTTGTTTCCCTAATGGTATTCAGTAGCTACTTTACCTTTTGTGACATTTTAGCTTTAATACTGAGAGGGCTGAACCTCATGCTGTTTACCTGAAAGAAGATGGAATACGGAGTAGGGATTGCTTCTGAAAAGGAAATATGGTATTCTAACTTCAGGTAGACCTTCTGTCCACAGAGCTGTCTCAAGCTGCACTGCTGAGAGATGTGTTACACAGCTCCGTCAATCAACAGTGCTGGAAGAAGGCGCACAGCTACCTTGAGTTTAGGCTGTATGGAGGCCCAAGGCCTTCTTGTTTCTAACTTCCACAGAGCAAGCAAAAAAGGTAAAAACAAAAAAGCCCAGAGCTGTAGTTCAAAACATGTTATCAGTTTTTAGTCAGGAATGTGATGGCATCTCAAACAGAGCCAACAGGGCTGTAGCTATCCCTTGTACAAACAACTCTTCTGTTCTTGCAAATTTGTCATTCAACCATGAGTGCATAAGGACACTGTCATAGGTAGGTCATGACCAAATCTGATGTTTTGCTGTAAGCAACATACAAATGGCCTTCTCTATAATGTAGAACCTAGAAGCAGACAGAGTAGAAACAAATACAGGTTATAGGGATCGCAGAAACAAGTTTGGTATTTAGACTTTCATTTTTGTTTGTATTAGGCCAGATCATCTTAACTTCTGCCTTTTATCACACTGCACTCAGCCAAGCTGGTGAGTTTAAGAGCCCTTAATGAAGATTACTGCTCCTGCAGCTCAGAGCTATTGCCTGCAAGTACTCAAAGATGTCAAGGTCAGGGGAGGATTGCACTGATCTAGCTAGAACATCAGGAGCATCTCTGCGGGGGGGGGGGACGACAACTCTGAACCTAGAATGTGTGATTTAGTGAATTGGAGTCAGTGCAATTCTTGGTTAGGTACAAATCAAACACTAAAACCATCTTTGCTTATCTTTTTCCTAGCCAAATTGACGATGCCAACTTCCTGGTGTCCATCCCTATTAATTAAAGGATTGAAAAACCTACTTAACCTCAGTAGGTCTCTTTAATAAGTAATGACAGCTATCAAACCTCTGGTGGATGAGGGATCACACCAGCAGTGTTGGTGACCCCCATGTCACTTCTAGGGGGCTGTAAGTTGAGCTGCCCCATAATCCCTGAATGAAGAGGTTGAAACTGAGTGAAATAGCTTGTTTAAAACTTGGAAGAGAAAATCTGTTTAATAGCAGGTTAATTTTCATTAGTTGCTTTAAAACTAAAAGCTTAAAATAGCAAGTACTTGCTGTAGGCTGTCGCTATCTGGATGATGTGTCACAAGACACTGAGACCAGATAGAGTGGGGAGGAAAGGTGGTGTAGGCAACCTGATTGCCATGCTGAAGTCTTTTAGGTGGAAAAAATTGAGGCAGAAAAGGCCCCTTCCCCCTTGTTTTGTTCCATCCTCCTATTTGTAATATAAGCAGAGAAATAGAAATGAGGTGAAAGGCCAAGACTGAAAGCAAGGTGCTTGGACACCTTTTTGAAAGACAGAGGAAGATGAGGAGTTAAATTTCCCATGCTGTGTTTTTCTTCTGGGTCATCAAAGATATTCCCTGCTTAACTGAAAGGAAAACACAACTGTGGAAAGGCACAACAGCAGGTTACATTGCCATTTAATAGGAAACTTGATTTGTGGCTATTGGGTAGCTAGGTTGACAGAAGGACTGTCGAGTCTTTGGGCCTAGTGCTCACTGGGGGAGATGCTGCAGTCCCAGATACGTAAGTGATGCATCTTTCATTCCCTTACACTAAACGGTGACCTGTTTTCAGCTGGGCATGCATTAAGGCAACTGACTGCTAGTTATAAAAGTGTGGGAAGAGTGATACTTACCTTCTGTGTGGCACATAGGTTTTGATGATGGTACTCTGACTTCATTAGTCAAATTCTCTTCAGTCCTGGCTTATACAAAACATGAGACTGAGCACTTAGATGGGAGCTTGCACATCAGCACATACTATCACCTCAAAGCTACAAATGTTGCTTGTGCTTGGCTGAAGTGCTGCCACACTTGACTTTTGTAGAAGGTGCTATCACTGGCTTCAGCTCTAGGCATACCAGGTTAACCTCAATATTGGAGAAATCCCATGGTTTTATTTTTTTTTTAGAGGGACAACATATCCTAGCACAAGGATAATCTAGTAGAATGATTGATGTATTCTGCATCAATGTTCCTTGTCTTGCTCCCTGCCACATTTAGTTGTCCAGTCTCATGCAAGCGAAAGAGAAATTGAGAGTAAAATTAGCTGGTGGCCCCACGAAGAGGCGAGTGGTGCAAGACCATTAACTGTTAGAATAGCATGTCTTGTCTGTCCTTAAAATGCCACAGACTGATAAATGGATGCTGTGGCTGAAAGATATGCTCACTTAGCCTTTTTGCTTTAATTTAAATTGATGGAGATACAAATAACTAAGCTGTTCTCAGTCTGCACAGGCGAGGCAAAATAGCTCTATTAGTGCTCAGGGAAGCTGATATGCAAGGCAGTCAGCTGCTTCCTTTCAGATTATATGCTCTGTCAATGGCAGTTACGTATTGTGTCTGGATCTTTGAAGAGAGAGTTCAATTTCCTCTGATTTCCAAGATGATTTTGTCTGTTGGAAACTATTTTTGTTACATCAGAGGCCTCTAGTGCATAGTTGAACGTTGGTAAGAATGAGAAATTAAGGAAGAGTTCAAGGAGAAGAAAAATAAGTATGTGCATTATGATTTGAATGTGCATGTCTGGATGGCCAGGATGTCACAAGTAAGCAGCATGGTTTTCATTCAGTGAAGGAGGTGCAAAGATGATGTTAAAACGTAAGTTAGCAGATGACTATTAATTGCTTAATATTTAGTAAGCAATTGTCATCCACTTCTGTACTTTTACAGAAGTTTAATTTCAACTTGCTCACAATTTAAACTTCCCAGAACATTCAAGAGACATCTGTTCTGTGCATGTTCCCTCTCCTGTGAGGGAAGAGATGTATCCAAAATGTTAATGATTCACCTGTGTGTGAGCAAATCTTTGAAGAGTACGAATACCGTACTAGTTACTATCAGTACATGTTTATTGAAAGCATAGGTATTACATATTCTCAAGGTTCAAGCCAAGCTGAAGTTGTGATTCAATTTAAGTTATTTAAAAGGACAGTCAAAATGTTTTCTTCCTCTCTTGGAGGTAATCTTGGCTGCAATTTGAATAAATTATTCAAAGGACAAAATGTGCAATTTTACGGTGTTAGTCCGTGTCAGCTCTGAAAATTGATTCAAGAAGCTTTGACTGCCTTCTCAAGTGTTATCATAAATCATTGAAACAGTACTTTAGTCTTTGCAGACATATTAAGACTTGTGTTTTGCATGGGTTTTGATTAAAGAAAAGTAGTTATAAGCGATATGCAAGAGAATTCTTGTAGGTACCAAAAACAGGTTTTAGTAGAACTAACTTTGCTTTGTGTATGGATTCTACTTCCTTCTGTGTCTTTTTGTGCAGTTTACTAGGTATCTGTTAGAAAAGGGAGATCCTGAAATAAGGGAAAACTGACAGTTTTTATGTTCAGTTGGGGGGGCGGGGGGGGGGAGAGAGAGACATGCTGAGGTTTGTAGCTCTTGAGAACAACCTATTAAGTCAGTGGACTGATACTCACAACTTGCATCTAGGATCCAGCAGTTAAAGAAGGAAGAGAGATTGGTTCTGAACTGATCATGGTTAGAAAGAAAAGATTTCTGTTATAAAGAGGACTTTGTAGAAGATTGTTCAAATCTAAAGTAATTGCTTCTTTTCTATCTGTAGAAAAAGGTAAAATTATGATTCATCTTCTGTCTTGAATGCTTTTCTTTCACCACTGACTATAGTCTAAGTCTGGAAAATAAGGTTGGTTTTATATGTTTAACTTTTAGGCAGCCTGAGGTAAGTAAGCTGTTTCCTATCTCTCATCTAGCTTAGCATTAGGTTTGTTTGGTACAACACGATTTTTTAATTGTAATTATTATTTTCAGGAAGCTAAATTGCTGGTATCTTGTCTTTCTCTGTCTCTGTGCAATCTCTGTAATAGAGGTGAGCAGCTCAGCTGTGGCTTGAGGCTGTTGTGTACATCTTCTGCAGTCTTTCCATTAATCTGAGACCCAGTGGGCTCAGATAGGAGGGAGGTGCCACAGATAAGGCTGAGCTGCCCCTGGTTTTGTGAGGGTCTTGGAGAGAGGGGAAGCAAAGTTAGGCTGTCAAACAAATGTGCAAGAGGAAGCCACAGCCCTGAGAGACAATCTTGTGAGTAAAACCAAGTGTCACAGTTGGTGTGTCAATAAACGGAGGTCTGTGATTTGTGGTAGTGTTTTTTGCAGCAGTGGGAAAAATAAGAAGGTGGAACTAGTCTGAAAGCCATGACAAGGGCAAGAAAATAGAATGTCCTGAATCTAATCAATGTAGGTATTTTGCTGACTCTGGTCTGAAAGAGGTAACATGCATGCTTTGATACATGTTACTGCAGGAGATGAAATGAAGCTGCTTAAAAGCAGTTCATGCAAGCAAAGTGATGGCTCAGAGCCAATGGCCACTTCTGGTGGATGTATGCAAAAGTACATTTCTTCACAGAGCTCAGAAGTGGAGTAATTATCTCATTAATATTTGATGCTGACTTAGAATCTGGGGTGCCCCTCAAGGAAACCTGAAAGTAAAGCTGTCATTTGTATTGTGTTAAGATTTTTTTGTTAAACCTTCAGACTTTTTTATATATGGAACATGCATTTAATGGCTAATGAAACTAGAAAAGCAGCGATACTGTTTCATAAAACAATTTTTTTCTCATATGTTTTATGTCTTGTATTTGCTAACCTCTGTTAACTGGAAACAGAATGCACTTATCCTGGGGGAGGAAGCCTTCAAACTCTGCTTTTGGTTTTTAAAAAGAGAGGAGGGGAAAGAAAATAGCGTGCAACACAGCAATGATTTGGGCTAGTCTTGGCTAACAGGTGGATTACTACCCAGCCACTCACTCACTCCCCTCCTCAACTGGAAGTGGAGAGAATACAGGAAGAATAGGAGAGGGGAAAAGGTTGTGGGTTGAGATGAAGACAATTAGATCACTTTCAGGCAAAACAGGTTCTACCTGTGGAAAATTGACTTAATTTGTTGACAATTAAAACACAGCTACTAATTTGGGTAGTGGGAAACAAAAAGACAAACTTGGAAACAACATGTTTCCCTCAGGCCGCCTTCCCAGGTTCATCTTCAGTCAGTAGATAAGTCAGGAGTGACTTATCTACTTGTTACTTTCCCCACAGCCCTGAGCAGTTCAGTGGGAATGGGGAGTTATAGTTTTCTTCTGCCACTCCTTCCTTTTCCAATGTAGGCTCTGCACAGGCTGCAGTCCCTCAGGAAAATCCATCCGCTTTGGCACGGTCGCTTCCATGGGCTGTGTCATGGATATATGGTCCAGCACCTAGAGTACGTCTTTATTCTCTTCTGACCTTGGTTTTCTCTCTGTTTCTTGTTACTTTTGTTTCCTCATCTTCTCTTAATTAGTTATCTTTGCCCTTTCTTAAGTATGTTTTCCAATGTATTTACACACCAAGCCACCAGCTTGGCTGATGAGCTCAGCTGTATCCTGTGTGGTTACATTGAAGCCAGCTGGCACTGGCTTTATTCAGCATGGTACAGTGCTTGTTTTATTTTTTTAGAGATCATCCGTGCAGCTACCCACAGCCAATAACCTGCCTCCTATGTCCAATACAAACATTCAATTAGATGTGGTTAGGGATAAATTCTATTTTCTGCTTCATTTATTTCATACAGCTGGCTCAGATGCAGCTTCGGTATGTGAAAGGTGCATTATAGTGTTATTTACCTCATTGAAGGAATGGGAATAATTTTTACCTCAACTTGTCTTTGTCATCTAGAGGAAAATGGCACCTATTTTTCTTACCAGATTTAAAGCTTATATTTAGCACTATAGCTTTTGATTGATTTTTATTGCAAACTTAATAACAAACATCATTTATTTTTATCTTCTCAGGGGAAAAAAAAATATTTGAAGTGAAATCACATAAGGCAAAGTGAAATTCAGAGATATTTATGCTTCTCCAGAACATAAAAACTTTTAGCATATTCTGCATGATTATGCTATTCCTGACAAAGGTAAAGGGTTTCTTGGTACAATGCTCTATTAATCTGTGGATCCAATTTTGGAGTAATGTTTGTATGGTAGTAACTCCATGTGCTCAGTTGGGTGGAAGGTTTTCAGCATTAGGTTAACACTCAGACATCACAGTAGTCACCTGTAATAGTGTTGGTGGTGGCAGTGGCAGTTGCTGTGTGCTAAGGGAACTGAGAGGCTTGTGAGTTGTCTGAGGGGGTCTTCTGAGTCTTGATGCCCTGTGTTGGTCTCATGGCAGAGATTTCAGGGGCCTGGGGAGAAAAATAAAGGACTTAGGAATCCAGATAATGTTTTCCTCAATCCTCTCCATAATGGTGAGAGACAATGGTGTAGATAAGCTATTCTATAGAAAATTGGGGAAAATCTTGGGATCAGTTGCTGTCTTCATTGTGGAGACTTCAAATTCCCAGATGTAAACTGGGATTATCGTGACAAGTAAGGCTGGGAAATTCCCAGAGCATGTTGAAGTTGGCTCACACCAGTACTTGTGACAGGAAGTCACCAAGGGAAGGAGACCTCCTGGATCTGTTATTTGAGAACAGGGGGAAAGCCTTGTGAGAGGGGTGACAGTAAGTGTCTTGGCTATACTGATCATGAATAAACTGAGTTCAAGACTTTTGGTGTAAGGGTGGCAATTCTGCTGACCTTTTTTCCCCTGTCCTTTAAGACAGCAGATTTTTAAGCTTCTTGGGGAACTAGTTAGCATCATCCCCTGGGATTTGCTCTAGTGGGTTTAGGGGTCCATAAGAGCTCGTTACCTCTCAAGAGTCACCTGTTAAAAGCCCAGGGGCAGGCAACCCCACTGTGCTGCAATTCAGGCAAGCAGCGTGGAAGTCCAGCCTGATTGAACAGTAACTCTGCCTGAAACTGGGGCAGAACAAAAGTGTGACCTCTGGAAGCAAGGCCTTGCTTCATGGGGAGAATACAGAGCTGTAATCTGCATCTGCAGGGAGAAAAGCCAAAGCCCAACTTGTGCTGACACTGACCAGTGTGGTGTCAGGCAACAAAAAAGGCTTTTTCAAGTATGCCAACAGCAAGAAGAGGTCAAAGGAAAACACTGGGCTAATACTTGGAGGAGAAAAAGGCAGAGGTGTTTAATGCCTCTCTTACTTTAGTATTTAACAGTAATGAAAGATCTTGGGCTACCTGGACCTGGAGGACCATGATGGGGGAGCGGTGATATTCTATCTATGGTCACTGAAATGGTAAGGGACCAGTTGTATCAGCTCAACATATGTAAGTTCATGAGACCTGACAGGATTCACTAGAGAGTGCTGAAGGAATTAGCAGATGTTTATAGCTGGACCCCTCTCAGAAATTTACTGAATATCAGAGTAGTCTGGGGAGGTTCCTGCTGACCAGAAGCTAGCCAATGTTATATCTGCCCACAAACAGGGCATGAGAGAAGACCCAGGAAACTACAGGCCTATTAGTATAACTTCAGTACCTGGAAAAGTTGTGGAGAAGGTTGTCCTGGAAGATATTGAAAAGTATTTAAAGAACAAAGCTGTTATCAGGTATAGTCAGCGCAGGCTCATGAAGGGCAACTCCTACCTTAGTAATTTGTTCTCCTTCTGTTATAAGATAGATGAAGAGAAGGCAGTATGTGTAATCTTTCTGGGTTTCAGTAGGGATGTTAATACTATCCCTCATAGAATCCTTCTAGATAAATTGTTCAGCTCTGAGTTAAACAGGTTCCCACTATTCTGGGTGATGAACTGGCTTGATGGTGGAGCTCAAAGAGTTGTAGTAAATGAGGCTGCATGCAGTTGTCACTAGCAGTGTACCTCAGGGCTCAGTTTTAGGGCTGGTTATGTTCAATGTTTTTTATCAATGGTCTGGATGCATGAGTGGAGTGCATCCTCAGCAAGTTGGCTGGTGATACTAAACTGGGAGGTGCTGCTCACTCCCTTGGGGGGACAAGAGGACTTGCAGGGGGATCTAGATAAATTGGAGCATTGGGCAATCATCAACAGAATGAAGTTCAGTGAAGGAAAATACCTGGTTCTGTATTTGGGACAGAATAATGCTGGACACATGGACACACTGGGAGGTGAGCGGCTGGAGAGCAGCTCAGCAGAAAGGGATTTGGGTGTGCTGGTCAGCAGAAGGCTTAACATGAGCCAGCACTGTTCCCTGGCAGCCAAGAGGGCAAACCACACTTTAGGATCCATGAAACATAGTCAGATGGCCAAAAGAGATGATTCACCCACTGTATGTAGTGTTGGTGTAGTCTCACCTTGAATACTGTTCTGGTCGCCAAAATATAGAAAGGATGTTAAGGTCCTTGAAGGCCTCTAGAGGGCAATATGTCCTGTGAAGAGAGGCTGAGGGCACTTGGGTTGTCCAGCCTGGAGAAGAGAATGCTCCAAAGTGATCCTACTGCTCTCTGCAACTATATTCTGTTCTTCTATTTTCATTCTAGCAAAATGAAGTGGTGTGCTTTGTTGTTGTTTTGATTTTAACTGGGAGATGAAAGAATTATAGTAATGTAGTGGTCAGTAGTGGTATTTTTTTACCCTCTTACAGTACTGAAGAGTTAAAAAGGCCCAGAGTTTATGGTATCATACTAGCAGTTCTAGCAGAAATAATAAAAAAAAATGACTGAGAGCATAAATATTGTGCTTCAGGCATAAGCCAAAGACAAACACGCAGACAAGAAGTATCTTAGTTTACAAGTACATCATATAACTCTAGGATTTCTTTGCCCCATAGTAAAAAAAAAAAAAAATAATAATAATTCTGTTGCTGGTTATGCCTATGGAGCATAGGACTTACAGCCAGACCTATAACAGGTGAGTTCCAAGCATCTTTTCTATTCTATACCTCTGCATTATTATGTTGCTAAATTTGTTAAGGTTTTTAGTCTAGGTTTGATAGCTTTGAAGATAAACTCAGAATGTGCACATTTTAATAATAAAAACTTGGCCTATTGCCAGTGCCCCTTCTTCCAGTGCCACTTCTGAAATTGTTAATCACTTGAAAGCAAAGACAGCTCTAAAGTTAGCATCCATTGAGGAAAGTACTGTTTTATATCCTCTATAAATATTTAATTACCAAAGCAAGTAGAATGGGACTGTTATGGTACAAGGGACTTCCTGCATTTGGTTGCAAAAAGGAGTCTCAGTTCGAAGCTTGTTCTATTTTATCAACTCAAAATATGTTGCCTGGAGCAGCTTATTTCTAGGTTGCAATAACCAAATTTGAGTTTTCAAAAGGTACCTCAAAATCCTTTAAGAGTCAAAATGGTATTTTTGTTTGAAATGGTCATTTGCTACTTGCAGTACTCTTGTTCAAGATGCTTACATTGGTTTTCCCTTTTTATAGTTGCATAATTTTGCTCTCATATTTCTTTTGCTTACTACTTTTTTCTTGTTTGTGGCAACTAATTTGATTAGGTTTTAATGATGCATAGGTCTTAGCACTGCGATTTGATGTGTTAACAAGCTGGAGTCTATTTCAGCTTAAAAAAAAACACTGAAAAGCCTATTTTATTCAGACTGGCTTTGATGTCCTAAGTTACTTGATAGCATCTTCTAATATTCACAAATGAGCAACAGGGCAGATGAGATTACAACTGGAAACTCATCAGAGTAAATTGATGCCTCTTTTGGTCCTGGTCTTTGCTGTTAGCTGTCCTCAGCTTCAGAAGCAGGAGCAGTGCCTAGGGGAAAAGTGCAAGGTTTTTTAATTATTTTTTTTTTTTAGCTGGGACAAGCAATCAAATTAGTTTTGTTAGAATGGATGAAAAAAATGATCACCCAGCAGCTAAACCTGAAGATGAACTAAGTGTAAGTAGGCTGGCTTAAGCATTTTTGATTTCATACACTTCTTCACACTATTAGGTCTGCTACGATCTAATTATCAAGTATTAACTTTGACATACCAGTTGTACTTGTTATACCTTCCTATTTTACAGCTCAATCTGAAAATGTCAATGCTTGTTAGTGCATCTTCAGATTTCTAATAACATGTATTTTCAGGCTGAAATAATAGGATTGCTAGAGTGACAATATGAAAGGCTAATGCTGGTATTGTGGCAGCATATTTTTCCAAAAAAATCCGTTTCTAGTCAAGAAAGTCAACATTAGAGTAGTTGAAGTGTTTGTTTATCCCTGAAGAGATACAGAAGATGATTACTGCATGACTGTTAACTCACGACAACAAAGTAGTTAAATAATTTAGTATGTAGAGATAGTCAAATAGCAATTTTAGCTGGAAACCACTTCTAGAATATGG
This sequence comes from Nettapus auritus, assembly GCA_011076525.1. NCBI lineage: Eukaryota > Metazoa > Chordata > Aves > Anseriformes > Anatidae > Nettapus > Nettapus auritus. The sequence goes on from CM021765.1 coordinate 92,370,041, forward strand.
GAAATAAATTGCAGTGGAGAGAAAACCGAATTAAGAATTGTGATTTTTAGTGAGGGAAGGGAACAGCTGAACTTCGCTATTGTTTTCCTTAATTCAAAGTGTTTATGTCAAGTCAAACTACTTAACTTAGGGAAATATTTGTAATGTGGAGCACAACATTCAGTATTGCCCTTGTAACAGAGAAGTCTGCCTTGTAAACTTTGATACATGAAGTGCATTTTGTAAAAGACTACAGTTACAGTAGATGAAATGAAGACACTAACTGTTCCCAGCATACATTTATATTCCAGTGGTGTCAATCCTGAGCAGTCTTTATTGATCCTTGATAGAGATCTCTGTACCTAATTTTTAAGAATAAATCTGTCTGGTTCGCTCTACAGAGCATCAAGAGAATGACATATAATGATTTAAATGTTATTCTTGGGTGAGTCTTGATAAAAGCAGAAAGTGTCCCCACTGACCCATAAAGCAGCCTGAAGCTCAAATGTCAGAGCTGAGAGCTCATCAAGCTGTCTCAAGTTGTCCTAGTGAACACCTGACAGTATAGAGGAACTTAACTGGACAGATCACAGCTTTAAACAAACAGGCAATTTGTGTTTGATCCTTACACAGAATTGTACTTAATAAGGTTAAACAAATTTGGAAGACAGGCAAACTTAGTCCTTTTTGAGAGCACTTACGGAAAATAAGTGCTGGTAGTTACCTATACAGAAAATATGAGTCTGGAATCTTTCAGTTGTGTATTTTCCCATTAAGTTTGAGGAAATTAAGTGTTCTACTGGGTCTTATTATTCCAGTATTCAACTTACTCCTTCAACTCACCTTTGCACACTCTTAACACTGACATGAAAGGTTGCTATCTGTTGTTTTTGATTATGGGCTTGCAGGAGGTTCTTTGTGATGATGGAGCTTATGTTCTCTCTTTAAGGATATACAGAGCTCTCTTACCAGAAGCATAACTAGGGCATAATATTAAAGAATCATAGAAAAATGTAGGCTAGTGAAAGCTTCTGAAGGGGATCTACCAAACACTTCTGTTCCAAACAGAGCTAACATCAAGGTCAGCCCAGATCTCTTGGGGCCTTGTCCCACTGAGTTTTGTGTATCTGTTAGGGACACAGATTTCCTGACCTCTCATGGTGAAATACTTTTATTTTCCATGTGTCCAGAAGGAATTTCCCTTGCTGTCACATGTGACTTGTGGCTCTCTTCACTGTGTACCACAGAAAATAGTAGTTCTGTGTTCTCTGCAAGCCACAGTAACCAGGGAAATCAGACTAGCTTTACTTGCACTGATTTTTACCTTTTCATCTCCAGCTAAATATCCCTGGAGCACTCAGCTTCTCACTGTGCAATATATGCCTTAACTCTCACTTCTCAGTGGCTGTTCCCTGGAATCGCTCTCGTTTATCAATGTCTCTGTTGTACTCATGGGCTCAAAACTGGATGTAGTACTTCAGAACTGGCTCTAATACTGCTGGGCAGAAGGAAACAACAACTTTATTTCAGTTGATTTCACAGCAGTGCTTTGGCAAATGGCTAATATTTATGCTTGGCATTTCCTTGGTGTCAAGCTCCAGGGGCGTGTGTTCATTTTTTTTTTTTTTATGGTCACTGAGTGACATTCCACACTGGTAATTTGGAGTGCAATTCTTAGCTAGGTGCTTCCTGACTTTGGTAGTGTTTTCCCTCCTCCAGTGAAAAATAAGGATGAAGTCCCTATGAAGTCTTGTGTTCACATCTTTCATTCTACAGTAGGCCGCAGGCCACAGCCACGGGTTCTTGCTGTGTACCTTCTGAGAGACTTTGAAGACAAGATGCTGGCAAATAGCCTGACAACTTGTTGCAGTGTCTCCTCACTGTCTACACCTTCTAGCTCTGTAGATGCTAAGGAGGACTCTTTAGCCCAGGGAACAGCCAGATCTGCCCTAGATGAGGCATGTGCTGTTGTACATGCATATGTTCTTGTGTGGTTGTGAGCTCTCCTATGTGTTTGTGTCTGAGCACTGAAGTGGAGGGATGACAGAGCAGGAGTCTGTCCCTCAGCAGAGTGGGCCCACCTGTACCTTGAACAAACAATGCACTGGTTATCACTGGGCTGTGTCAAAGACTTCTGGTTTGTGTTCTTGGGAGATCATGTAGCTCTGAATAGGTCCCAGCCCACAGGTGAGATCCATCTTGAAAATGTCATTGAAATGAATTAAGCTGCCATGAGAAGAAAGTGTGTTTTTTTTTTTTTTTTTTTTTTTTTTTTAATGGAACAGCAGTCATGTTTTGACCATGGGCTGGGAAGAAATATGAATAGTGTGCATACACGTGTTTCCTAGTTACCTAACAGGAAAAGGACAAGCCATTATATATAGAAAAGGATTGACTATTTGAATATCATAACGCCTTCCTCCTGCTTCACGCAAATAGAGGAAGGACTGACTGGACGTGTGTCTGCCTGTGCACCAAACTTGGATTAAAAGATCAAATGTTTGGTTAGTGAGATGGCTTGCTAGGTCATGTTAGCAAGCCAGCAGTGAAAAGCGGCTGTTCTGCAGTACTTGTGTGTGTATGCATCTCAGCTGCAGCCAGTGCAAGGCCACCTGCCCTTTAGACAAAATAGGGGTAATTTATGTTAAAGATGCACAAGAATATAAGTATTTGTTCAGATGGTTAATGGTAGATTGATGTTGCATGGTGAGCTGTTACCCTAGGGTATGCTGTGTATTTAAATCCCTGTGCTATGGGATTTGACATTTTGTACCTGCAAGTGCCTGGATTGTACTTTGTGCCTACAATGTTAAACTGCTACTGCATTAACAATAGTTTTCTATGTCAGTAAGAGCAAAATGTGTGTGGGATTCTGTTCTAGCTGTTGGTCAGTCAGGTGCTTTTTGCAATGTTCCACATATGCTTGTTGTCTTCCACCTTGTTTTAGGTAGTCAACATCTCAGTCCAAATGGTATCTGCAGAAGATAAGTTGGCAAAGAGGATTCTGGCAAGGAAAAAACATGACAAATTGAAGAAAAAAAAGAAGTTGCTGTGGAATTTTCAAAACAAAATAATTATTTTTACCCTCATTCTATTTATTTTAGGAGTTGTAACCTGGACTTTACTTTGGCTCTTCATTGGTGAGTTGCTGAAAGCTCACACCACTTTCAAATATCACTGTTCCTAGTAGCGCTTTGTTTTATATAGCAGTTGCTTGTAGGATCTCACTTGTCTTGAAGGCTCTTTCTAAGATAAGCATAAAACCTGGAATAATTTGTTACACTTCTCAGGGTTCAATGAATAAGGAATTATAGCAGCAAGCACAACTCTTAGGAGGTGTGACCCCCCCCCAAGACATATACAAAGCATTTTGTGTATGCTAGTTAATTGTGTAGACAAGTCCCATAACTTGATTCCACACAAATTCTGACCTCCACTGCACTTCTTGGCCTGCTAGAGGCTGGGTTAGATTTTTGTGCCTTAGGCAGAATAGATTTTAAAAGGCAGTAAAATATAGAAAGCAAATACTTTATCTGTAGTCTGCTTATAACAACAACAAAAAAAGTACTGCCTAAGATTCATTAGGGATATTCTTGAATTTGGATGCTGACATTTACTTTTGTTACAGTTTGTACTGTGGTATCTTAGATTGTGTGTAGGAAGCAGGTACTTGATGAACCTTCATGTTGTGGTACTCATCCAGAAAGAAATGTCTTTGAATATACAAGGTTGATTTGGTTGTCTTCTCCACTTCGAGGTTGAATAGATTACCTTGGTTTAATATTTGAATAGAAAAACATTTCATTGTGATTTAAAAATAATTGTTGTCTGTCTTTTGTTTCTTGCAGTGCAGGCAGAAAACAAAGATGTATTGTACTTTGTTGGACTGTTTCGTGTTGCCAACTTAGAATTTCTCCCAGAATATAGGCAGAAGGAATCGAAAGAATTTCTCTCTGTGGCGCAGAACGTGCAGCATGTGGTAAGATGAATGGGCTGCTTGGTTAACAAAAAGTAGCAAAAAGACCAGAGCTGTGATCAATAAGTGTGAATTTGAGGTGCCATTGAGTCTGCTGTGGTGTTCTGCTGTTTTTATTTTCCTCATTTTTCTTTTCTTTTGGAAGACTGTGCAAAGGGTGGCTAGCTGAAGGTAGGAAGGAACTGTGTGCTTTTAGCTTGTTAACCACAAACTAAATTTTGGAAAGGTCTGTTTGACATATACATTGACGAAAATTTTTCACATTTTTTTCCCCCACAAACCAGTCTATGAATAGAGCTTTACAAAAACCCTTCAAAATATAATTGCCACTTTTGAGACATTGATGAAATCTTTTGCATTCAAAGTGGTATCTGCTGCCAGTCTTCTGCCTTAGAGCATCTATAATTACATGAGAGTTCTCATACACTTTTACACTTAAGTTTCCTTCTACTGACAGTTATTCTAAAGACCATTATTCCTCTCAAACACCTTGTAGCAGTCACAGCAGAAACAGCACTCAGTCGTAGGCAGTTATGGCTGCTCTACAGTAGGCAGAGGTGGGTGTCTCAATGCAACCAGAGATTCTTGAACAATTGCTGAGTTTTGGTCATCTTATAGCATGAACTCTTGCTCCTGTTTACCAGCTCTTTTGATCAGAGGGAAGATTTCCTGATGACCTGAAGTGCTTTCAGGCCAGGGGTGGAAGCAGTGCAGGTATTGTCCTTCCCAATTTACCAGGGAGCAGCTTCAACCTGCTGTGAGCCATGTCTTGTTCTTGTCCCAGAGCATCCAGACATCTTCTCGCATGGCAAAGAGGTGACAGACAAGAACATATGAATTGCCAGTGCCACCATCTTCCACTTGAACGTAACTTGGAAATGATTTTTTTTTTTTAAACTCAGCCAATACTCACCAATAGATTTAGCACTGCTGATAATGTGCTTCTTCATTACATGACTATTGGCTAAAAAGACTAGCAGGAATGTGGAGGATCTGGGTTTGTGATGTTTTTATCTGTTTTATTTTTTTTCTCATTGAAACCCTTTTGTTCATGACTTCTGTCTCAGAGGTCTCTGGAACAGCAGTTGAAGAACCTCTCAAGATAGACTCATTCCCATTTTGACAGTGAAAGCAATATATAGATAGAATCCCTCATAGCCTAATCTGCAGACAGATTGAGCTCTGCTCACTTTATTTAGGCCCTTAAATTGATTGTTCCAACTTTGTGTCAAATGGATGTTCGTCTGAAACTTTCATCATATGACTTCCACAGCCTTGGCTTCAAAAGAATCCCAGTTACAGTCCCTTGGTCATTAACTAAGCAGCAGGAGCGGGTCTGAACAGCTTGAGGTATGTGCCACCTGGTGGTGCTAGTGGTGTGCCTCCTTCAACAAGAATAAGGAAGGTTACCATCGTGTGCTTACTGAAAGAAGTGGTGAAAGTGGGAGCATGCTTTCCCAAAAGGCTGTACCACCTCAAGAAAGGGGCAGTTTTCCCCTTTCCACATATTTAACACTGTGTATTAGAAAGAAATATATTAATGCTAAGTTGCAAGTGGGGGAAAAAATATTCACAAATGGAATGAAAAGGCAGGAAATGCCCCATAAACATGGGATTAAAGAAACCTAAACAAACACCTAAAACATAACTGCTCCCCTGCCCGCCCAAACAAGCAAGAAAAATGCCCCTGAGAGCAACCCAAAAGTGCCCCCTTTAAAAAAAAAAAAAAAGGGGGGGGGGGGCATGCAAAAACTCCCCACAACCAAACAAAAGACACACACAAAAAAAAAAAAAAAAAGCTAAAAGATAAAACAAATGTAAGGACATTAAAAAAACATCAAAAAAAAAAAAAAATGACCCACAGCCCCCCAACAAAACAGAAGCAAGAAACAGATAACACCCAAACCAAAAACATGCAAAAAAAAAAAAAATGGAGGAAAAAAAAGCAAATCTCCCCAAAACAACCCCCAAAGGAAGAAAAAGTAAAAGCATCACAAGAAAGCAAAGCAAACAAATAAAGAAAAAAAAATCACCAAGAAAGAGGAAATAAAAAAAAAAAAAACACACAAAAAGAAAATACAGAAAAATGAAAATGCAAAAACTGAAAAACGAAATAGATGTCACAAAACACCCACCCCCCCAAAAAAATAACCAGAAAACAAGAAAGCAAAAAAAATACAAAAAATAAAAAATCAAAATTGAAAAAAAAAGAACACTACAGAAAGATCTAAGAATTCCCCCAATAAACAGAAGCAACAAAAAACTGTCTCAAAAGCAAAAAAAAAAAAAAAAAAGGCAAATTAAATCATAAACCCAACAAATAAAAATCCAACTACAAAAAAAAGTAAAGAAAAAAATAACAAAAAAAGTAAAAATAAAACAAAAACAGAAAAGGGGGGAAAAGAACAAAAGAAAAAATTCAAAGAACACAAAAGAAGAAAAAATCTTAATCTTAAAAACTTTTAAAACTCACTCAGAAGAATAGGACACCCCCCTAAAAATTTCCACCCTATAAAAAGAAAATAACTAAACCAAAAAAGCAACAAAAAATACTAACATAACAATACTCCAATTTAAAATAAAATAAAAATACAGAAAAATTTTTTAAAAAGATAAAATACAAAACCTCATAAAAATAGATCAAGGGAAAATGATCAACTCCTGAAGCTAACAAAGAATAATAAAAATAAACTAATAAACCTTCAAAAAAAATAAAACTAAAAAAAAAGACCAACAACAACAAAAAACAACTTAGAGCCTCCCCAAGAAACAAGAAAATCCTAAAACGAGCAACACAGAACCCCTCATGAGGAGGAAAAAAAAAAAAAACAAAAAACAAACAAAAAAAAAACAACAACAAAAAACACAGAAAAATAGTGTCAACAAATGAAAGAAACAAATGAAAGACAATGTAAGAAAGAAACAGAAAAGAAAAACAAAGAAAAGCAATAAGTAAAAAAAAGGGGGGGGCATAAAAACCAACCCACAAACATAAAAAATCATCCCTCCAAAATAACACCCTCAAAAAGTTTTTTAAAAAAAACACACACAAAAAAAAACTACAAAAATACACATGAAGCAGAAATAAAAACAAAACCAAGACAAGAACAAAATTAGCAACAGAAGTTAAAAAAAAAAAAAAAAAAAAAAAAAAAAAAGGCAAAGCAAGCCCAACCTCATGCGACCACCTGGCTGCGGCCCCCTCTGGGGGCTGGAGCTCTCCCTTGTCACTCTGAGAGGAGGGGTCAGCGTTTTGGATTTCCAGAGGCCCCCTCCAGCCCCAGTTATGCCATGGCTTTGCAGAAGAGCTTGGACGCACCCTCACCTGCACCTTGGTGGCAGTCACTGCACAGCACATCAGGGGCTTGTCTTTTCCCGAAGACTGGCTCAGAAGGTTTGGCACTGGAGAGGGCAGGCCCCTGCAATTGAGATTTTATGGAAGAACGCGTGCCCTTTCCAAAACTCATTTATTTGGGAGCAGCATTCACTATATGCATCAGCTAGCTGCGTTCAGAATGTTTGGTGTTTGCTGGGGATGCTGGAGCAGGCAGGTGTGCTTGGCAGAGCTGGCCCGTCCCTGTCTGCTGCTCTGCCTGGTATGTCTGCTGTCCGTCTGGACAGGTGGGTTCATGGCTTTATCCTGGTGCAAGAGAGCACGATCCTGGGACATCCCAGGCACGGTATATCTTGAAGTATGCCTGATTTTCAAAAATGCTTACTATTCACCAGCTTTATACTTTCTCTTTCAGGTGAACTTGGTTTACAGAACCTCCTCTTTCTCCAAGTTTTATAAGCAGGCCACTGTTTCAGAAGTCAGGTAAAACTGTGGTTAATGTGGTTAATGTGTCTGTTTTTGCTGGATAGTGTAACGAGCCCACAGGAGAAGCCCATTTTTGTGGTTAGGATTTGATCTCTTTGGTATGTACTGATAGCAAAGTACACCTGTAAACTGTCCCAATTCCTTTCGTGCAAGTAAGGGCAAACTAAAATCATATAAATAGTTCTTTGTCAGATAGAAAGAAATTAAGGTAAATTTAAGGTAAACAGAAGTAATAAATTTAGCCACTTTAGCATGCTACTAGAGCACAGGTCTATACTATTGTCAGAGTTGGATGTATTTTATAGATAATGTTATGAAGGGAGAAATCTCTGTGCTGCAATAAAGTATGTTTGCTTTAGTATTAAGCATGCAATTGATGGTAAAGGATCAAATATCCCAATTTTCATGAAAAAAATAATTTTTGGAACATAAATTTCTGGATTATATCTGATAAGAAGGTCTTTCTCCCCACCAGGAAGACAAAGATTGGGTGACCATATTCAGTCTCTGATATGTTACCTAAGCAGTCTAGAAACTGGTTCTTGCATATTGCAATGCACAGTGCATATTGGTTCTTGCATATTGCAGACGCAATGATATGCAGGTATTTTTATTTCTGGAGATGGTAATTATGCCATTTCTGTTATGACTTTTAGGAGGTAATCTGGTTCTAACTCAAGGAGATAGGATGATTTTAATAGATCTCAGTAGTCAGGAAGTCATCCCAGTGAACAACCCCAACTGGCTGCTAGGCATGAGCATTGAGGACGCCAAAGCAACAGGGCAATATGTAAATGAGCCACATTCTTCTAAATTTGTATTTCAGGTGCTTTTGTTAAGAATCTAGTCTTCAGAAAACTTTCAGTGTGATGGTAATCCATGGGATTTTATTACTATTATTTCAGTAACAACAATAATGGAGGCCTTCTTATTCACTTCTGGATCGTATTTGTGGTACCACAGCCAAAAGGCCAAGTGCTGTGTGAGGACTGTGTGGCTGCCATTTTAAAGGACTCCATTCAGACAAGCGTCCTTAACCGTACCTCAGTGGGAAGTCTTCAGGGCCTCGCGGTTGACATGGACTCCATTGTACTAAGCGGTTAGTAAAAGCATGTGCCCCTACTGTTGAAGAAACTCTTATTAACAACAAGTATTTATCTCAGAGTAGAAGATTTTATAAATATACTAAAATCTTTATCTCATGCCACTTATGGTGGGGCTGGTGGGAAGACTGGAGGTCACGTTAAGGTACAAAAATTCTTTGTCACTGATGCAAAGCTTATGTTCTAACTCAGGAGCTAAGCCTGACAACTTGTAGCCAGCTCAGATTTGGGTTAGGCTGCAACATAAAACATATCAAAAGATGACGTGTTTTATTCTATACAATTACATTCTATATATTCTATACCTATTCATTAAAAAATTTCTATATCCTGTGCCATTTCTATCTGTGGAAGAAATTAGCAAGATAGGTTCAAGAGCCTGTTTAATCTAACTAGTTACAAAAGAGTGAATGATTTTCAACTCTACGAACAAAGGATGGAACAAGCTTCATTTGAACAGCTCTGCCCAACTGAAAGCTGAAAAAGAGTTTGTGGCCAAGGGTGGGGAAATCACTCCCTGGGTCCCTCTGCCTCAGGCCTTCAATTGAATTGGACTGCTTAATTGACCAGCAGTCCCCTCACCCCTTGGGCACTGAGGTTCTGCCTGGGGACGTGACTGCTGCTTCCAAGGATGTTAGCAGAATTTGTGGAGATGGTGTGGGTTTGGGCAGTCTCCCGCATCGAGAGCTGTTTTATTCTGTGTGCTTAGTGATAAATTAAGGAAGCATGATTGAATCAAACACTGAATTCTGGATGTTGTGCATATTAGAAGACTCACAAAACCTTTTTTTTTTTTTTTATGCAGCAGGTCTTCGGTCAGATTATTGGTCAACAACAGGAACAGGTAATTCACCACTTGGCAGCTTTGTGGCAGAAGAATGGTGGAGAACTAAGCCCCTCATTCATGTCTTTAGACTCAAACATATTGCTTAGTGTTAATTTAAAAGGGTTAAATTCAGCCTTGGTATTTATATCCTGACTTGCTGCAAGAGGGACCAAGAGTCCTGCATATGGCAAATGCATAAACTATCTGCCTTTATTTTGACTGGTAAACTTTGGATGTGCCTGGTGGCAGGGTGGGAAATAAGTTCAGTCACTCACTTTTTTTGCTATTTACTCTAAATTTTTCTAACTTGGGCAGCACTGAATTTGAATCTATTTTTTGGCTTTCACCCTAAACAATAGTAATACTTCTGTCCATCCTTTATCCTCCTTTACTCCCTTTTCTCCAAGATTAATGTTGTGTTGTTCTTTTGCATGAGTTCCTTAGCAGAAGTTAGTCTGAGTAGTTCAACTTTTCCACGGTAATGGAAGACACTATTCATAAACCTCCTTGGTTTTGTGTTCTACATCTCCCAGTGGGGTTCTTTGGTAGTGTGCAGAGACTTTACAAGAAGGCATGCGCAGTCTAAAAGTACATCCCAGTTGTTTTCACTACTATGTGGAACAGATCATTGTGTTGTATTTTGAGGGCAATAGAGTAACTTTTTAATTAAAATGTACCTAGTAATTGGTTTAGACTCAGCACTGGGATGGAGGTTTTTTAAAGGATGGGTTGGATAAAGGACTTGTACAGATTCAGCTGGTGCAACTGACTTGCATTGCCACACTGTATGGCTGAGCAGGGTCTCTGGATAATGGTTGTATCTAGCTTCGGTTTCAAACTGGTATGCTTACATTGCTTCTAGATTTAGGGTTAGCTCTGACGTATATGCACCATGCTTCACCAGCAGCGAGCTAGTCACATTGTTAATTGCATAGTAGCAACAAAGGCAGTCACATAATTCTACAGAGTTTCATATGATCAAAACTGGCTTTGTTAAGGCTGAGTAAACAAGCAGAAAAACAAACAAACAAACAAAAAAACAGCTATTATTAAAAGAAGAAAAAAAAAGTTACTGGGAAGATAAAAAAGAAGAAGGAAGAACAATGGGTCAACCAAAGCTTTAAATAGTTACAACCGGAACTGAACTTGGAGAGCATGTGACTCTTACAAATTGTTCATACTCATTTATAATGTTTGTTTCAGGACTATAAATTAGAAGTGGAAGTCAGACAAAGCCTGCTATTTCCTGTCTTGGTTGACTCAAAGTAAATGTTGGCCTTTTAACTGCTAGTTAACAATTGATGGCAAAATTCCAAAGTGCTCTAACTGATGTTCCACTACAGTAACTATTTCAGAGACTTGTTTCTGTAACAGGCAGAGATTCATGCAAATATTCACTTTGGGTCTAATTGTCCCTAATTTGCTTTTTTTTTTTTTCTTCTCACCTTTCAAAGAGCTATGTTAAGAGCTCTAAGTATGACCAAACAAAAAAAATCCCTAAGCTTTTTGTTGAATGGGAACTCGAACATCAAATTGAAAAAAGATGTTAATAAATTTGATTTGAAAGCCACAACTGTATTAGCTTAATTAGAAAATTGGATGGAAGTAGGGTAATTTTCTGGTGACTCTTGTCTAAGTTATGACACAAATAGGATTTTGATTTTATTTTACTTATTTTTTTAGTAAAACTAGGTTGCGTAGGCTAGTCTGTACTGTGTATATTTCACAGTACTTCCATTTCTATCAGTGACTTCTAATGCTGCAAAAGTTTTCAGGATCTGACATGAGAAAATCCTGGTTCAAATTCCTTTTGACCTTGCTTCGAGCAGGAAGTTGAACAGTGAAGATCCTAGCATCCCTTACAACCTGAATTAATAGGTGGATCTGTTGTAGCACGTCCAGCTCATCTCACATAAAACATTGAGTAGTTTGATTTTTGAGCGGTAACCTATAAAACCTAGAGTAGTATGAAAATGTGTGTGTGTGTGTGTATATATATATATATATATATATATATGATGAACGTTTCCCAGGGAACAACTGTTTAAGTCATTTATCCTCTGGAGGTTCCACAGAGATTTGTTAACAGGCAGTGGTTTGGTACCAGTACCCCTACAAGTTTTTATTTATAGTGCTGTTTGACAAGCTCTGCAGCTTTATGAAGCTTCATTTCCTTGACCAGAGACTTGTAACTGAGATGAAAACAGTGAACAGCACAGGCTACTTTGTTTTTCTGTTTGGATATGCTTTTGTACGTTGCTTTACTTCATAAGTATACATAGGTTTTGTTTTTGTACTCCCATGCATGGATTTACCAGTTTCAGAGCAGGTGTCCAGTGCTGAAAATGTGTTTCCACAGGAACAAATTGTATGTACGATCTGCATGCTGATCGTCTACATGAGCACTTTCCTTTGGATATCCTTGCTACCTCAGGGGGAACGATCTGCTGTCTTAAACTGATCGCATTAGTGGGCCATCTTATTCGTCTTTCAATAGTATCCCTTCAGATTGGAGCAGATAACTGCATTACTGACTCTCTAACCATTTATGACTCTCTGATGCCAATCAAACATAAGATACTCTACCGGTGAGTATAAATTTTAATTGAAGTAATCGAAGTTCTTTTTTTCTGAAGATTTGTCATCTGCCTTTTTTTTTTTTTTTTTTTTTTTTTTTTTTTTTTGCTTTGCTTAAAATATTCTCATCTTCATGTTGTATACAGAACACCAAAATTACTTCCCCCCCCAAAGTAGAAAATTAATTAAAGAAACAGCTAAATATTCTTCAGATGGCTTGTTATTCTTCAAATAGACTGTATCCTCACCTACATATCAAAATATGACAAGTTCATAAATTACTGGGTGGAATTTTCTCTTTCTTGTCAAGAAACATGTTAACTAAAATAAATTATCAAAATTTCATCCTATAAGTGAACTTTTTTTCCCTATGAGGACTGGTGTTCTTAGGAAGACTGGAGTTGTAAAACTAAGTATCCTGATTCTTTGAACATTTTTTTTTCCCTTTAGTGCCTTTTTAAGCTGCTTTATTTGATTTGTTCAGACTGTTATTAAAATCTAGAGTTGAAACTGATGAGTTAAGGCATGTGAATTACTACTTATTTTTATCTTTTATGATCTAGGATTTTTGTTTGGGAATTTTTGAATGAAATTCCTGGTAACTAATTCTATAGGATTCTGTCATACTGAAAGGTGAGGGGAGCATCTCCATCAAGTGGATGAAGAGCTCAGTGTTTTGACCACTGAAAGCCTTTTCTCTGGCCTGTTGGTGTGTATGTAAGCCTCAAAAGAGAACCTTCCTGTCCTCTTAGAGATCTGTTCTCCAGTGACCTGAAACATTCACTGACTTCTCTGTAAAGCAGCAGATGATTTTCACTTACCTGTAGAGGTTTCAGGTGTTTCTAACTGGCCTTTTAAGAGGTACACTTCTGTGCATAAGAACATGGTGGTTTTTGTTTTGTTTTGTTTTTGTTTTGTTTTGTTTTTTTCCCACTAGGCTTTGAAGTACATGAGTACTGTAGCAGTGGAAAGCAAAGAATAAGAGCAAGGCATTGTTGATACAAATGGCTTAGATATGTACTCTCCATTCTTCCTCCTCAGAGCGTGCGAGCCAGCCGATTCATTGGTGTCACTTGTGTCCACAAATAACCTCATGCTGGTAATGTTTAAGGCAGCACAGATAAATGAACGGAAAGAGTTCCATGGCTATTTTGAGGTCATTACACAAGAAAGTAGGTTTTTAATGTATTTGGAAATGTATTTATTATATTGTTTCTGTCTCAGAGCCCCACGTGGCTAGCATATTCCTAACTATGGATAAATGACTCCTTGCAAATCTGTATCTGTTTTTTGTTTGTTTGTTTGTTTGTTTTCTCCCACATCTTGTCTCTCTTCATGTCCTCTGCATTATTAAGTGGCTGCTTTCCTCTTGAGTAATTTCAGCTGTTTGGATTAGCTGTCTATATGAAATACAAACGTATAGAAGGCTGAAACCAACCCTGACTGAATTCAATTGGTCAGGACTGCAATGTGCCAGTAGATGGAGTTGTTATTCCAGGTGTGGCTGTGGTCTTTCTCCTACTTTGGGACTTGGTGATGATGTTAAAGGTGGAAATCGCTCAGCACTGAAAACTACTTTCAGAGTACAAAGCTTCAGTAGCTCTGTCTGCCTTTTGCTATTGGTCTCTGCCTCATTAACACAAAGGATTCAATGATGTTTGGTCATCAAGTCTCTGCTTCTTATTGCTTTAAGCAGTGGTTTGGTCATAATCACAAATAGCACAAGGAATGTCACCCGAGCAGCCCAAAGACAAAAGCATAACACATTCCAATACAAGGAAATTAGGCTGTAATTAAGCTGCTCAAAAAGGTGCTGGATATTTCCAGCTAAGCATGAAAATACCATCATTAAAGTCTGTGATGAATTCTGCATCATATGTAATTTTAAATTCAGGGCTGTGTTTTTACTGTTTGTGTTTTGTTTGCTTTAATGAGTTGTCTTCTGTTTTACAGTGAAACACTTGTGATAAAATTGAATGCCTAGCCCACTGAATAGCTTTGTTGGAAATAGATTAAGATTTACCAACTCTTGCCCCCTCTCTCTCTCTCCCCCCCCCCTTTTTTTTTTTTCCTAGGGTGTGGAAAAGCAATTGCAACAAAAGAGAAGATTGGCTATGAAGGGAGAATCACAAGTCCCTATTATCCAAGCTATTACCCTCCAAAATGTCTTTGTGCATGGAACTTCCAGGTAATACAGATTTCTTTCTCTCTAAGCACTATTACTTTTTTTTGAGCATACAGTGTCCGTGTGCATAGAAGGAACAGTTGAGTAAGGAGTAATCTGCATCCTCATAGATGTGGTAGTTCATAGAAATGGCACAGCTGAATAGCCATTGTGCCCAGTTATTTTGTTTTCTTTGCCCTATTCTTAACAAAGAGAATATAATTCCTAAGCTGTCCTATTTATTACAAAGGTAAAGAGCTGAGATGAAATACGTTTTGATGTTCAGCTTACAGAATTGCTTCACTGAAGAGAATGCAAGACTTAAATGTTTTTTATTCCCCTCTTTCCAACCCCCAGAATTTGGGGGGAGAAAGACCAAAAATAAACTTTTGTCCTCTAACCTTGTTAGTATTGTTGCTTCTCTGATAACTCCTATGTTATGCATAATAAATCAAATTTTTGACTTCAAAGGCGGTCTGTCCAATCAGCACAACCCCAGAGACTTTTTTCTTGGTCTTTTTTTTTTTTTTTTTTTTCCAAGTGTCTTTTCAGGTACTTTCCTGAAAACAAATAACCAGAAATTTAAATTTAAGATAATTTCGTCACACCTTGTCTTGATGGTATTAGTTTCTTCCAGTTATCCCAGAAAATCTGATAGTAGGTTTTCTGCTATCAGAAATGTAGCACCTGATAATCTTTGATTTATGGTTTCTCCATCACAGTTATGTTAATGCATTACAGTCATACTGTGATTGACTATGCAAAATCTCTATCCTTCTTTCCTGGTTCGAATTCCCATGCTCACAAATTATTGTAGTAGTTCTTATTAGTCAGCTTTCAAATGCATAACCTTATGCACTGCCTTAGCTCTCTTTTGTTTTCTGGAAGGCCACAAGTGCTTATTCTTTCTGTTAAGCGTTGCCCTTCTTCCCTGTGTGGTATGGTGCCTCAAGTTATGAACAAAATTTATTAGTACATCTTCTTTTATAGCATGATCAGTCTCCAAAACAGCAAATAAACTGCAAGGTTGATGTTTTTCGGAACTTTTCTGTTTGGTATCCAAGGGTTTTTATTTCTGAAGAACAAGGTAATGGATACAATACAGCCTACTCTTTGCCCATCTTCCTTCTTAAGCTACTGGTTGCCCAAGTAGAATTACAACAATTTGAATTAAGTCTAGTTAACTAGGACCTACATCCTTTTCTTCCTCTAGAAAACTAAGTCAATGACCTTTTTGCTAACCTTCATGTCCTCAGTTCAGCCTGGACTTCTGAGGGAAAGGTTGCCCAGTTTAGTTTTGGGAGTTGCCCATACTATTTCCTAAAACCATTTAATTTCCCCATAGTTCAATGTTGAAATTTCCTTTGTTTCCTGTGTTATATATTTCCTGTGAGAAATAAGGAGAAGAATCTTCATTTCTGGATTCTTGCCCTGAATCAGCCCTTGCTTTTGCATGATGTGGCCATGTTCCTTTTAATAAAGGAAGCTATAATTAATCATGAATCTTCATGTTAAAGCATGAAGTAAAATACTAGCAAGTCCTTGGCTGAACAGGTGCTAGCAAAGACTACAATATTGTGGTAGAAATAACTCCCCTCATTCCCAAGGCAGTATAGGTATTCAGTACAGTATCTTAGCTAACAATCTGCTGGGGCTATCTGTCCCTACACAAGTAAATTTGGTTATGTCTGAATCCTTTGATCTCGACACAAAAGCTGACTTCTGTCTACAGCCAGTGGCTTTTAGAAGATGAAAGGGCTATTGGCCACAGGGGAAGAGAGCCTGGAGCTGTGATGGCCCTTTGCCAACCTTTCCTTTTGCTGAGGATTGAATAGCTGGCAGGTGTTTCAGGTGCTGGCTGTTGAGCTGGGGAAGTCAGCACAGCTCCCAGAGCTTGGCACTGCCAAGCACTATAATTACTGAGATAAGCCTAAAGACTTTCATGTTCTATACCCACAAAAAGAAAAGGAAGCCTGCATGCACTGTCCTTCTTACTCACAACAGACTCCACAGAAGAACCTTGGTATAGCTCTGAAGTTTCATAACTATACCATCAGTGAGAAGAATATTAAAGGCTGTGAACGAGGATGGTGGAAAATTAATGAACGCATGTAAGTACTTCTGCATGGGTTATTAAACTAACATTACCAAAATAAACTTTCCCATCGCTACTGCAGTTCACTCGGAAAGTTTACACAAAGACATAGATACTTCATTGGTGCCTCTTATAATTCTTGTTTCACTTTGGCTGATAATGTAACTGAATCTTCATAAATAGCATAAAAAAAAAAAAAAAATCTAATGAAAAGTACCGAAAAGCTGAAAATAAGGGCCCTTGGTACACTCTTAAGGGAAAGAAATGGGAAGAGTGGGTGAAAATAGATGTCCAGTAAACCCGACGTAGTTTTGGGTTTTCTGTGATGACTGAATAAGGTCTGGGGAAAAACAAACAAAAAAAAAACTTTTAAGTTTAACTTAATTCTATGATTGCTTATGATGACACTGAACCTAATTAACTTATCAGTGAAAAGGTATTACAATGAGATTACTGGGAGTAGAAGAGTAACTCCTTCTGTGTTCTAGTTATGGGCTCTTGAAAGAGACACCACACAGACTGATTGCCAAGACACACCATAGTTAATTTTTTTTCTGCATTTTTTTCTGCAATTCTCCCATTTTTTTTCTGCAGTTTTAAAAACTGTCTTTCAGTCACTGGATGATGAGGCGAGGCTAGATTTGGGAAGTTGGGCTCTTAAAATTTTTGTTCAAATGGAAACATCAATAAGATCAGACTTGGAACTGAATTTCCGAACTCGTTACTGAAACTAAGCCATACTGTACTTACATAGAGAGAAAAGTCAGTTTTCATGGTGTTACCAACATTATGTCTTGATAGCAATTGGTGGCTGGACAACATGGGCATGAAGAAAAAAAACAGTCAAAACAGACAACATGGAGTGTTTGTGTGTTTCTTTTGGTCTTCTATTTATGGCATAATTGGAAGGATTTGAGATGTTAGAGACTGCTGAGAGATGCATCAAATAAAGGCAAAATCTGAAAAAAAAAATTGATGATGGATTCGTATTACAAAGATTCTCCCTATGAAAGACCAGCTTTTAAATAAGCCTACTGATTAAACATTTCACAGAATCAAATGTTGCAGTATGGTCTTCCAAAATGCATTTGGGGCTAGTTTTGAAGTACTGCAAAAGAATGTGTGCTTATAACTTCTGTTGCTAGTTGCTGCTGATGTAAGTAGGCCAATATGAATTTTCTTTAAAAAATGTCTTTCTCACAGAAAATAAGGCTTTTGAACTCGGTGATCTTCATTTCTATGCTTACTTTCCATCGAAAATAATGACAAAGTATGAAACATTTTGATATTTGCATTTTTCCCTCCAAATTTTAATGGTTAATGAAATTGAGATGTGGAGGGAAGCAAACAGCAAAACACACCAGTTTTTCAGCTCCCTGCAATTGCAACTCAGAGCATGCACATTCTGCTATCTTGTGTCAAAAAGCTTAGGAAGATTCAGGAAGCTGATCTTTGTAAACTGAGACTGTGACCATGAATATGGTGCAGATAAGGTTTTTTTTCAACCCTCTAGGGTCAGCTTTATCTAACCAGAGGACTGAACATGACCATTCAGTTTGTTCTTGTTGTTACTCCAGAGGATGTGTGTTTGTTTGATCTGCCCAGTTGGAAGAGTTGCAGCAGAATAACCACTTTAGCTAAAACTCTTATTGGCAGAGAGATCAGCTAGTCCCTGTGAGTAGAACATTAGAGATGTACGGGAGCTAAGAAATAGCCAGTGTTTTGTTTCATTTTTAAATGCCTTGGTGCAATGTCCCACTTACCCTGCAACAGGGCACACGCATCTATTCATCCTCTGAAAAGGCAAACCACTCCCTGCTTCAGTGTATGCGACAGGATCACCTTCATTAGTTTCTTTCTTTAGCACTTCTGCAGAGTTACTGATAGTGCTTTGCAACTTCTGTTGGCCCTGGACCTGGAAAAAGGGTGAGTAAAGCATTAGTAGAAGGCTCACGAGGATATACAGCTCTCCCATAATAAACCCCCAAAGCATATGACATTTCTTACTGTGTACAGGACACAGCTTCCTTTGTCTAGCTGTTTCAGCTTTTCCACAGATGGTCAGGAGCTTCCTCGATTGCTGGTGAGATGAGATTGAATTGACTGCTTTTCACCCATATAAAGCAGTCTGTGATTTATATATATATATATATATTTTGAGATGGTGTCAAAGGTTTGTTGGAGGGAAGTTGTGTCTCAGTAACTGAAAGAAGGAGAAACAGAAAACATCTGTGGGTTAGTTAATGAGAGTCAGATGGCTTGCAAACCTTCTGCTATGCACTTAGGCAGGCTGTTTTAGGCTGGGGACAGTGAAGACATGACAGACACTAAAAAGAGCAAGAAGAAGACTTTCTGTAGCAGGAAGGTCTTTACTCTTAACTTTGATAGATTTTGTTGTTGCTCCCTCGACAGTTAACTTTACTATAGTAGAAAGCTGTAAAACATTTCTTGATACTGTCTTCAGGATGTGTGAGAGCCGCCTCTTGTTATGTTCATTTATTTTTGACATTGTTGGAGTTATCTCCTCGACCTGTTAAAAGGATGTTTCATTTTCACAGAGTGAAACAAACAGGGAAAATGTATGAGCAAGGGTGGCCACTCCCTGTGGCATGCTTCAGTGGGGTGCACAGGACATCAGACAACATCTGTCCCCATGGAAATCGCTGCCCAATTTCCCTGCATTCATTGATGTGAAGAGCAGCACTGAAGCAGTGCAATGGCTCCCCTTCATTCTCAGCTATCCTTTTGGTGTTGCCAAAATAAATGAGAAAAATATTTACCTCAGGATAATAACAATAAAATAACTCATTGTGTTGTTCAAGATCACTTGAACTGCGCTGTGTTCCTTTGCACTGCTGTCAAGGAAATGTATATGCTAAATGTGCCAAGAATCAATACAGCTGCTTCTGTTCTTATAACTATTTAATCTAGTAAGTTCTTCTCTTGACAAGAGTCTTGAAGCCACGTGTCTTTCTTATAAGTGTAGAGTTTTTGGGTTGGTTTGGTGGGACAGAGGAGACGGGCTTTTATTTCTACTTCTTGTGCAACCTAAACTGTCAATCTTCAATGTTTTCCTACACTTAAAATGGTCTCTACTTTTCAAGCCATCATACAGCAACCTTATCCTTTTAAAGAAGTTGGAGTTTTTGTTGGTTTTCCTTAGCTAGAGTAGCATATAATTGCCACTTGCAATGTCTTTGGTATTTCTGATGAAAGTTCTTTTAGGTTTCTCCAAGTGGCACCCAGGCAGAAGTTCAAGGAAGCTCTTTTGCCAGAATGGCTGTGTAACACAGATGCACATCCAAGGAATCTTTTCATCTAGACTAGTTATTTGAAGACATGTCTTTCAAAGGTTAAACTTTGGGATCTTAATGGTATTAAGCTGGGTGCCTATCTAGAAATATTTCTAGTTTCCCTAAATCTTTTTCCCTCTGCCTTCAAAGCATTCAGACCAATGCCCTGTGCGCTCTTTTTTAGGAGTACTCCTCAAAATGAGAGCAGCTAAACTATGCTGATGTTTCCCTTCCCACCAAATTGCTTATGCCTTTGCCAAAATTAAAATCTTTTGAAGATAATTATCAGCAGTGTTGACAAAAGTACCATGTTTAGCAGTCTTCTCAATTTTCTGTTGAAACATTCTGCTTGAATGTGTGCGGGATATTGTACTGAGAAATGGTGGATCATGAGTAATGTTTTTGAGAACTCAGGTACTGTTTTAGATGTTGGTTCTTAATTAAAGCGTGCTAGCTGACTATTGTAATGTTGATGTTAAAATTTTATGTAAGACAGTCTTGATGTGAAGGCTGCTCTAGAACTTTTGATTTCTTTTAGGTACTGTGGTTACTATGTAGATCACCAAACAGTCTTTCATATTGCAAGCTCTGCTGTTAATGTTGAGCTTCAGTGCAGTTCAAAGGTGTCAGAGAAGCCGCTTCTGGTGGAGTACGGCAGCTATAACATCAGCCAGCGTAAGATGGACTTTTATTTTTTTCAACCCATCTTTGTATTTCAGCCCTGTAAAGCCAAACATTTCAGGTTCAGTGGGACTTAGCTATTTTTATGCAGGAAATTATGATGTTGTGTTGTTTATTTGCTGATTTTACTTTTTTTTGGTGACTAGCAAATAACCTTTTATAGCACATCAAGGCTATGTGGTAAAGGTTTGTGGGCATGTGCAGCATGCTCTGGTTTCCTGTGCATATGCAGTCTATTCTCTTCTGCACAGCTCTTAAAGCTTCCTGTGTGGCCAGAGCATGCATAGGCCTGGTGAAATCCTCAAGCACCATATTAGCTTCTACCTGTGCCAATAGCTCTGCTAGCTATTTACTTCCTATTTAGTAAAACCTGAAAAAAATTCATGTCATAGACTGGAATCTGTCAGATGATATGTGTCAGTCAACTGAAGCCTGTTATTCCTATTTGCCAACAAAACTTTGGCAATGAAAACGATCTTCCTATTACCACAGAAAGCTCCAGGTAATGAACACAGTAATGAACTGTACTGAATAACCAGCTGCTTATTCCAGCATTTCCATTGGTTTAAATGCTTTGTGTGCAAGCAGAAATCTGAGATGAAAAACATCTCAAAGAGTTTCCAAAACTGTTTTCCAAACATCAGATTTTTCAAGTCCCGAAACAGACAACTCTTTACTGAAATTTTTTCCTATGTTAGTCTTATAAATATCGATGTTAAAGTAGTAGAGAAACAATGTTTTTTAGTCGTAGCTATTAACCACTCTAGAGCTCTCCTATGCATTGAATATCTGTGGAGTATGTAAAAAGACGCTTACTTCATGACTTCAAAGAAATGTTAGCCTTTTAACATACTTCATAAATCACCTTAATACAGTATACTAACTGACTGGTTATTGAAAGTGATAGTGTCTTTTAGAAGAAGGCATTCTAAGCTGCTTTTTTGTTTGTTTTTGTTAAATCTTCAGCATGTCCACCTGGATATTTCAAGTGCTCCACTGGCTTATGCATCCAGCAGATTCAGCGCTGTGATGGGATAAACAATTGCTTTGATGAAAGTGATGAGCTCTTTTGTGGTTTGTATTAATTTACTAGAGATCTGGACGCAAAACCCCCTAAATGTATTATTTAGTCTGAAGTCTTAGAAGGCAGCTAAAAAAGGTGAAACTTTTTTTTTTTTTTTTTGGGGGGGGGGGGGGATGTTTCCAACTTTCTTTGAGTTTCCAGGTTCAGACTATCAGTTGCTGTCTTGCATGTTTAATTCATAATTAATCAGCATAGGAAAGAACTATGAATGAAGAAGGTATGACATAGAAAAGCAAGAGGAAGAGAATTAATGTGCGAGAATAATTGTAAGAGGTTGGGATTCAGGTTTTTCTTCTGTGATAAATGTTTATGAAGTTGCATCCTATTTTTGAGATGAATTATTTTCATGAGGAAATGACAAATTGTGGTGGATAGAATAGATGAGAGTGATGATAAATGTCAATGGTTGAAAGAGAATAAGCCACTCCACTTGGGGCAATGTGTGAACTGGAATGGGTTACTGAAGTCTTTTTGCACTTCATTTTCTCTATGCATAATGCAGCACTCATACTTGCCCTTGTGGAGTGCAGTGAGCTATGAAAGTGATACCTCGACATGGTCAGAAGGGTGGTGTTAGCATTACAAGTATGCTTCTGAAACTGATTTGACTTATGTTTTAAAGTTGTCCCTGAGTGGAACTGTAACTCCAGCTTTGCAGTACAGGATAACTTGCTTGCCTGCAATGGAGTAAGTGATTGTGAGAATGGAAATGATGAGCAGAACTGTACCAACAGTAAGACTACTCTTGTTGTTTTTGTTTTCTTCCTCCCCTTCTATCATTTATTCAATCTTGATTTAAATACTTGATGCAGTATTCAAAGAGTTAAGAGGCACTATCAAATCTAACACAGGATATATAATTCTGTTCAGTTTTCTGATATGCTTGTAAACAGTTATTAATTTAAACTTTTTTTTTTTTTTTTTTTTTTTTTTTTAATGAGATAATGAATATCTATTTCTGTTGAAATACTAGCACAAATGGGGATCTAGAAACCTAAAGTTTGATTCCCAAATTTTATCTCCCTAAAGCAAAATCTCTGCAAATGACTTTCTGGAAAATAACTATATTATCTGTAAAATAACTATAAAGAGGACTATTTCTTTGTCTGGCAGAAGGCACAGGAAAGTTTTCAATCTGCCATTTCTTTAACTTAGAACCAATGGACACCATGACATGTGAGAGGGAGCCCAAACAAGAAGTACTGCAAGTTTTTAAAGAAGCATTTTCAAAGAAATGTTAATATGCATGACTTTTTTAACTTTGATAGTCTGTGTAAATGGTTACATGATATTTCTGTATGTTAAGAAGAAAAACAGACTCCTTTTCAGTGGAATCCTTTATTGCAAGCCACAGAGAAATAGGAAAACACTAGGGTTGGGAATGCAGTTTAACTGGCTGTAATCAGTAAGATGGCTTTCACTGCCATCTTTTGTTTCATAGGTAATGCTGAGATATAAAGAGCGTTTCTTTCCAGAGTACAGGATGTTCTCTTTCTTGCCTAGCACTTACTCTATTGGCAAGTTTTTGTTAGTATACCTATGCTCACTAGTGCTTTGAGAATAGATGAGAGGAAATCCATGTTCAAAAAACCTGCCAGCTTGATACAGGAGCTAGTTTAGATGCAGCTCTACTTGAATAGCTTGTTCAACTTAAAGGCTGGCTTAAGCCATCCCAGACCAAGTGCCTTCTTGCTACGTTCCCTATTGCTTGTTCATACATGTATGAATTTCATCTATGCAGATGCGTTGACACGTGAACCTGGTCCAATATTCTTCCTTTTTTTTTTTTTTTTTTTTTTTTTTTTAGGTATTCCTTGCACCAATCACACCTTTAAGTGCAGGAATAACATATGCATTAAGAAACAAAATGCAAAATGTGATGGGACCGTGGACTGCACTGATGGAAGTGACGAAAGCAGCTGCAGTAAGTCCCTCCCACTTGTTTGAACTTCAAACCTTTCACACTTGAAAACCTTTTTATTTCTTCCCCTTTCAGAGTTTGTATAATTTATACAGCAGCACATAGTGAGTTTTTTTTTGTATCTGTTCAACGACAGTATGATAACAGTCTGCTACCAGCTTATGTCAGGTCTGGTTGCGGTGTTTGTGGGAGATTGGGTTTACCGCTATGAGGAGTCTTAGTTAAAATGTTTTTTGCAGCTAGGTTAAGGAACAGAGAACCTGATTTAATTGCAGAATTAACTTGGCCAGCTGGAAAGACAGTGTTCTTACAGCTTCCAGCAAAGTTGAGTACTTTTGTTGGAGTCAGACAGTATTTATACTGATGGAGTTCTGTATCTGCAGTGAGAAACACAGTACTTCATTTCTGTCTCTGGATGGTGAAAATCTCAATATCTCATAGTATCAGTCTAGGTTATAATCTTAAACCTTCCTAAAGTAACCTCTGCACAAGTTTTTTTGGCTTTTATATTTTTATATATGTAAAATATAATTAATACAACACATACAGATATTATATAATACATTATATATAATATGTAAAATAATATATATTATACAGTGTAAATATATATAAAAATAAACATGATTGTTACTGCAGTAGGAATTTTTAAAAATGGGTTAGAATTCATTTGCTTAAATTGAATATCCTAGGGTACTTTGTCTGGCCTTCAGCTGCTCCTGCAATGCTACCTATATGTTAAACCTGCCAGCACCTGCCTTGTATCAAGTATGACATCTTAAAAGACGAATTATATGCCTACTTGAGTTTGGAGATTCTAATGCTGCTTTTGACTTTTTGGTTGGGTGCTGGGAAGTGTTAGCACCTGTCTATGGGAGCATGGGACTAAAACTCCTGAGCAGAGGCTTTATATACCTGTAAGAGAAGGATACAAGGTCCTATAGCACAATCCTTCTCCCTTCTTCGAAATAGTGTGAAGCTTTTTGTGATAAGGCATGACTTACTCACTTCTGAGATAGCAATACACAATGCTTTCAGACTTTCAGTTGCTTCCATTGCAAATTTAGTGATTGGATCACCTGGTTTCTGAAGTAATAAATGATGGAACTTTGAATACATAGCTGATACTAGAGGTATCTTTATCATACTCATATTTGGCTGGAAGTAAGTATGCAGATGCTCCTGAACTTCCTTCCCTCCAGAAGCACTCCTTTCAGTTCAGGACTAACTGAAATGAGTAGTAAAAAGAGATGAGGGATTGTCTGGTTTTACATATTAGTTGTGATGCTTGTTAAATCAATGGATCCTCTGACATTTCTGACACAAGACAGATGTAGAGGCCAATTTCTGCGGCAGAGCTAGAATAGAAAGTTTTATTTCCCAGGCCAGTGCCTTTTTTTATGGTGTCATCTGTTGTTTCAGGACCAGACTAGATGGATAGGCAAGTTGTCTGATCAGGGCAAGGAAATGAACTTTAAAATGTTTTAAAGTGCAAGATTCTTCCATGCACTATGTGGGAAGCACTCTCATTAAAGAAAAGCACACAAGCCAGAGATAGTAACCTGAAATATCCCTTTCAGGTTGTGGCAGCAGCAAGAGCAGCAGTCTCATCTCTCGGATTGTAGGTGGTACAAACACAAAGGAAGGCGAATGGCCATGGCAGGTCAGCCTCCATTTTGTGGGAGCTGCTTACTGTGGGGCATCAGTGATATCAAAAGAATGGCTTGTATCTGCAGCTCACTGCTTTCAAGGAAGCAAGTAAGCAGTCTTTCCCCCCTCCCCGATCCTAAATATCACTAGTGTTCTGGAACACTTTTAGCTTCTGGAGTTTGAACTGTACTAAGGTGTAATTTGCCCTTCTTTCCTTGGCCCACTGTTGGGGAAAGTGATGCATTGTGGGGTACTTTTTGAAGAGATGGCGTGTGTTTTCGCTCCCAACCAGGCTGGCTGACCCCAGAGCATGGCGTGCCCACTTGGGGATGCAAACACAAGGCCGTGCAAAGTTTGTATCTGCTGTGAGACGGATCATTGTCCACGAATACTACAATAGCAGGAACTACGACTATGACATTGCATTGCTGCAGTTGAGCAAACCATGGCCAGATACAATGAGCCATGTCATTCAGCCAATCTGCATACCTCCATTTTCACACAAAGTCCGCAGTGGTGACAAATGTTGGATAACAGGCTGGGGCCAGAAGCAGGAAGTGGGTGAGTTTAATACCATCAGTTGAGTTAACTTTTTCTTCCCAAGGTGATCAGCTGCAGGTTTGTGTGCAGGACACCTGCTTTTCTTGCATGCCTGAAGCATGCAGAAAACTAATGTTTTGAATTTAGTCTCCTCTGGAAGTAGGTTCTTACATGTACATAACTTTATATGGTTGGGAAAATGAGCTGATAGTCCTGTGGATCTGGAAGTACTCTGTGCTTGTGTTGGGCAGGAAGCTGCACTTTTTCTTAAGTCATACAGTATTGTTTCTCCTCTTTGTTACTCTTAGTTTCGTTAACCTGCCTAAATGGCTCTTCCTTGCCTGCTGCAGGGGAACGAACCTAATTTTCCTAACTCCTGCCTTCAGCCTCTACAGGATGAGCCCTGAGACATGGGGCCGCCTGCAAGGCACCACCAGCTGCACCCTCAGAGTGTGGCATGACAAAATGCACACCCTATTGACAAAATGACTGCCCCTATAATGGTGGGCTGACTCCCCCACACACCTTGTCCCAGGCTGCCTCTTCCTTTGCACAAGTGCTAGTACCTTTTGTCCCTTGTTGTGGCCATCCAGTAACAGAAGGCAGGGTTTAGGAAAGGATTGGGCAATGGTATGGTGGCTGCCAGCACCCATGTGCTCTTGGGTGGGCTCTGTGACGGCGGCAGCCCTGTCAGACCATGCCTGAAAGCCAAGTTCTGCCTTTGAACTAACCCCAGATGAGGAAATGCAGGTGTGAACACCCCCAGCATCAGTCGCGTAACCTCCACCAAGCCGCACCTCCAGTCTGCTGGGATGGGCCTGACTTAGGTGATTTGCCTGCACCTGCAGGGCCGCCCTGCTCCAGCTCTACCTGCAGTCTTAGGGTGGCTGTCTCCCTGATGCCCCTCTGCTCTCAGATGAGAGTGAGAGAAGTAAACACATGGTGAGGTTTAGAAGCAAGTAGGCAGCCTCCAGTATTTTGACTTAATGCTCTCAGCCAGAATCACCGTCTTCAAAATTATGTTTGGGCTCTGCAAATAGCTGTGAGAGAATGTATGGTTGTGAACCAAGTACAAGCACCATACCAGGTAAGGATTTTGATACAAATGTGTGGTATGCTGTATCCTTGACCTATTGATTAGTCATCTAGGAAATTTTAAAATATGATGATTTGAAAGATAAACATGATGCCTCAAAAAGGAGAGGAAGAACTGTTCTTTTCCCTTTGCTCCCTTCTTCATTTCCCTCTTATTTCTTTTCATCTTTTTCCCTCTTTTTCTTCATCAGTTTACATAATTTGTCAAATCAGTCTTTTAAATATAAGTTTATTTTAGTATATACTACAACCTGAAACTTGCTCATTTGAATATGTTGGTGAAATTTCTTTGGCTATACCCTTTTTTGAGAGGACCTCATGGTATTATTACAGCTTTTGTGCTGAAAGGACAGAACAATTCAGTTTAATTTTGCTTTACCAAAAATGTATATTTTGCAGAAAAGATGTCTTTTAACAAAACATTTGGGTAGAGAGGGCAGAATTTGAGATAAGTCTAAACTTTTAAGTTGCCAAAAGAGAGATTTTTGATGTGTAACACTGGTCTGTGTTTTTAGTTTTGGATCTAGCCTCGTCAAACACACCACCCTAATTGCAGATCCATCTTGTTTAAGTCCAAATACCTTTATAAAATTCATTTTTTTCCCCAAAGTAGAATCTTCCCAAATTAGTAAATCTTGAGACATTTTGCAAAAGGCTTTTTGGCTAACCCTAATGATTAGGCCATTGTCTTTGGCGCGGCCATGGGACCATGATCACGTTACACAAATGCCTGATAGGAGAGGCTTTCTGTGCTTTTGGGAGTTAGTTGTTTGCAATCCGGAACAGCTTGGAGTCAAAAGTATGTGGGGATATTTTCTGAAGACTTCTTGGTTTTGCCTTCACTAGACAAGTAATATGTTAAGCTCTGTTAGCTCTATTGAATCATCCTTCTTTTAATTTGTTTTCCAGGTGAGGAAGGTGCTGCAATTCTTCAGAAAGCAGAAGTAGAAATTATTGACCAATCATTATGTCATTCCACATACGGGATTATCACAGCTAGGATGTTTTGTGCAGGACTAATGTCTGGAAAAAGAGATGGGTGCAAAGTATGTATCTTACCACTCCTCACCTAGAGTTTATTTTGTCTTTCATTATTGCATGATGAGATGTTAGAACTTAGTGGCAAACCACCATTTGGTATGTATGGTTTGGTTCTGAAACACAGCTATGTAAAAGAGCTGTTTAATAGCTAGTCTGTCATTTGGGTATTTTCAGAGTTTTTCTGTTTTGTCTGAATGAATAGCTTTGTGAATTTTCAGTTGTAGGCCGAAGTCCAATGGATTTGCATGTCCTAAAAGCATGATGAAGGTAGGCTGTTTCTGTCAAGAGGGTCTCTAAACTGAAAAAAGAAAAGGAGAAGCTAGCTTGTCTCTTTATAGGATCCCTTCCCCCTAATGTGGAAATACAGGGCTGTCCGATGACTAGACATACAAACTAGACATAAATTTTCAAATGTATAATATTTCTTCTGATCTGGCAATGCTGTGAGATAATAAATGTGAAATTCTGAATTTACTTCTCATTTGTTTTGCTGGGCAAAATTGCCTTTTTTTTATATATAACGGAGATCTGGTATCTTCAAGGTGTTCTAGCTTTCACTGCTCTATATAAAAGTGAGAGATCACAATGGTTCTTGTGGTAAGTAATATCTTAGAAAACACTAAGAATATAATGCACTGGCTGTTTATTAGCAGCTCATGAGACTGTTGACAGCAAGTGTCATTTTCATTAACTGGAGAATCTTGTTTCTTCAGTTGTCTTTTTGGGCACTCCAGATGGCCAATGGAAGGCATAATTCGGAGGTTGTTTGGCTGCATTTCTGTAAGGAAAAATTATGTCTGAATATTTCTGGCAGTTATTAGAGCTGATAGATTTGTGCGATTTATGTTTTGTGAAAAATGCTGCTCTTCCAGTTTCTTTTTGTCCCAGTAATTAAAGAATCAATTGAATGCTCGACTTTATAAATACAAAATCTTAATTGTCAAGCATGAAAAAAAAAAAAAAAAGGATCTCCTATATGAAATCTTTAGTAATTTTTAGAGAATTCAGGATGATCATGGAATGTCCTACAATCCTATAAAAGTTAAAGCAAAATAGTTCACTGGCTGTAACAGAAAATATGTGTAGAAGGAAAGCACTTCCTTTGCAAACATCTAAATCTTATCAGCTCAGCTTTTGCTTTTGTAAATACTCTTTTACATTCAATGCTTTGGTAAAGCTCAGTTTAATAACAGCTGTTTCAGAGGAATTGTGTCTACAACAGAGTCTTACAAGGAAGTAAAAATTGATCCAAGAGACTTTCCCCAAATGGTGGCATTTTTTCTTGAACTTCTGCCAGTATTCTTCCAGAAGAATTACCCTGTAAAGGAAGACCACTACTTGCATTGTACTGTAGCATTATTATTCTATATAAAACTTTAGAAGTCTATTATAAACTTTGTTTCAACTGCCATAATCCCAAAAGCATTGTGGTACCCCTAAGCATTATCTGCTAGCTAGTGTCTACTATACGACAACACTTAGTGGTTTTTTTGTTGTTTGTTTCTTTGTTTTTTAAGAAAAAAATATTGAGGGATCACAGTCCATTTCTATTTGCTTTTAATTTGAAGGAAGTTGTGTTGACTATTAAATATTCTAATATTAAAAAATATTAGAACAATTTTTATTTTATTTATTTTTTTTTAGAAAAGCTTGCTGTTTGGAGTCCTCAAATGTGTAGCCTCTAAATGAATGAACGTATTAAGCAGCAGATTTGTGGTTTAACTGTTAGTTTGAGACTAGGGAGTTGTCAATTTGAAATACAGCTTACAAAATTAGTATAATAATACATTTAAAGAATGACAGCTAGTCCTATCTCATGCAAAAGAGTAAACTTCGGTACAACAGTGTGATTCCCATCTGCTTCAATTACACAAACAAAAAAAACGTAAAACTATTGACTCTGATTTGAAGTCTGTGGGTGGGGAAAATATAAGCACTGCTTCAATTATTTGTGCAAAATGCCTCCCATTGAATTTTGCCCCAGTTTTTATTTTCTAGATTTTAAATGCATACAACTTAATATTTTCTTTTTAGGGTGATTCTGGTGGACCATTGTCATGTCAAAGAAATGGAGATGGAAAATGGTTTTTGACTGGCATTGTTAGCTGGGGTTATGGATGTGGAAGACCAAATTTCCCTGGTGTCTACACAAGGGTGTCAAATTTTGTACCATGGATTCACAAATATGTGCCTTCAGTCATGTAGCTTGAAAACTGTTTTGCTGAAATAAAATATGTACTGAATGTCTTCATTAAAACATGTTTGGTTAAAAACTATTCAGTGTTGGAATTTCTTTCCATATCACAAGACACAATACTGCTGACACAACATTTAATTTTGGAGTACACATGAGAGTAACAAGCACCCTTTTTTCAAACCTTTGTGAAACAAGTATCAGAGGAAGACTGATCTTGTGGTGGTTGTTCTGTACAGGTGTCTGTTGACACAGGAGAAGTGATAATGAACGTATGACAATTTTCACTCTTTTTGTTAGCACGAATTATACATATGTGCAATTGTCTGTCAGTAAACCAAAGAGTCAACTTACCAGCTTGGAGACAGCTTAAGCCTCACTCAGGTTATCTCCTCTGAGGTGTGCATGGCTCAATACAGTAATAACAGTGAAATAGCAATTGACTGTTAGTACTCCTGCTAATCCTATGTTTCCCGCCTCCTAGGGTGAGAACAGCTGACAGATGAAGAGAAGGAATTGCAGCAAGTGAGCTCAATCCTCTCAAATATGCAGGGCACCTCTTTTTGGGGATCAGAAGTTCTGCAGATAAGCATGGAACACAAAGCATTAGCAGTATATCTTCTCCAGTTTCTGTTTTTAATTGACTATGTGGTTTGGAGCTGCTAACTCATTATTCCCTACCTTAATTTCTCCCTATTCAAGATTGTTCATACTTCATCCACCTCAGAATTTGAATTCTTTGTCTGAGGCAAACTTGACAAGATGAGTAAATGTGGTGATGTGTGTTACTGCAATGATCTTGCCCTTAACCAAATAAAACCAATGCTTCTAAGTATCTCAAATCTCTATTAAATTGGGTTCTCTGAATCCTGATTTCATTTTTGGAGATGATGTGAAAGAGGTTTTATTTGCTCTAGACTTTTCCTGTAGGTTTCTTTTCCCTGAAGGACGAGGTAAAGTATCAGTCGATCAGCAAGTTGTGTGTGTAGTGGAGATAGGCTATTGAAGAAAGAGGAGGACTTGAACAAAGCAGTCTGTCTACAGCTGTATTTTGCATTCCTGAGCTGTGAGGATTGCCTTCCAGTAAATCCCTTCTGTAGTCTCTGTTTGATCTGTGTTGTTTCCTTTGTTTCCATCTGTTTTCTGGAGGAGAGGTTTCTTGGGCCCATGCTGTAGTACCCCCACCCCCAACATACCCCCGGTTTTGTTCTTCACTCTATACACACACACACACGTGTGCATATATATGTATATACACATATATGAATTCCTTGAAGTTGTTGGCTTGCTGACTTTATACTGTTATTAACTCCAAACAGGTAATATGATCATTAATCTCTCTGCAGTTAATGTTTGTTCTGTGGTACAGGCTTGAGGCTATCACATTTACAACTGAAAAATTCAGGTGGTCTTTAAAATTGTGTATATTTTTCTTATAAATATTCCTGTGGATTATATCCTATGTTGTTTAGAAATCACATCATTTGCTTTGATCTGTGACTTTTTACATGTAAATTGCTTGTATGTCCTTTACATTGTGACATAAATTACCTTACTCTGTTGCTTTTCTAAAAGAAGAAGGGTGGAACCAGTCTGTTTTCCAATTATGGGATCTATGTCTTACTCAAGCCAGTTAGGAAAACAAAGAGTTACAGTGATGGTGAATTTTCCTCCCCACCTTATTTGATTGCAGATCAGCTGGTTCCAGCTTTGAACAGTATGGCAACGGTGAAATGAGAGAAGCCTGGTCTGTATTGAGGGGAGAGCACTGCGCTCTTCAGAGTCAGATTTAAGAAATGAGGTTCATCTAGGATTTTGTTATTAGGTTTGTTGGAAGTTGTTTGTCAAGGCATCATGATACGGGCTTTTCCCTCCGGACGGGTTTCTGTGTACAGCATACCAGCTCCATGCCACTCTGAGCAGACTGCTGGGCAGGTAAGAGATACCAGTTATGCTTTACAGCAGGAACATGATAAATTATCCCTCTGACAGCTTCTGATGTGTATTGACCTCTGTTCTTCATATGCAATTGCTTATAACTGAAGTGATAGCAATTTCCCTCCCCTTTTATAATTTGAAATGATGATTGTAAGGTTACCCATAAATATGTGGGTTTTATGTGTGATATAACTGATACTATAAAAGGCATTATCTTAATTTAAACTTGTGTTAAAAACTAAAAGAGCAAATATACAAAAAAAGTGGCTCTTCTTGTAGAGCTCTACTAACTGATACTAACTGATACTAACTCTACTTTTCCTGTGTCTCTCTCTAGGAAAATCCATATATTCCCTACTACCTGTCCTACCAAGAGGGCTTGTGTCAGAAATACTGTTTTTTCAAATGGATGAGGCTGTGTTTCTGGAGAAGATGGCTTCTGGGAATATTGCCTTTGGTTTCTTTAATGGTTACAGTAATTGTGCTAGTCCTGCATTACTCATTCTGTAAGTGTTACTGCCCAACATGATGTGAATGGGATGGGTGTTTTGCACTGTGTGAATGGTTAGTATGAAAAGCTCTGCACTAAATAGCTAGACATGTAGTCTGTGTGTAATTACTGACTTTCCCTTCTCCTTAACATCTTTCCTAAGGCAATAAAACACAATAATTAGTGGTTGATAGTTGCACAAGAATAATGAAGGTATATATTTTATTCATAATTGTTTGTCTCTACTTTTGAATACTATCATTATTATAACTATCATGTATTCTAAGAACTTATAGGAATTAACTGTCGAGCTTCTATTCACTTTTTCAAGACAGAAGGGATAACTGATTTTTGTACAGTTCTTCCTAATTCTCAATTTACAGACATTAAAATCGTCTCTCTCCAGGAGGATTGCACTGTAAAATATGGAAGTTTAACAATTAAAATTTTAGTAGTAATGCTCATGGAAAGCTTTACTGGAAATGCTTTTATCTGAACCTATATCTCATTCCTCTTCTTTCTGTTATTCTAGCGATGGAACTGGCTCAGTACTTCGGCTGTTAGTATGTATTTGTTTCTCTTAAGAACTAATGCTTTTTGATGCCAAGGATGAATACATGTTTCTGTGAGCCTCTTGTTCTGGAGTCTTTTCCATAATGTTATTAGGTGTGATAATTTTTGATGCTTTTTTTCTCAGTTCCAGCTTTCTCTTTTATATATATTGGTGGAAGTGTAGAAATTCCTAATCTGACTTACACAAATGATCTCAATGATCCAAAATCACAGAAATTCCTTCTGCAAGCAGAAGCAATACAAAATTATGTAAGTTCCCACATAACTATAGTAATTATTTAAAAATATTTCTTACAGAATCAAATTGAGTTTGAGGAGAAGATTCCAGTTTGAGACACATTTTGCTTTTCTTTCGAAGTAAACAAATTTAAAACAAGCAAGTGGCTTTGAGGTGTACCTCCTTAGGAATGCAGCTAGACAGATGTGTCTGTCTCTTGTGGTAAAGAAAAGATTTCTGAGGATTTTAAGGTTATGGATGAATTATTCTTAAAGAAGTCTGGGAGTCTGTTTTGTTTTGGTATAGCTGAACGCTCTTCCTTGTTACTTATTTTCTCTTTGATCTGTTATTTATTTATTTATTTATTATAGCTTGAATTTGATTCATAATCTTTTATTTTGTTTTCCTTTATTCCCACAACAATGCTTGCTTTCTTGTGCTTCTCATGCAGGTTCATATTTTTGAGATCAATACTGTTTCTTTTGTACTTGCAAACAGAAGGCTTAAACACAAAGCAGTTCTCTGTTAGCCTGTATTTCCCAAAAGGTCTAATTGAGTGTCTCAAAGCAGCTTTGTGCATAGTCAATACAAGTTGTTCATGTCCAGATTGTATGACAGAAAGTTGCCACAAATTTTAGATAGCTAAAATAAATAAACTCTGAAACAAAAATATAACTGTATTTATAAAGGCTTATTTTTTTCATGGCTAATTATTGAGAGCTTTCTCAATGTTCTTGTAAATGTGATGGCTTATTTTTTTAATGGAAAATTAATGCACATTTATTATCCTTATTTAACACATTTTGTGAAAATTATGAATAGTGTCTGTCATATGTAGGGTGTTTGGTAAGGGAAGAAATAAGATAAATACGTTGCAGCGTAACAGATTATATTAACAGTAAAATGTAATGTAATGTAATCTTCACATTTTTTTAACATTTTTTTTAACCGTCAGTTTGCAGAATCCTATGAGTATTCCACCTTGGGAAAGTACTACTTGAAATCTGTAGTGGCTGCGTTCAGGTAGGTATTTTCCAGCATGTGGTTTAAATATGAGGCATTTAATTATGTTACTCTTTTTTTTTTTTTTTTTTTTTTTGTTGTTGTTGTTGTTGTTGTTGTTGATTTTTAATTAGTTATTGTTGGATAATATGCAGTTTTTTTGTAAAAGGGAATAAAGGACATAATAAAAATGTGAATGAGGTAGAAAGTGAACAGTGTGATTTCTGATCTCTGTAGAACTTGAGTGAAAAGAAGCCTTGGTTTATGGATGGCTTTGTAATCTATTCACCTACTCTTGATTTTTGAAATCATAGTCCAGCATGTTTTTTCTTTTTATTATTATTATTATTATTTTTTTTTTTTTTCCCTCTACTACTTATTTTGGTTTTGTCTACTTAAAAGAAGTTCCTTTTTAACCCCTCCAAACAAAACTTGAAAGTGTAATTGTCGGCAGGGCAGTCTATTTAAGCTCCCTCTGAGAAATACAAGTACATTGAGCAAATGGCTATTGCTGTCCAAAGTCTCTGAAAACTTATGCAGATTATTTATTTCAACAAGAATTGTGTGCGATGTATCAAATGTTGTATAATGTATGGGCATAAAATTATATTGTTGTATGGTCTGTAGCCTCATTTAAAATATATTAAGTAAAATGCATCTAGAACTGTAATATGACCTTTAAAATATATAATTATATAGCAGGGATGGAAACATCCAATTCCATATAATTATTTCAAGGATTTTCTGTGAGGTGTAGTTTTCAGTCTGTGTGTTACTGTTTAAGCAGCATATTTTCCAAGTATTTCTAATGTATTAAAAACAAAAAACAAAAACTCACAATTGTTGAACAAGAGAGCTTTTTGCCACCATGTTAAGCTGCAACCCTGTCAACTACAACTGACTATGAAACTACGCAAGCCAAAAATGTGGACTAGTGGAAACCATGTCCAAAATACTAATTACAGTTTATTTATGATTCTTCTTTTTATTTTTTATTTTTTTTCCCTACACAGTGAAGGAGAGTATGGACTTCGAGCTTACTACTGGAATACATTCTGGGCACCACAAGATATTGTTGATTCTCTTAAAAAATTAACCGCATTGGAACAAAAAGAAATCAGTAGTAAACAAATCCCTCACATGTCCAGTACTTCTGGGGAGGAAGATTTTGATCTTGTTACAATGGAGATTTTTGGTAACAATGTACTTGTCATTTAATATCTATTCCGCCTATTTTGCTTTCTTCAGTTTGTGTCTTTGTTTTGTGTAGCTGACAGTTATTAAATTTCAGTTTCAGATTCCACAGACTATGATGTGATGCTAAAATCAGGTAATTATTCTTCAGTTCAAACCAGTATCGTTTTGGGGGAAAATATATATCCTGTAAAAGGATATAAAGGACAGTTTCCCAGTTATTCTTGCATGGGTAGGGCCTATGAAACAAACCAGAGTAATGATCTCCCTGGCCTATTTTTGCTCTAAATAAAGGCTGGGTTGAAAATGCCTCACAGCTTTTGATCTGATGTTTTCACTAGAATGGTTGAAATTGAGTAGTTCCCACTGAACTGCAGTGAGCTGTGGCTCCTTGGCATCTTAAAAAAAAACAAAAACAAACTATTGCATAACATTATACAGAATTTATCTGCCTTAGGACTAGATAATTTTGTTTATTCATATTTAATGATCAGTCAAATACTGTAGAACTTGAGTTAGCTTTGCCTGGTATTTCCCTACCAAGCGTGCCTCAAGATTACCTTCCTATACTTAGTGTTTGCCTTGCACAAAGATGGATGAAAAAATGTCAAAGGAAGCAGTAGATTTCCATCAAAGGTGATAGCAGTTGCTATCATCTAGTTGCTAGCCAGGTCACCTCCTCCTTGCTGAGTATGTGATGAACCAATGGTGGTTGTGAAGCATTGTGCTTCCTTGTTCAGAGCAGGAGGAGAAGGGGATGCAGCCCGGAAGGGAAAGGGGTAGATTTGTGGAAGTAAGCGAAGAGAAGATTAGAATAGTCATGAAGCGCAGTTAGGGATTGTTGCCACGTCTTCTGAAATTTTAGCCAAAAACTTTATCTTTCAACTTAACAGTTTTTCAGCCACTGATCTAGATTCTTTTGTGTAGCGGTATCCTTTGACCTGTATGCCAAGCCAGGTAACAACAGAACTCTAACTCTGATGAATCCCAAGAAGTCTTTTTATCAATGGAGGTTGCGAGTTCCTTCTAATTATGTGGTGAGACTGGTAGTTACCACTTTGCATGGTGTCGCTCCAGAGAACTGTGCATCACACCGCTTATCTGCGTATGATTTCCTTCTTCCTTTACAGAACAAGATCATTGCAAGGTATGGTAGTTGCAAAAAGATGTTTTTTGAGCTGTACAGGAATTCTCTGAAACTGCAGAGTTTTAAATTGATATTAAACGGGTTTCCAAAACGTAAAAGCCTCCAAGTACTGCTTAATTAAAAAATCTTTAATAAGGTAATCAAAAGATCTTCCATATTATCCACCCCTTAATGATTTATAACTCCAGCATTTTTTTTTTTACATTCTGACTCATTTTTTACAGTGTTTGATTTCATACAATTATTGATACAAAGGTATTTTTTCTGTTATTTTTTTCTGTTACTTTCAGAAAATATGTCCAGTCACAGGTAAACCTCTGTTGAAAACAGGCTTTTATCTACAGAAGACTTCATCCCCAAAGTCCCTTTGTAGTCCACTCACATAAATGATATCAGATGATCTTGTAATCTTCAGCTACCCCACTAACTATTCTTCCGGAGATTAATTTTTTGGTTTTATGTATGGATGTTATCCACCATGAAACTGTCTTCATTACTAAAATAAACTAACAAGTTTTAGAATCTGAAAGTGGATGGTTTTGAGGAAGAAAACTTTTTTTTTTTTTTTTGAAGAATTTTTAGGTAGGAATTAGCTGAGCATGCAAACTCAGCAACGTCTGAAAGGTACCTACTTAGTAGTGGTTTAACTTACTTGAAATGAGTAGGTAGTCCTCTTAGCTCTGTTAACAGACTTTAATGTCTATCCTTGTTGAGCAAGTCCTATAGCTCACCCATGACAGTAGACTGTTAGAAGGTTTGTAGTGAGGACAGAGCTTTTTTAAGGAATTCATCTCAAAGTGTCTTGAACAGCACTGCACGCAGGTAGTGTAGCACAGAGAATTTCCACTCTGATACTTCATCTGCTATGCTGCTGACTATGGGTTATTACCTGGATTGTTTCTCCATTGTGCAGTGGCTCAGCTTTTTAGGAAATAGAAATGTAAAGTCAATTGCATCCGTGAAAGCTCCAGGAAGCTAACTAAACCAATGTGAGCGTATGATGCATTGTGTTCAGAAAACATTAATGCAGTAAGTTGTAAGACAAAGTTCAAGAATGAACATGTGTATTGATACCTGCCTATCAAAGAATTGGATTTAAGCAATGGAGAAAAGAATGTAGTGACTGAAATGATGAATGCCCTATGGCATTTCTACTGCCAGCCTAACAATTTTGCATTTTTGCATATGCCTGCTAATTTTCTGCTTGACATCTTTCACACACAGGTTTGTAAATCAATGAAAAAAAAAATACTGTACATTTCAAAATGGAATAAATATAATAGTTAAGTTCAAGATGCAAGAAATAGAATATCACATTAAAAGGGATAGTAAGTATTCACGCTTCAGGATATAAATTAACTCTTCATCATTTAAATGAAAGAAGAAGAACAAAAAGAAATAGTGGCTGTGCATCTCTTGAAACAGCTCTTGGGACATGAAACCAAGCTAAATGCTAATAGGTTAAAAAGTTTGGGGGCTTGTTACCTGTTGCATAGGTTCTGCACAACACTTCTACAATGAGCACTTGTGGCCTTTTCAGCACTACCCACTTCTCAGTACTGTTGCTGCTACTGAAGTAACCTAATCCAGCACTGACTTTCTAATGCTGCTTTAGTTCTGAAAAATCCAGGGTACCTGTTAGGCAAGAATATCTGTGATGCTTACTCTGAGTGACTCAGCCTTGATGCAAGGAAACTCTAGCATTTTATGTAATATCAGTGGAGTGGAAGAATAAAAGCAAAGTGGTAGCCAGGGGAACACTTCTGAAACACAGTTGAAAAGATCAGTGTTGTTTTTGCCCAGTTTCTCAGCAAAGATTAAAGGAATGTGAGAATTTTATTTTTATTTATTTATTTATTTATTTATTTTTAATGCAATCTTTGTAATATTCTAGGTGGTGTGGATCTGGAGCCTGGACTCCTCCTGTTATACGTTTAACTTCGTCAAGTAATGTAATGTTGCTTACCTTCTCACTGGACAAAAGAGAAGAAAGGAACATACTAAAAGCTCACTTTCAAGCAATCCCTAAAATCAGTAAGTGGCTAATATAAACAAATGTCCTATGTAAGCAGACTTATTCCACATTAAAAAAAAAAAAAAAAAAAAAAAAAAAAAGCTGATATTGCCTGAATATATCTTGTATCTGGGGGAGTGAATGTTGGTATGTAAGTCAGGCAATTGTCATTCTGATCCACTTAGAAATATCTGAGAACTGAACAAGGAATAGAGAATATCATAGAATCACTGAATATCCGAAGCTGGACCCACAAGGTTCATCAAGCCCAAGACCACGCAGGACCACCCAAAAATCAGACCTCGTATCTGAGAGCATTGTGCAAACTCTTCTTAAGCTCTGGCAGGCTCGGTGCTGTGACCACTTCCCTGGGGAGCCTGTCCCAGTGCCCGACCACCTCTGGGTACAGAACCTTTCCCTAACACCCAGCCTGACCCTCCCCTGTCCCAGCTCCATGCTGTTCCCTTGGGTCCTGTCACTGTCCCGAGAGCAGAGCTCAGCACCTGCCCCTCTGCTCCCCTCGTGAGGGAGCTGCAGGCTGCCATGAGGCCTCCTCGCCTCTACCTGCTCTGGGCTGAACAACCCAAAGGGCCTAAGCTGCTCCTCATACCTCTTGTTCTCTAGGCCCTTCACCATCTTTGTAGCCCTCCTTTGGACACTCTCAAATAGTTTTACGTTTTTTTTTTCTGCAAACTTACTTAGTATGCATATCCTTTGGTATGGAAGATTTATTTCTCTTCCTGATTACTACCCAAGCCATCTTTCCCAGAGATTACTCACGCTACATATATAACGCTGTTGTCCATGAGTGACGGTAGCAGAGTAGGCAACCAGATATCACTACAGGCACTTTATGTCTAGACAAAGGCCCCAGTGGCAGAGTAGCACTTTCATCAGTTTTGCTAACTGCTCTCCAGCTCAGGGGAAGTGTGTTGATGAAAAATGTAAAGTGAGAGCAAACACTTCTAATGTTAGTCTTTGATCCTTTTCTGAAAGCACTTTTAAATGTAGTTGACTGTATAAGACAAGTGGATCCAAGTCCCAAGAAATACACTCCAAACCTATGGAGTACTATGAATTTTGCAGATGTTCTGGGTGATTAGTGAAGTATTTTGGATAAGCCCTAATGCTTTATGGGAGATAGAAAAGATTCACAAGTGAAAATTAACCCACGGTTATTTGGTGCAGTCCAAATGAAAGTTTTTGACAAATAAGAAGTTTATTTTTTTTAACATGTGGAACAAATCATAGAGGATAGCACATCTGTAAGCTTCTGAGAAGGTTATCCATTTGAACTTATGCCTCTGTGGGTGTTATTTAATCAAATACTCTTCCCAGGGGCACTGCAAATTAGAAATATTTGGTTCTGAAGATATGTGCTTAGAATTACGTAACACCCAGTCTGCGCATCAAAATTATGCTACTTTAAAAAAAATCCTTTAGTTTCACTAATATACATGTTTGCATTCCTTTGTTAGCTAAAGGAAAAGCAAAAGCAGTGGGGGATGGGTATCTAGGAGAATTTTTGGTAGAAACTAAAACCTCAGAGATATTGCTCAGAAGTGGTATGCATTTTCAGACTGAGAACTGACACATTGAAACTTGGTTTAACTTAATCAGAGGTTTCACTCATTGGATTGAATGCTTTTTAATTACTGAAAATGTCCACAGAAGGGTCAGAAGGAAATTGGAATGGAAGTGGGGGGGGGCGGGGGGGGGGGGTTCTATTGTGTATGCATTTGATTCGTTCATCTATTTAATGTCAAAGAATATTTTCTCAAAACTCCAGTCAGAGGTGCTCTGTACATATTCTCAATTGTAATTTGATACCAAAAAAAAAAAAAAAAAAAAAAAAAGGAAATTCAGAGCGATGAGGAAGTGGAAATTACATGATTCTCAGTTGATACAGGCAAGAACTGAGTTTAATTATGTTACAAGCCCTTATTCCAACTCTGCATAGAGAAGGATCCTAGCAAGTGAAGTGGGCTCACAAGTTTAGCCCCTTTGAGCTAACTGTGTTTGTTGTTGATGTATTTCTCTCCCAGTGTGTGGTGGTCATTATATATCCTGGAATGGAACTCTGAGCTCTCCTTATTATCCAAGTTACTACCCTCCAAATATTGACTGCAGCTGGATCATCCGAGTAAGCGCTGGGAACTATTCTGAGTTGTGGTGACTTTGCTTTATGCGATATAGATGTAAAACTAGCTGAAGTGTCTTTTGATGTGGGTGAAATGAAGGGAGAACATGCTAAGACCACTGCACCTGACTTATTCTAGTGCAACCTGTTTTTTCTTTCTTATGTACAAGTGTGATCTATGGGAGAGAGAAATTTCCGGCTTCCAAAAGGTTGTGTTACTAGTGACAGAAGCAAAATGGTGGATGACAATTCCTAACAGCCAGAGTAAATGGCTAATAATCTGTGCTTTGTTTCTATATTAGAAAAAGAAAATAAGGTCATGTAAATCATGTCTCATATAATACACAATATGCTATTTCCCTGAATTGTGTAGAAGCAGGATCTTCTTAATTATTTGGACATACTGGAACACATGATAATGCAGACATAGTGTGAACCTCAAGATATAGTACTTTGTGCTGGCTGCGGGAAGACTTATGCTTCTTTATCTGGCACATTCCGGCCAAAGGTTGGCCTAAGAATGTTTCTCTATATATGTTTAAATTAGAAAGTTTTTGGTTCTTCAAAGGTGCTGCAGTACATCTTAAAGCAGAAAAGAAGGCAATATTTTCTATTTGATAATAAGCAAACAAGATTTACTATCTCAGAAGCTTAGGCCTTGTATGGTTTGTGGTTGTGTATGTTGGGATACTTGTCCTTTGATTTTTAGGCACCATTGCCAGCCTACAAGCTCTCCTTAAAAATCCTTGTAATACAAATTGAAGAGAAGTCACCAGGGTCCAGTAAATGTGACAAAGATTGGTTAGAAATTGAAGGAGTTAGGTGAGTAAATACACTATTTTCTGCCATACCAATGTATACTTTAATGTTCTATGCAACATGAGACACCTTAAGGAAAAACATCAGTGTAGAATGATACATTTCAAGAAATAAAGGTGTACTTTCATTGAATTACAGCAGAATAATATTCTTAAACCTGCCCTAGTAGTAAGCATTTGTCTTATGTTAACTTAAACATCCTGCTTTTCCTGCAGTAGTAAATATTTACTTTGTTGTTCTGCTTGAAAGCAGCAACATAGAAAACTGCAGGATTTTATACAGCTGCAGTGGAACTGTGAATTCCTGGCTGTGATATTGACATGGGTGAAAAGCTTTTGTCATCTGAAATTTCATTTTCTTTGCCAGTTACTCTTTATTGTTTGTAACTGTTTTCAGTAAATAAAGCAAATTAGAAGGGGAGGAGGGAGGAAGGGGTGTTGAGGAGGGAGAAGGGGGAATATTCAGAGTGATTTATCTCTTGGAAGGAATGTACTGAAATGGCAACAGCTTTTGGGTTTTGTTATATGATGTCATTGCTGAATTTGTAACCTCTGGAGTTTGCTAACCTAAATGGGAAATGTGAAATCAAACATGCTATAAGAAGTGGTTGGTATTTATAAGGTAGATTTTGGTGCTGATTATCTTGCTGTCCCAGGAAAGCTGTGGATATAGTGGGGTGGAATGGAGTGGACAGCATTTGTAAATAGCTTTTCTAATATTTCTGTTGGGCTGAAAAGCTTTTAACACTTAACTCCCCCCCACCCCACCTCCCCCCCCCCCAACAACAAGAAAGATCGAAGGCAAACAAACAAAAAACAAAGACAATAAAACCTTATCTTTACTACTTTTTGGCATTTGTACCCTTCAGTAGTAGCAGAAGAAACTGGGTGGTAATGGTCATTTTGATTAGAAATTCATTGTTCTCACTTTTGCCTGTCAGATACTGTAAAGATAATTCAGAAGACATCAGAAACAAAGAATATGGCTATTCTGTTGCAATCAACTTCCATTCTGATGAACTGGTCACCCGTAAAGGGTTTTATATTGAATACAAAGCCTTCAGTCACACAGACCGTAAGTGAATAAGCATGCAGTTGGATTTTTAAGGAGCTTTAAGAAACTGTGTTTGACAGACAAACAACACACAAGAACTTCATGTGCCTTTTAACCTTAATTTGTTTTCCAAGAGGAATGCTTAAAATGTTATTGTGCATTTTACTGAACAACTAGATGTAGAAAGTTGGGTAAATTATGCTTTTAGTTTCTAACTATTCACAAAATTTCTGTAAAATTGAAAGTTAAAATATGATTTTTCACTTTCTGTAGAACTAATTGTTTGGTATTTTGCCAACACATTAAAATAGCCAAGCTGGAAATAGTATGGCAGAGAGACTCTAAGCACAACTATTTTGCCAACATGAGTTTTTTTTTTTTTCTTTTTTGAGACATCCAGAGGGTGAAACAGGCAGTTCAAGATGAAAACATTTACTTGTGTTTTTAATTAGACGAGGCATATATGCAGTATATTCTTTGTAAATGCTTGCTTTTTACTAATTTCTAGATACATTCTCTTTTTTCGTATCTAAACAGATCAACTTCTTTTTCCCTGTTAACCTCTAGGGATCTAAGTTCACTGTGACTTCGAAAGGTCTGACTGCGAAACCTCAGATCCTCGGGTTGCTTTTACCAAGCGTACTTCTGTTTGTCATCTTAGAAGTATTTATGTCTGATGTACATTTTTTCTTGCAACTCATCAGAAATAAGGGCAGAGCAACTCCTGCTTAGAGCTAGTGGTGGCCAAATAGTGTGCATTTTCCTCCTGCCAGCATCATGTGTTAGGCAGTGAACAGGACTAAATGACTTCAGATCAGAATTGATTAGATAAATGAGGGACAGATGTGTTTGGTCCTTCAAACTGATTTAGCTGTTAATTTGCCTGTAGTGCTAGAGGGGGGGGGGAAAAAAAAGTCCCCTTGACCTGGGGAGAAACAGGAACTTTTTGTCTACTTATTCTTCTACAGATATTTGTGTGTCTGTGTGTAGAAGCTAAATCCCTAGACCTGTGTGTTTTTTTTGTTTGTTTGTTTGTTTTTTGTTTTTTTGTTTGTTTGTTTGTTTGTTTTGTTTTGTTTGTTTGTTTTGTTTTGTTTTTAGAGGTGAAAGAGAACAAACATTTTTGATATATTGCCAAGAAACACTTTTGCCTAGATATTAATAGTTAAAGTGAAAGTGAAAGAATTTCTAGTTGAAAGGCTGTTTCATAATGAAATTTCTGGATCTGAAAAGTGTTTCATAAAGCATTTACATCAAAAAAAATGGAGGGTAGTGGGACAGGGATGAATTGCTATAACATTTTTATATTAGGGAACTTGTGATGCTAAGCCTACTTGTGACTGTTTTCCTTTGATCCTTGTGTGTCAAATGTATTACCTTAAAAAAAAAAAGGCACATGAAAAACACAGATATTTACTATCATTTGTAGTATCTCTGCTGCATCACTTTCAACCCTCAAAGTTAATTTAAGGCAGTTAACATGAATTTAATTTTCTACATCCATTTAATTAATATTATTCCATTTAATTTAGACTGCTTAATAAAAATCTTTGGTAGATTATGCCAAGTGAGGTAGCATTTAGTCTTTTAACTTTCAGTTGAGTTTGTAAATGAATTAGCCTTGTACTTTAATGGCCATTTCAACATTTTTTCATGACACAGTCCTGCCTTAATGGATTTAGTCTGTCACAGCATGTTAGTGCCAAGAATATATATATATATATATATTTAGCTTCTCTTTGACAATTTAGATGTACAGATAGAACATGTACTTCTTCAAACAATCAGTCTGATGGTTTGAAAGGCTGTTCAGATGGTAGTGATTAATTAGTGGTAGGGCAATTATTTCTTGTTTGTGTCCTGTAATCAGTTTGTTGTAGGAACTTTGGAAATACTGAAATCTGTAAAATACTGGTGGCTAACTTTAAGGTGACATGAAGGATATGTGTGAAAATTGAAAGGTCTGGAGGAGAGGCCATGTAATGTAATCCCTCTAAAGAGTGGGAGAACAGGAAAAAATGAGAATTTTATAACAGTCAGTAGAAGTTGCGCTTAAAAAAAAAGAAAAAAGGAAATAAAGCAACAAGTAGTTGTACTAAAATATTTGTAAATACTGAAGAAATGTATCAAATTGTTAAGAGCAAGCATGCAGTTTTTGATTTTGTTTTTGCTCTATGCTGTGAGAAGGTACATATCGAAGAAGTTGTACTTTGAAAATGTCTTATGTCAGAAACTTAGTAAGGGAACCAAGGTGAAAGCAAACTACAGAAAACTGTTTTCAGAGTGTGATTGTCAGTGAGTCACTGCCAAAATGGATGTTTTCTT
Organism: Nettapus auritus; assembly: GCA_011076525.1. Lineage (NCBI taxonomy): Eukaryota > Metazoa > Chordata > Aves > Anseriformes > Anatidae > Nettapus > Nettapus auritus. The sequence continues at coordinate 92,414,992 of CM021765.1, forward strand.
ATATTGTTATTCTGACAGTATCTGTTACTGGACATCTCATGATCTCCAATAGTGATCTATACGATGGGCAGATGATTACAGAATAGAAAAAGTGCCACACAATGGGAAGAGGGATGGATTTTTAAATGTATCTGATGAGCTGGAGAACATGTGTAGAGAAAACATTACATTCAAAAAAAGTATAGGTTTGAAAATAGGTAACTAAATACTTAGGTGGCTCAAAATCTGACTTGAGAGTCACAAAGTCATATAGTTGCTTTTTTTTTTTTTTTTTTTTTTTTTTCTTTAAAACAAACAAAAAGCAAAAGCATCATGCTAGGATGTAAAATAGAAGTTTGAAGGGATATATCCTGCTGCCACTGGGAAGGCCTCAGCTAGAATACTGTATCCAAATTGCACATCAAAGCAGATGGGAAGCAATGAAGAGGTTCCGGAAAGAGTGACTAGAAGGTAATCCAGTGTCAGAGAGAAGAGCACAGGTTAAATAATGTGGTGAATCTTCCCATCACTTGAAGCTATCAAGAAGGTAGATTAATGTCTGACAGAGATGGCACAATAACATCAAGCTGACCTGTAGCAGGGAAGGCAGCACACGGCCACTAGCCAGATATGAGGAATATAAAGAATTTACAGACCTTTCTTCTTCAGGTTGTAATCCAGAACAGTTGAACTGTGGTGATGGGAGCTGTAAGCATCAGTATAAGATCTGTGAAGATGATGAGAGCTGTGGGGAGGACAGTGATGAGAACAACTGCTGTAAGTATATATTTTTAGTTATTGTATGAGAGATGGTGCAGGGCAGAAGCAGGGATATGCTGATTTTAATTTTTTTTTCTCAGATAAACTGTATCTTTAAGTCTGTGAATCTTCCAGTAGACATGCTGATTAGAAATAGAGTTGAATTCTCTGTGTGTAAGAAACAAAGCCAAGCCTTTTTTTTTTCCCTTTCAAGAAGCATATTGTAGTCAATGGCCATTAACTTGTTGAAAAAGACTTTAGGCAGCTTACTTAAGAAAAGTTTGGAGAAGTGCAAGAAAAGCAAATGGCACCTCCAAATGCCTATCAATAATACAATTAAGTACACAAAATCTAGAAGCTAGTTTCCTAACAATGAAATAATGCACCTTTAGCTACTCTCTGCTGTGGTTTAACTGCTAAGTATTCCCTGCTCTGTTTTTGCAGCAGGAGTGATTCATGCTGCTGTCACAACTGGTTGTCACTGTTTAATACAAATGATATGCTCAGCCTCCTGATAAGGACCTATGACTGCAGTAAAAACCTGTTCTATTTTAATCTTTCTTCTACTGCTGATCCCTGTGCAAATGAAACATAAGGTGTAATCACAGAGATCCACTGGGGTTATAAATGAATCCTTAGAGATGTCCTCTGACCTACAAACTCAATGACTAAATGTAGTAACAGTATTGTTATTTAAGAATCCTGCTCAATACTATCTAATTTACGAAAGAACTTCAAATTCAATTCTTTTCTGATGTGGACTTACTGTTAGTCATCCTACTTCACGCTGCCTATTCATAGAATGTGAATGGAAATGATTCTCCATTATTACTGAATTTAGTAGTTCTGTGTATTTTGTCATAGTACAAAGTGCAAGTTTCATAATAACGAAAACATAACATGCAGAGTATAACTAGTTTTTTGGGGGGATAGTCTAGACAAATTAATAAAGCTAAATCAGGATAACAAAGATTTTATTTGGATGACCTAACCACAGCTTGATGGTGATCTTGTTAAAATATATATTTTTTTTCCCCAACTACTGCCAGATCAGTACCAAATAATGTAAGGGAGAGAGACATAAATTTGGGGAATTCTGCCCTTTTTGCCATGTGCATGTTCTTTACACCACCGTTACTGATATTTGCTGGTACTACTAATGCCTCCCTAAGGGCTTGCTGCATTTTGCCTCTAATATTTGCCTTGCTTTGACTCTAAGGTCCTTGAAGTAGCCAGCAGTATGTCCTTGTTTGCTGGAAAAATCCCTGCCACTGTTTAGAGGTCACTGTAAACAACTGATAGTAAGAATGATAGCAATGGATGCCCACTGCTGAGATCTGTCAGGATTCCTACGTAGTAAACTATGATAACTCTTAACCTAAATTTTCTTGGAGGAAGGTATAAAGCTCTTCCATGATACATACTCAACTTTCTCTTAAAAACAAAGAGCTGACTTCTAGATGATATTTGCTACATAAATGTATAGTTTACAGTGCTAGTACTGTTGGTGAAGATAAAAAAACAGATCTGACGAGCCTAGTTCACTCAGTTTAGAGTTAAATAAAATGGGAGTGTGGGCAGTTGAAGGCTCTGTTGTCCTTCCTCACAGATGGTGGAGACTTAAATTAGTGCAATCATTAATCTGAGTAGAAGATTCCCACTGTCCATACAGGGACCAGTTTACACCCATACAGACTATGACTTCAGGCATGTTGGAATGTGTGGCTTTGAACAGCTTTCATGATAGATGAGTAGGTTGAATGTGCATGTTTTTTTAATCATTTGAAACCATGGCTTTAAACATGTGACACTGTGTCTTCTCTCTCATTTCAGCCTACAAAAGTTGCTTCCCTTATACATACAAATGCCTTAATGGTAAATGCTTGTTGAAACCAAATCCTGAGTGTGATGGAAAAAGAGACTGTGCAGATGGATCTGATGAAATGAACTGTGGTGTGGTAACATTTGTTTGAAGATTAGTTAATGACATGGGAAACTAAGTAAGGAATTGATGCTATGGTCAAGTAAAAGTTGATAACATCAGACCTGAATTTAAAAACAAACAAACAAACAAAAAAACTGCTGGTAACATCTGTATAAAAATGTCTGTCTTTAATTTTGAACTTTATTGTTTTAAACTCACTGATCTATCTGTGATGACTTAATACAAGCAATGAACATTTACAGGTTATTAAGTTAGTGGGTCTTAGTGTTTGTTTGAGCTGAATGAAATAATTAAGGAGCTGTGTAAGGAGAGACAGAATAGAAGATCTTATTCAAGTAATGTTTTGGAAATAACCCAATTTAGGATTGAGTCTTTCTGAGTTACTAACCTCCTAAGGGATCTGTAGGGGAGGATAGGCAATGTTTGGTTTATTCCTAACATACCCATTGATTGAAAATGGTCAAGTACTCTTACCTTTGTTCCAATTGCACACTAAGAAAATATGTTTTTTAGTTGTTCTTGATAGTTTATTTATTTTATTTTTCAGTGGTTTTGTGTCATAAAAGTAAATGGTAGTTTATGTATTAAGCATGACAAAGTAAAATGACCTTGCATTTTCCTTTATTAATTTATTCTTTTATTTCTATTAGCTTGTGGAAGACACCTGCTTAAGAAAAATAGGATTGTTGGAGGTGAAGATGCAAGATCTGGAAAGTGGCCCTGGCAAGCAAGTTTACAAATGGGAGCACATGGCCATGTTTGTGGTGCATCTGTTATTTCGAAGAGGTGGCTCGTGTCTGCTGCCCATTGCTTCTTGGATTCTGATTCTGTAAGGTATGGAGTGGTTATGCTGTCATAGAGTTCTGCAATTTGAAGTTTGATAACCTCAAAATGTTGCATTCAAAAGTTTGCCGTAGGTATTCCAGGTGTAGATAAATTGAGTCAGCATATAACTCTGTGACATATCAGTACACGAACCCTTGACATATTATGCAGGCTTTGAAAGTCTCAAATATCAGAAGCAATTATTCTGCTTCCATTGATAGTGAATCCTGCATGACAAAACACACTATTTTGTTTTTGATTTAGGGTAAATGTTGTTGGTGTTTCTTTTGTTTTGTTTGTTTGTTTTCTTCCCCTTTAGAGTCTATGGCCTTTTTCTCTCAAGAAAAGAACTGTTTATTGATAAGGAACAAGTAAAGCTCACAAGTGTTCAGTTCAGGTAGTATAAATTGAGAAGGCTTCTAAATCATAGTGCTTACATTTCAAAATGCATAGAAAACCATGCATTTCAATTTCAGTGATTGAATGTATTCTGGACATGAAAGGCAATTGCTGAGACTAAGATTGGATTCATGGCAGTACTCTGGACATCATTTACCATAAAGATTTTGTAGCCTTTGTCTAAGACAATCTATTACTCTAAATTATATAATATGTTTGCACATGCTCAAACAAGACTGAGATCACATTTTTGCTTGTCAAGCACATCACAGTTCTCTTGTTGCAATGTGTACATGTAATATGATTGCACATAAGTTTTTGAGTTGATGAAAAGTGTCATATGCCTGTGCTTTACATTCAAGGCAAAACAAATGCCCTCATGCTAATATTTGTTACTAACCCACTAGCACTAGTGTTGCATACAGGGGGGGAATGTGCATTAGTGCATTAATGAGAGAGTGACTACACTGAATAAAAGTTGTTGATATATTGTAGACATAGCAATGCAGAGCTTGTTTCCATGATATAGTCTAGCTTTTATTCAGCATAGAGGGGTTTGTATGCAGAATTTTCCTGAGCTGTAAATATATCCCAGTTATCCTTAAATGAGTAGATGTTCTCTCTTTTCTCCAAAGGATAGAAACATGTATGTGTACAAGGACAAAAAAGCTGTTTTCTTCCAGTTCTGTATGCCCTGGTGCAACATGATTTAACTTGAACTCTGGTATCTGAGGCCTAGCAGCTTTGTTCCATTGCAAAATGGCAGCATGAGCGTTAGAGAATTCTCAGAATAACTGTACTTTGAGTAGGGTTTTGATGCTTGTGCTTTGGACCATAAATATTTGATGACTGCGGTGACATGCAGAAATAGAATATCACTATATCTGAATAGCCAATTTCAAGTTTCATTATCCAATCTGCACAAAGTAATTTTATGGTTGAAACAGGCATGTTACTAGGCACAAATATGACCAAGACCCTGAAGAACCATTCCTAATGTGAGATGGACATGAGCTTTTGAGGCTCGTATGTCAGAACTTCTGACTTTGACCTACTAAGACCGAAGTTTGACTTAAGACCACTACTGGTTCTTACTGGAGACAGGTGATACATCAACTGTAGTTGAAAGTTTAAATGCAGTAATGACAGAGCACCAAGAAACCCATCGCTAATTGCTCAATCTGGTTCTGCTTTGGCTAGCACATGGGGGCCAATGTCAAAACAGTTGATCTACCCGTGCATCCGTACCTCTCTCTCTTTTTTTTTTTTTTTTTAACCTGACTAAGATTCTAAGATTTGACCTTTGTACTCAATGGGCTTCTGGTAGATCAGCTGGGGTTGGTTTCTGTGCCAACAGAAAACCATACAGTTGTCTTCGTTACAGAGTGAAACTGCATGGTTTACAACAACATAACATATACCATATAACATACACATACCATATAACATACCATACCATATAATATATACCATTCTGTTTTCGTTCTACCTGAATGAAAGCCAGCTTTGTATGTATTGCAGAGTATATGGAATGTTTTGCTTACAGCAAAGATGGGTGAAAAATCTGCATTGCAAGATTGATCTTATAGGTTCAATTGATCTTATAGGTTCAGGAGGTTATTATTTTCAAAATAGAATTTTATACCATTAGTTAATGTTTTAGGAGATGAAGACTATATACGTCTATCCTCCTAAGTGGTATTCTACACCATTCACTGTTTTGATGAATCTCATCAAATACCAAACTGTATATAAAGCAGAGTGAACTGACGCTGCATTACTTTGCAATAGGCTGTTCTAAAAACACTCTCTTTACAGATACTCGGCTCCTTCAGGGTGGAGAGCATATATGGGCTTACGCACTATTAATGAAAAAAGCAATCATGTAGCTATGAGATCAATCAAAAGGATTATTGTTCACCCACAGTATGACCAATCTATCTCAGACTATGATATAGCCCTGTTGGAAATGGAGACACCTGTATTCTTCAGCGAGCTGGTACAGCCCATTTGTTTACCAAGCACCTCTAGAGTATTTCTTTATGGAACTGCCTGCTATGTAACTGGCTGGGGAGCCATAAAAGAAAATAGTATGTTCATTTCCTGGATATACTTGCAAGTTTGGCTTAATTTTACACTCTAACAATGAAATATTTATTGTCCTAAGAGAAAAATACCTGTGGTTAACTTAGGTTAATAAAAAGCTTTAAAACATTCCTGTAGCTAGTCTGTAAATTCTGAATGTCTGTATATCAGGAAATAAGTGCAAATACCCATACTCTGTATGGGGGTCAGACATGATGTCACAGATTGTTGAAAAGCACGTGATCATAGGTTAACAAAAACAAATGCCCTTTCATCCTCATGGTTCAATTTATCTGGTGAATAGGTCATAAGCAACCTTCAAGAGAACAGGAATTAGGAACTACAGAGGAGAAAGACTTTGTCTCTAAGACTGTGGTTGACAATATGGGACCATGAACAGAAATAACTGCATTTTTTTAAATGTCTGTCTTAACTAAAGGTAATTTCATGTATACCCCATGAAGAGTTCAACCCACACAGCTCAGAGCAGAGCAGCATGCTGAAGTGGGGAGGCAGAAAAAAAAAGCAAGCAGAGTTGGAGGGAGGCGCTGGGGGGAGCATGTAGGATCTTGGCCCTATCTCAGCATCAAACTGGAGCCAGCTCTGAGACCTGGGCAGCTCCTCCTAGACAGCTCCTCAGCATTGCAGTAGTCCCCAGTGTTGCATGGAGACCTAATCCTAATCCTTCATTAATCTTTCATATTTGATTAGAAGCCATCTATATGGTAATACTGGCTTTCTTAAAATGCATTTGAAAAAAAAAAATAAATCTAAGGTAACCACATAATAACCTAATAAAGTGCAAAGATTTTTTTATTTTTATTTTTTTCAAAAGATGCCTTCTTATAATTTAACAAAATAATGCAGGTAATACTTAAAATCAATCTAAAGGTATGTGGGGGAAAATAAAAAAAAAACTAACAAAAAAAAATTGCTGATTTGCTTGTTTCATTCCTATCCCACCCACTAAAACCAAACAAACCAAAATCCAGTACTTCTGATCAACCAGGTATTGAAAAAGTTATTTTCACTGTTGGGCTGAAACATGACTCAGAATATGTAGCTAACAATGACACCCTATGACAGTGCTACAATACAGAATCAAACTTTTTGTATCAATTGTGGCTTACAGGCTCGATTTCCCCACCCCACCCCCTCAGCTTCATTCCTCAGCCTCTTACCTAGAAGTGAAAAGATGGGGAAGAAAACATGAATTTCATTTACTAGGACTTACACCACGTTTGGAACACACTCGTAATGCAAATAACAACAAAAAGCTTTAGGCACAATTTGAGAAGGCATTCAAAATAGTTCCGTTGCGTGGAATCTTGTATTATAATACATGTGATATTTTTGCCTTTTTTACTACTTTATGGCAGAAAAGGCTCATAAGAATAAAGGCTGAGGAAACAGGAAAGGTACAGTGCATAGGGTTGTCTATATTTAGAGTTGTCTGTGTGAACAGCAGTTTTCAAAAGCTGAGTGCAGACCACATTTGAAGGCAGGGGAATTAGTTTCCTGCTTCCAGTTGGGTAGATTTCGAATTTAGATCAATTCTCCTTTGTTTAGACAAGTGATCTCCGTGGTACAACTGCCATAACCTCTGCAACATTTGTATTTTTCTAGGTCATCTTGCCGAAACACTGCAGGAAGCTAAAGTGAGAATAATTAACCAAAGCATTTGCAACAAGCTGTATGATGATCTCATTACGTCACGTATGCTCTGTGCTGGGAATCTTAATGGTGGCATTGATGCATGCCAGGTAATGTGAGGCTTGGCAAGCAACTGCAAAGAAAGGTTTGCTTTCATTGGAAAACTGTTCAGAGTTTAGGGATAGTGTTTTTGTTGCTTTTTTTTCTTCTCCTTACTAGTAGAGTGAAATGTCTTGAATGTACGGATAATTTAATACGATAATTAAAGGCTCTCGAAAATAAGAAAGGAAATTTGGTACAGATAATATCAGAATCTCTTGAGAAATGTTACTTTGCAAAGAAATAAAAAATGCAAAGGTAAGATAAATTTGGTAAATGCAATTGCAAGGCTGCCTCTTAGTTTCATATGTTCATTCATGTGTATAATGACGAGTTTTGATTACATCATGCTATCACGAGTTACATGACCTAGTTTATTTGCACGTGCAATCAGAAACTGTTCTTTGGACACACTTGAACTCTCTTGTCTCTGCCTTCTTTTTTCTTCCCAGTTGTTAAACTAGTTGTGCACTTTGTTATGATTTAAATGTTCTAAGATGAATATCCCCTTTCCAAATTACAAACATGGTCATTTTACCATATACTATGTAAAAACATGTTACTGATTTTAGACGGTGGTAATTTGATAAAAATTTGTGTAGTACATAAAGTTTAGTGCTTTACTGTAATGGGAAAATTTTAGCAAGACCATAGCTCTTAATGGGTCAAACTTCTTTATACACAGTGGGCTATTTGTAGGATCCTCCTGTAGTCTGTAAATTCTAATTCAATGGAGTATTATTTTTGCTAGTTTCATGTGTGGTTTGTATATAACCTTAGGCCTTGGAATTGTTTTGCTTAAAATGTTGTAATGTACCTAATGTTTGTTGTTCCTCTGAAATACATGTTGATTAAAAATACTGTTAGTTTTTTTTAGATGGTCATTTTAACCAGTTTTGCTATATGCCATACTGGTCAATCCAGTTTTCATCAGAACATGCTGTGTTTGTGCACAAGTATGCTGGCCCTCTGGACCTTTAACTTCTTAGTCTGGGTAGCATATTTGCTATTTTTTTTTTTTTTCTGCCTCCAGTATATTTTCTGTGCAATGCTGGAGAATAATGATGTTGGCAGTTTAGAAAACCCTTTTACTACAGATCAGGCATCCTTGTAGGCGTCCTTATTTGTTTCATTTCTTTATAGACATATAACAACTTGTGCAGTACATTCCCAGTTTATGTGAATTTTCCAAACAGCTTTCATCTTTAGATGATGTGATACTTACTTCAGTGAGAATTAGTGTGTGTTCTTTCAGACTTAGTTATCTTATCACTCTAGGCTGGGTTTTCATGGTTCCTCTTTTCAGAATCCTTCCTCTTTCCACTGCATACAGCCCCTTCAGTCTTTCAGAACAGTCTGTGTAATTGACAGAATATTGTCCAGCCTCGTTTCTCCAATCACCTCAGGATCAGCCTCCTGCGATGATCAAAAATGCCAGTATGACAGCAGCCTGAGAGGAAGAATAACTGTTCTGGCTTCTCTTTTATCACTGTTTTGGTGATAAAAACTTGGTTTTGGTTGGATACTGAAGGCTGTCTGTTGTTGCTCTTCTGAACACATGGATTTCTTCTGTCCTCTTCCATGTTTTAGCTCCAACTGGGGGCACCAAACAAACCCCAGGCTTGTGTATGGGTTTGCCTTGTATCCATAAAGAGAATCTGCAGAGCTGCATTTATAAGCTTTTCAGAATAAACTGATCTGTTCAGTGAAGGCATGGGCAGTTAAAACACAGATCACAAATTATTTTTGAGCCCAAATGTGTTTTGATCCTGTGAACTGATCTAAATTGGATTTTTTACTTTTCTACATTGCTGTACAGACCTGCATGTTCCCTTTGAGAAGCCAGTTCTTGTTTGCATGTCCCTTCGAGCCTTTTTTCTTCCCCTTCTTCTATGAATATAACTGCAGTCTTGAATATGAAGCTGCTAATACCTAATTGTGCATTTCCATGGTATCTTTTTGCTCCCCTTTAACCTCGTAGAGAATTCTGCCTTCAGTCTGAACAGTTTATGGCCAAATGGTAGCAGCATTCCCCTTTTCCATCCCTGTCTTTACCTCTCCCTGTTGAATTTGTGGTAACTTGCTTTATGAATTCTGTAATGGGACATTAGCAATGAGCAATTTTCCACCTTCTTGTCTTTATGTTGTATTAACTGGTGTGTTACTTCTGTAAGTTAAAACAAAATGAGTAAATTTGATATTTTATCTGGGTACACTATAACCAGAAAGTAGATTCCAATATTAGACTGTAATTTGAGCAAGAAGAAGGACAGGTATTTACTGTCCCTAAGTAACTAACTTTTGCTACAGTGCTCTGTTTTTGGTGCTAATGGCTGAATTCCCTTCATTTTAGGGAGATTCTGGAGGTCCCTTGGCCTGCACAGGAAAGGGAAATAGATGGTACCTTGCTGGCATTGTGAGCTGGGGTGAAGGATGTGCTCGGCGCAATCGTCCTGGTGTATACACTAAGGTGACAGCACTCTATGACTGGATTCGTCAGAATACAAACTGATGTGCCAAGGAGAAAATGCAGATCATCTCCATCAGGAAAGCTGATTCCTACAGTAGTCTGTCATGGACATGAAAATGTTGTTGGCTGTTTCATTGTGAAAGAAGGCACTTTCTTAATGGAGAAACTTATCATTTGTTATTCATCTAGCAGGAACTGTTTGGATTCAGAACAACTTCAGATAACTTGAGGTTCCTTATGGATTCATCTTCCTTATCCCCAGCAGCACAGCCTTAAAAAAAATACAAATGCAATGGGTTAGAAACTGGAGGAAAAAAAAATATTTTCTGCAGATTTCCTCCCCTCCTTCCATCTCTGAGATGCACGTGTATCTCTCCTGCTATCTGTATATATCTCTGCATAGACGTATACGGATATATTTGGGAAGTGGCCATGAATACTCACATACATTCACTTAGTGATGTTACAGGATTCTGAACTGGAATAATTATTTCATGTTTCTTCAAAATACAATTACTATAATAAGCTTAGTAGACAAATATGAGATAAATTCATTCTGTAGTTATGCTGCATGACTATTGTTTTCGGGACTGTAACTTTTACTCTGTCTCCTGTGCTTTTACTAAAACCACCAAATGTATAGCTCACAAACATTCGGATGAACCAAAAAAAAATTAAGCGGTAAGAGCATCATTTATTTTCTTGGCGTAATATTTAAAGAAGATGAAAGAAATACTGAATTCTAAGGAAACAACAGGAAACTGCATGTCAAAATGCATTGAGAATTATGTATTAATTAAGTTCCCAAGAAAAAATCCTACAAGACCTCAAAAACTATCAGTTCCTTAGCAAAATGTCAGGGATTGAGAATACTCTCCATTCTTACCACTTTTACAGGCTTTATTACACATGTTTGTGCATGTAGATGATCAAGATAATATTGTATATTAGAGTTAATCACCTTCTTTGATATCTGATTGTGATGAAATCACCAAAACCAGAATTATTTCCTTTATAAAAGGAAGTGGGAGTCAGATCTCAACAGGACTCAGATCTGTACCCTAGAACGTGAGTTTGTATGTATCCAGACTTCAAGATGACTATTTTTTTCTTCTTTTTCTTCTCCCCCTCCAAACAGCTAAGGACTCAGCTGGATCTCATGTACTAAGTAGTGAGTAGCAACTGTAGTGGCACTGTGCTATATCAGTCTTGAAACCAGCATGAGCTTGGTGCCTGGGTGATAGAAGGCTAATGTCTCAGTGGCTTCACCAGGTGCCAGAAACTGCACATACACCTGGATAAAATAAGGGGAACATTGCTACTGCTGTCTGAGGAGAGAAAGTACCACGTATGCAGGACTGGATGAAACACAGCACAGTGGCATTTCTCCTGGGGCACCTGCAAGCAGTCTGTATTGGTATTATTGCTCTGTCAGGAAGACCTTCATGTTGAACCCAGTCTTTTCATAAACACAAGCAAAATTTTGCAGCTCTGAGACTTTCCTGATATACCTGGACATCTTGCTCAGTCTTTAATACTTTCTTACAATCTTTTTACACTTAGTTTTACATAGTTCTAAAGCCTAATGTCTGCTGTGTGTTACAAGGGAATTCCTCATGTCTGGCTGCAGAGTGCTCTGTGAACTTTGGCATGCAGTGGGTTCACACTGCTTTCCTTGATGTCCTTGGTCTGCAGTAAGCAGAGTTTCGAGGTCAGGTTCTCTGTTTTGTCTCTTTTCCTGGCCAGAAGAAACGGTTGTGCCCATATGGCCACACTGTGCTGAAAGAGACTTAAAAGGAAAAGGGACATATGTGGTTGGATGCATCTTTGGTCTCAAAGAAGACAAAGGAGAAAATGACAGCCTGTCATAAGGTCAATCCTTTAACATAGAAGTAAACCTAGCTTAGAAAATTATAATCTGTTGATGAGCCCAAGTATAGCTGATTTAAAGATTCCAAAGCTCTTTAAGAGATTTAGGAATTCTGGTATTCAGTTGAATAAAAGGTCTGCCTGAACTTTGTAGATGGTCTTAAAATTGTGTTGAGTATTTGAAAGCATTTAGCTTTCATCTTAGAGGTCAAAAAAAAAGAAAAGGATGAAGTAGGCAGCTTGAGTACCAGTCCTTGTTGTTCACAGGATGTTTTTTTACACCACACATGAGTATGTGATTCTTTTTTAACTTTAGATTTGTGGGGAAAACATGGCAATGTTCTATTACTCTAACTTTAATGCAGTAGGTTTCTGGTGTCTGATAGGAACAATGCTTTCCTCTCCTTTCTTGTACTAGTTAGTGTTTGGCATTCCCCCCAGCGACCTGCCTAGCAATGCTTGTATTTAGTTCCTACCTAATCTATACTCAAATGATATTCTCTAGGGGTTTTAGTATCTTTAAAGGCTACTCAGCCATTCACTTCTTCCTTTCCAATAAACACATGATAAAAATGTAAGTGGCTATGTTTCATTTCATTTTCAGTGCCTCTGAAACTGCAAGCCCCAGATGTGATCAGAACTGCATTTGTACCTTGGAGTTTACATTGGTAAAACTGAGCTAAGCCTGCCTGTTGCACACATTTAAGGGCACATTTCTTTTCCTGATATTGAAACAAGAGATGTCTTCACAACAGAAGAAAGCAGTTTTCCAGCTGTTCTGTTTTAGATAACAGCTTAGGCCACAAAGTTCAGATTAGCTCTCAATTTCCCTTTTTGAGTTCTGCAGCTCCATGAATCAGAAGTACCTGTTGCTTCGCAGACAAGAAAAGCACCAAGTATAGAAGTTAGATCACCCAGACGACAGAAATTCAAGAGTTTGTACAGAGCTCATTAAGAAAGGTGAACAGATGGACTTTGGCTTTTATGGAGTGAGATCCATAATCATTAACTTGTTTGACTTATTAAAAAAAAAAAAAAAAAAAAAAAAAGCTTTTGGTTTCAGACAATTCACTAGGAAGGTAAGGTCTTTTATATGAGTGGAAATGAAATAAATTCGCTTAATCTTCAGCAGGAATATTGAGAACAAGCAGGTAAAGACTTCGCTAGTTGGGAAGTCCCAAGCGAATCCTTGTTTTGGTACCTGTTTTGATCTTCATGACTGCTCAGCTTCATCCTCAGTCCTCCAACCTTTTAAGGATTCACCAAAAGGTGGGGCATGGAATTCGTTTCTTTTTTATTTGCTGAATGAAAACAAGCTCTGTGCTCAGCCTGATGGATTGCCTTTGCCTGGGTAACTACCACAGGACATCAGCAATCGACCCCCATGGGAATGCTGTAGGCATCTGTAGCCAGAAGAATTGCACAATGAGGAAATCTAGGGGAAAGCATCTGTAGCATTTGGCAGGGAAAAGGAGCAGTGCTGTGAGTGGGTGTTAATACAGCAGAGGAGAGAGTTGGAGAAAGAGGCTTTGTTCCCTTCTTAATGCTTGTTTTTCCCTGTCCTCTCTTCTGAGGCAAGAGAATGAGCAGAGTGCAGTTCCTGGCCCAACCCTTTTGATAGAGAGGAGTAAAAGAGAAGTGTTCCGTGGGGAGGAAGGAGAAACCCAAGGACGGAGTTAGAACAAGAGAAAGGAGAGGTAGGATGAAGGATACTGGGAGGGAGGGGATAAGTCAGCCCCCAGTTTCAGTAAGCTGTTGTGTGACTCATGTAGCATGGGAGAGTTCATGTGGCAATCTAGTACAGATCAGATCTCAATTCACAGGATGGTTTGCTTTATAAAAGTATACCCTGGAGAACATGGGATAAAATTGAAGGTCACCCACCTCTCTCTTGAGATTTGTTCTTTTTCGCATGGAAGTGACTATCCAAATTTCCGCTTGATAGTATGTGAATAGACGTAAATGCTTCTTTAGCACCAGGCGTAATTTCAGACTACAGAATAGGTAGAGAGAGCAAACTGCCAGCACAAAGGTCAGCAGCATTCAGTTCTCAATAAACTATACTGGGAGACTAAAATTAGAAGCACTGACGGAAATTATAAATTCCCTTCAGATCCCAACTGAACCACAAGTGATGTGATCCTTTACTTCGTTTATACTGTTGAGAAACACATCTGTTTATTTGTGCCGATAGCAGCAAAAGCATTTTACTGTTTGAGCTGAAAGCAGGAATAGCAATCCAGTTACTTTCAAAACCACCTCAGCAAGTGGCAGCATTGCTGAAGGTTTAGTCACCTGCTTGTGCTTGTCAAAGGCTGGCACAGTAAAGCAGACAAACTGGAAAGCCTGGTGTTGCACAGCTGAGGGCTGTAGGTTGGGAGACAGGCGAATCGATACTTCCTTGCCCTCCCTTTCCTATGTGGCTTGTTAAGATGATGTTATTTGCCTTTCCAAGGATTTCCCCTGACTTATCAATGTTTTGACATCACTCCTGTGAAAGCTGTCCCAGCTCTTTCACTGTTACAATCTCCAGCTTCATACCAGAACTGCTGCTGGCCGTAACTGCAGCTGAAACCAGAAGGAAATGAGTTGGCTCCGTGCTTGCTTCATAGACAGAGGTCCTCACGCTGAGACAGAAGCTATGAAAAGGCAAAGCTCTGATCAGGAGCATGAAGTTATTGAATTACAAGAAGTTAATGGGGAAGAAAGTGAAGTCGATCACAAGAAGCCTCTAAATTCTTCAGCAGCTGCGATAAGCAAGGTAGGAATTTCAGTTGCTCATTTGATGCTTGTGGAGCTCTTGGGGAAATACCACCCAGTTAGAGAAGTGACACTGCAGGAACATCTTGTAGGGACTGATTTGTTTGAGGGAGGGGGAAAGATCACTGGCTTGAAAGTAAAGGCTGAATGCATGCTAAGTATATTTATTTTATTTTGTTTAATGAAGATTTCTAATGTTGAGTCAGATTTTGAGCAGTTATTTTTTGGTGCTGGCTCTTTGTGAACTTTAGGTTAACAAATAAAAGTTGTACTTGGTATTCTAAGTTTTACTTTCTCTTTTCATGTGCTGCCAGTGGGATTAGGCTTAAAACTAGAAAGGAGAAATGTTGAAATGCATATTAAAACCGGTCTTTAAGAACAAATTAATCAGAAAATGGCACTGCCAAAACAAGAATAGGATGTCTTACAGCAAACTTTGTAAAGCATGCTGGATTGTTCATCTGTTTATTTTTGAGCAATTTGTTGTTGCTAACAGTGAGGAATGTGTATGACTAAAGTGCCCCAAAGCCTCAGTTAAGACCAGCATGTGAATCCTGAGGCAGACAGCACCTAGCATTTAGCTTAAAGCTATGGGATAGTGTAAAGCTGGTAGAAGAGTAGTATTTACTTGGGGTGGCTGTGGTACAAAGATTTTCATTACTCACTCAAGAGCGGAGGGAAAATCTGTGGCAGAAAAAGGAATATTCCCACTTCTATGTGGGGGCAGATCTTCCGGGATGGCCAAGCCCACCTTGGGAGCTCAGCAGCATTAGTCATGCCATCTCTGCCTTTCTCCTCCTGGGCAAGCAACAGTGCCTGCTTCCTTGTGTGAGCCCCACTCATCATCTCAGTGAGCTGATCTATCCCATTAAATAGGCAAAAGCCCTATTTCCTATACTATACTGGGGGCCAGTTACTTCTTTTTTGTGGTGAGTTGAATCAGCTTGCTGCAGGGTCAGACAGATGCTAGAGTTGTTCAAAGAGGAACAGGAGAAAGGGTGGAGGAGAGATGGGGGGGAGCTAGATCGGCTGAGCTGCCTTGAGAAACTTTACCCTTGAGTTTCGGTTCAGCCTTCCCCTTCCCAGAACTGTGAATTATCATCTAGGCTCTGTCTCTGCTGATTCTGGCATTTGGCTTCATATCCTATGGGGACTGCTGAAAAATTATTATACTCTGCTTCCTGCTCAGCCATCAAATTAATCACAATTGCTCTGCCCATCGGGGAGAGATTTTCTCTGTCGCTCCTTCCTGGTGTTCTTGTGAGGTTACATGGGCAATGTCCAGAGGGTGTTGGACCAACCAGTGAGGAATAGTTGCAGAGCTGAATGTTTGCTCAAGGTCAACCCAGTTTACTATGCTTGATTAGCCATTACACTTTTGTAATAGTCTGAAAACCTGGACTATTTATAACTGTCTATAACTAATATTTATAACTGATACAACAAATGGAATTTCGTAATTGTACTTGAGACAGTAGTTACTGTTTCTTTGTTGTTATTTATTTATTTTTTTTTCAGGTACAAAATGATATGCTATTGTCAGGTATTAAACTGAAGATTCATTCTTCTAATGCATTATATATACATACATACACATATATATATATATAAAATAACCTCCTTGTTAAATATAAGTGATCACTTGAATGCATGGTGTGAGGGAAAATGTTTTAACCTTGTTGCTATTCATTCTCCACAAAGGAAGTTCTCCATGCAAAGATGTCAGTAGAGGACACTTTCTATTAGTTTGCCCCATGCTCCTGGAGAAATGACTATTGTAAACTCTCTCTGTGGGTGTTTCTTCTCCTTCCCTGTGCAACTGCTGCTCCTCAAGAAGTTCTAAGCCAGCTGGTAGATGTCAGTTAAACTCAGTGAAGTTTTCTATTATGCTAGGTTCTTGGAAAGTTCAAAAGGTAAAGGAAAGTAACGTGGATTGTTGCCTCCAGCTAGCAGCTGTTTTCTGCCTACCTGCATGTGCATGTCCCAGACTACCCACAGCATGTGATTTTCCTCACCTGGTACTGAAGTTAAAAAGGACATGGAGTTTACAGCTGGGTTTACAGTGGGTGGGGAGGAGAATGAATTAAAGAGTCATTGTGGTCTACTTCCTTATGCATTCTTGTACTTCATTCAGTCTTCTTTCTGTGGAAAAAAAATAGTTGGAGTTGTTCACTTGTTTTACTAAGTCACCTAAGCCTTTTGTTTGTTTGTTTGTTTGTTTAATATTAGTAATGCTGGGCTAACTAATAACCTCAAATCTTAATTCATATCAAAAGTTAAATGAAAGGTGGATATTGTCTTTTCTCTCCTACATGAACATGCATGCATACACATATTTTTTGAAGATTACTTCCTTGTCATCCAGAACAGGTGAGATTTGTAGTAAACTTTGTTAAATTTACTCAATAGCCTTCCAGTATTCAGTCTTCTGAAGAAAAATGCAGTTAGATGAAAAAGTCTTAATTACTATAGTGTTCTTTAATGCAACAATAGTGGTCCATTTGCTTTGGTTGCTGGCATCCAGGAGCTATACGGGCTGATACCATTAACATCGCAGAAGTGAATGATTCTGGAAGTTATTCCAGACACATTTCTGTCTGGGAGAGATGGCGGACTTTAAACAGGCAGCTTGTGGTACGCGCAAATCAAATTGATGCAGTTAAAAGAAAAAAAAAAAAAAAAAAAAAGGCAATGAAAGCACCTTTGTAGCACCACAGCTTTCTGGGCAATTCTAGAGTTGGAAACTGGGCAAATGAGGAATGCTACATCTCTTGAGTAATAGACTACCTTTGAATATCCTTTGCCTTCTGCATGTTTACCTTCCTACTTGTGGCAGTACTCGAGGGCGGGAACCCTTGGAATAGAGCACTGCTTGTCAATGAGACATGCTCTCATTTATGTGTTGTTTTTTATGTTTCTAAATGTGACATTAGAGGCATTCTTAAATATTTTTCCCACCTTATTTTATTAATCAACCTTCTCTCTTTTTTTTTTTTTTTTTTTTTTTTTTTTTGTATCTAGGAGAGAAATCACTGGAAATCATGCAGGAAAGTTATTTTTTGGAAGTGTAAACTATGGATGGTTTTAACTACAATTTTTTTAGTATTGTTCCTGGTCATTCTCATTAGCCTGATTCTATATTCTAGTAAGTATCTTACTCTTGGTTCATCTTCTAATAAGAATGTACAATATGTACAATCTATCAAAAGCACATATTGAACAGTAGCATCCCTTGAACTCTTTCTGTAAACTGCTGAGGAGACTGGGATGCTGACTGCAGAGGGTGGCATGTTGAGCAGTGGATGTGAAGTCTTTTAGTTTTGTAGGCAACCAGTAACCTGTATGCTGATCAGATGGCAATTCTTGTAGCTGAGTGAGAAAATGTTCCTAGAAAAGAATGAGGGTGCAAATAAATGACGCTTGTAACACCTCAGCAAGCGCAACGGATCGCTCACTTCTCCGTGTGGTGTCACTGTCTGCCATGCTCTCAGAGCAGCAGACCCTCACTGAGGGTCATGGACCTCTGTGTGCTGTCACTTTCTTCAGGTGACTTACACTTTTCTGTCACTCCCAGACAATAATTACCTAGGAAGTCTGTGAGAAAGCCAACCTGGAGAAAGCCAAAGGGTTGTTTTGTTTTCCCAATATTTTTGCTAACTGGAACTTTTCCTACTCTTTCCATTTTCTTTTGAATATTAGATGTTTACACAGATGAGGATGACTATTGGGATGCTGATGCACTACTACATAGTGGAAATTACCACAATTTTTCTGGAAAGTTCAAGTTAACGTGTGGTCTTCCACACCTTTTTGCTGATGACATTACTAAGAAGGTATGTGTTGACATTGTTCTTGGCCGAGTTGATTCATCTTGTTACATAGATCTAGTGTTTTCCTTTAAAGAAATTTCTGTTGCTCTGTGTAGCAACTCAGTCATTTGCAAGTTCACATAATTCACTAAATTCTGAGTTGTATTTTTTGTAGTACAATTTTAAGTACAATTAAGTACGATTTTGTAGTACAATTTTAAGTTCTGATCCAAGCAAAAAAATTGATGATTTTAAGCAAACAAGCAGTTGCATTGATTCAGAGAAGGGAAACAACAGGGAAGGGAAATAACAACAACACTTTTATTAAAAATAAAATACCCTCTACATTTCAGTAAAAACTGGGACATAGCTTTCACCTTTATCATTGAGCCTTTGAATGATTTAGTTTAGGAGGGATCTGTGGAGGACTTCTAGCCAAATGCCAATTAAAAGGCTTTTGTTTTGTGTTCCCCTGTAAGTACATGATGTCAGTCTTGGTTTATAGCTGCCATTTCCATTGAACCATCGCTGCTCCTTGTTGCGGATGAAGTAAACTCAGCAGGTATGGCAGTACTGATTTAGACTTACTGTGTGAAGGGAGTCTCAGTAGAGACGTCTTTCCCTCTACCAAGTAAGAATAGAATTAAGAATAGAATGGCTTTTTGCCAGTAATAAAAACCCAAGACAAGCAACATAAGTTGCACAGGGCAACCTGAGCACATACTTTTAGTTCACCCTGAATGCCTTCCAGTGTGTTAAGGTAATATAGTAATCACTCAAACACATAGATTAAGTTCTCTGTCAATTTTAAAGGGAATGTGTATTTTTTTTCCTGTGCTGATAAGTGACTTTCAGCACCTCTGTTTATGCCCCTTAAAACACCTTTTTAAGAATGATTTGTTGTCCTTTCTTTTATGGGGAAGAGAGAGAGTGAATGGAAGAAATATATATATATATATATATATATAATAATAATATATATATTTTTTTTTTTTCCCTCCAAGTTAACAGATGTCTACAGTTCATCTCCAGCTCTAGGACGCTACTTTAGGTCAGCCCAAGTGGTTCATTTCAGGTAAGCAATTTCTATCACCAAAATTATCAGAAATTTACAAACTTTTGATGAGACATGCACGTGCCTATGTAAATATGTGCAACATTTAAATCTATGAAAAATTGGATGCTTGGGGGAGAGTAACAAATATAGGTAGTGGAAACTTGTTGAAGGATTCTCTGATGTAAAGGACAAGTGCTGCTAATATACAATGACTATAGCATTTTGTTGCTGTACATTATCTACTCTGTTGTCTTTGGTCCCAAGTGAAGGCCTTAGTAAGCTTATTCAAGAAAATGTTTTAAGAAGAAAATGAGCTACTGGGACCACCTGAGAACAACATGGGTTAAATAACCTTAAATAAATACAAGGCCCAAGGCCTATGGGAAGGGATGAGCTTCTTTGTTCCTCTCAAAAACTAAAGGCAACAAGAGAGTCGGTGAGAGCCAAAACAATAATATCACATTCCTTCTTTGTTTGGGCCATTTTCTCCCCGCAATGGGAGCAAATCTCAAAGCAGCAGCGTGTTAGAGAGCCTGGTGGAGCAGGAGCAAGAGGCAGAGCAGGCAGCATAATGGAGGTTAGGCTAGCCTCTGCAGTGGCTGGGTACACACAAAGGAGAAACTCAGCCACAAAAGGCTGATGGGCCCTGGAGAGTAGTGTGTGGGGAGGGGGAAGCATCCAGACCTGCCTTGCAGAGCTGGAATAGATGGGAGATCTTTCTGTCAGCAGAAACTGGCAATGAAGGAAGGCTGAGGAGTTCACTGTGTTTGAGACACGAATGTTTTAACCTATGAAGATACCACAGTCCTGAAACTGGAGTGAGACTGAGAATCAGCAGGAAAAGTGGGCTGGAAAGATCAGCTATAGTGTGGTCCTGTCATAGAGATGTAGCAGAGCGGCATGGGCAGTCAATCAAAGAACTTCTGAAGGATTCCTGAAAAAGCAACATTTACGGGTGGATTAAGATGACATGAGGAAAACTGGGACGTAGATTAGTAAAAGTCTAAGATCCTTGAGAGAGAAAGGGTGGAGGAAGAGCCCTCTGGAGCTGGGGCAAGGGGCAGACCTGAGGGTATTTTGGGGAATGTGCACCATCAGCCCTGGGCACACTGGCTGTGCTCAAGGAGCGAGTTGCAGCTCTTTAGCCTTTCTGGTATAAATCACGATTTAGACAAAGTACAAATCTGTTGCATTGTGTATGTACTGACAAGTTGTTCTGTGTCTCTCTGCCTTTTTCTCCATCCAACTTATTTTTTTAATGCTTTGAATTCTGTTTTTATAAAATGTAGCTGTCTCATTGTAGTTCATAGGTTTGGTAGATCACAAATACTGAAATCTCCAGAGATGGAGGTTCAGTGGTTTGGTTAATCCACTCCACAGCTTCGGTTAGGAACACAGCTGGGTTGTGCCAGGTACTGCTCTCAGGAGAACAAATCTTTCTGCAGGTTCTCAGCTAAGCTATGCACAAGATGTTGCAGCACCTCTACCCTTATGTACTTGTTAGGCATGAGTGGTGAAAACCTCACCCTCACACGCCTAATTGCCCTTTGTGCATTTGAAAAAATGTCTCGGGTAATGTGCCTGGTTTCCGTTAATGTCAAGAGTTGCTCTGAGAAGAGAGAGGAAAAATGAAACTAGAATCTTTGATGGCAGGTTTTTCTTCTCTTTCCTTTCTTTCCTTTCTTGATGCTGTTCTTTAGAACAAATTAAGAAAAATAATAATCCATGCCAACTTTGTAAAAAGTCAATCTCAAAAAAAGGAAAGATTCAGTGGTGACTTGCAGGCATTTATTCTTGACTTTGTTTTTCAGTAATGAAAGCTCCACTGTATTTTATCAGCTAGAGTTCTCTGTACCACCATCAGCAGAGGGGTTTATAGAAAACTTAATGGACCCAGATTTTATAAGAAACATTCTACGTCAGAATATTTATGATGAAGAAGATACTTTTTATCCTGAGACATCTGAATGTAACACATTAAAGCTTGACCCAGCTTCTCTCACATGAACATGTAAGTGGTGTAGATTACAGGGACTGTTTCTCTAGGAAAAGGAGGGAGGAAAAAAGAGGAAAATCTTTCTGGGAAGATTTTGAGATTTATTAGTTCATGTTTTGCACAACTCTATTAAAAAAAATGTTAAATATTTAGGTTTCAGGAAAGTCTGGTTTTACTTAGCTTATAACCTGGAATTCTTTATTTGGTCCTATGATGAATGATTGAGTAGTGATGATAATGCTGAACTATAGAGTCCAACCAGACTTTAATGCATACCAGATTTAATGCATACAGTTAAAAAGAAAATCTTTTAATGTATGTGTACCATAACAGGGAGCAAAATAACTAAAATTATTTTTCCTCACCAATTTAAATCCAAGTGAAAAGGCTGTGTAATTAGGGAGTGAGTTTCTGATGTTTTCACAGTGAAGGATGAAAAAGCCTCCTAATTTGTATCTTTTCAGAGTTTTTTGAGAAAATTTATTATGCACCAAGATACCTTTTAAACGAACCAGATGTTCACATTCCCAGGTTTTCTTGTGACTAGGTAGTGATTCCGGTACATTTAAGCTTGTCTTGATGGAAATGTCAGTATAAAAGCTATATGAGCTTTGAAGTTTGGCTGAAAACAATGCATGGAGTTGCTGCTCCCCTTTCCCCCTCCTCCAGTTTACTGAGCTCCACAGCTAAGTGCCTTCAGAATAATCCTTGAAGTGATCACAGAACCAAGACTGCTGGAGTTCAAAAAACATTCAGACAATGCTCTCAGACATAGGGTCTAATTTGTAAGTAGTCCTGTGTGGAGTCAAAAGTTGGATTCAGTGATCCTTGTGGGTCCTTCCCAACTCAGGATATCCTATGATCCTAGGCTAACAAACACTTCACAGTACAATGTATATAAATAAGCTTTGTTCTTAAGGTTTTTTTTTACTTCCTTGGTACTCTTAACAAGGGACGAGATTAATGAGTCATAAATTCTAAATCTCAATATTGTTTCAATATTGAAACAATTCAATATTGAATATTGAAACAATATTTCAATATCTCAATTATATATTGGCAGCATTCACAGAAAAAATACAAACAGATCAGGAAAGAATATTCTGAAATATTAAGGTTTCATTCTATTGTTAATAATGTACTGTCTTTACTTTCAGAGAAATAATGGACTCCTCATCTTTCTCACCTCCTAGAAGAGATGGGCTTCTACTGTCTGTTAGTAATCCCAGGTTAGGGAGCTATTTGTTAGGTTGAAACACTTGTAAAGATGGTTTTCTTCAAATGAAAATGTGGTGTATTGCTAACAGTATTGTACTCCTACGACATCGCTACCTCCTTCATTTTTGTCCTGACTTATGAGTAACACATTTCAGTCTTGTGAAAATCATGTATCTTGATTGATCAAGTGCTCTACTGACTGGGAAAACTCTAATTTGTCTTATGATGAAATCCAGATTCCCTGCTTGAGCTTTAAAAACAGTCCTGTGTGTCTACTCTCTTTTGCTCTTGGTTTATGCAAAATTATCTGTACAACTTCATCCTTAATTTTCATGTTCACCCATGCTTGTGTCTTATTTTTTTTTCCCCACCAACTTCATCTGCCATATCCTCCCCAGTGTTCTTTCTTCTCAAAACAACCTTATAAATTAAATATCCTTTCTGTTTTCTTTAATTATATGCAAAACCTTTGCACTTCCTTCTTAAGTAAGCTGTAACTCTCATCATCGCCTTGTTCTTCCTATACTCTTCCTAGAGAAGGTGTCATCAGCACTGTTTTTCCTGTTCTGTAACGTGAAATGAAAATGAAGAAGGAAGAAACATCGGGACGAAATGAGACATTCACTAATGCATCTGAATGGTGCAGGAATCTTTCAAGGGTCAAATTAGCTGTGTACTTCAGTAATTGGCTACTGGTGCTTGTGAAAAGACATCTATTAGACCCACATCTCTAAATTCAAAGGAAAACGGGTGTACACTCTTCTAATAGACCCTCCCCTGGCAGTGGGGAAAAAAAAAAAAAGAATGAACAAATGCAAAGTTCTTGCCTTAATAAGGCAGCAAACAATTGTTCACAATAAATCATATGGGACAGACCAACGCCAAGAAAAAGGTGCTGAAGCAGATCATGTAGGCCAGTGTAGCATGGAAATTATAGCCAGTAACTGGTTATAAGATTAAAACTAAAAATTAAGCATTAGTTTTTTGAGGACCATGAAAGCTTCACTACCATGTTAGTGAAGTGTAACTTCTTCTCACTTAGAAAGGTTTGTAGCCTGTATAAATGTTAATAATGTTGTATAGGAAAAATTATTTTTAGAAACTTTTTGTACTGTGAGAAATATGATGAAGTGTTTGTTTTTTCTAATGTTTATTTAAGGAATCTGATGACTATATTGTAGATTAAATTATTTATTTTTACTGTTAAAGTGATTGTTTTCATTCTTCAGCAGCTCCTGTCTTTCAGCAGTTTGAGTTGAAAAATAACAATGGGAATTCTAAATGCTGAGAGTAGTATGAATTGCCTGTCAGACATAGACATACACTCAAAACCATGTTTTTGTTGCTTGAATTTTAAGAGAGCTTTTGAAACAGTCTGGACCAAATTACAGTATCACATGGCTGTCATTTGTGACTAATTCTGACCACATCTTAATTTGTAAGCTGTAGCAGTGGCTATAAAAACCATAATTTCTCTTTTCATGCCTCAGTTCTCATTTGATGAAACACTATGATTATATAGTTAACACTATAGTTTATATACGTCTATTTTAAACAGAAAACATTTGATTTCACAGTCCATCTCCACCCACGCTTTGAAATCTAATTGAAGGAAAAGTCCAAAAAAGACAGTCATATTTGTTTTTATATCTTTGAGTTAAATTGATAATGCAAAAGAAGGTAGGCAGATAAAATAATTATGACTTCATCCATTAGGGTCAGAACAGTGTGAGAACATATTTTATCTGTTTAGGTAATTTGAGAATGCATAATCATTTTAATAGGAGTGTGGATGACATGGAGATGACTGTGGATGACGTAGAGATGACTGAGGATGACATGGAGATGACTGAGGAAACTGAGTTATGCTTCAAAAAGGAAAATAAAGATTGTTCTGGTAATTCAGCTTGTGGACTGTACAGCCAGCCCTTTAAAATCCCATGGTAGGCAGCCTGTGTAGCCAAGTACGAATTCTGGGCAGATTTAGCTGCCTATCACAACAGCATTGCCTACACCATGCTTGCAATATCTGTCCTCTGCTGTCTGCAACTACTTGCTTTGTGGGACCCTCTGGCACAGAAACTGCAGGTGTGATGTGCAAAGGAACCATACTATAAAGCTAGGGCTGCAGCCAGAGATCAAATACAAGGGGATATTTAAAATCAGGAAAACAGCTCAATGTTTTCCTTCAAATTGTTTTAATACAAAAA
Source organism: Nettapus auritus (assembly GCA_011076525.1). NCBI lineage: Eukaryota > Metazoa > Chordata > Aves > Anseriformes > Anatidae > Nettapus > Nettapus auritus. The sequence continues at coordinate 92,440,125 of CM021765.1, forward strand.
TACAGAAAAAAAAAAATGCTTTAGGAAGAATGCGGGCACATAATTATTTCATGAGCTCATTGAATAACCAGCTTCAGTCCTACGTGCACATCCAAAAATTCTGTTTGCAGCAGGTTGATGAGCTGTGGGGAAGTTACGTTCTGGCTTTGTGGAGAGCCAAACTCGAGACTCCAGCAGAAATGAGCTGGAATCATTGAGTGGTGAAGGCAAAACCCACACTGAGAGCTGTGCAATTACCACCTGTGGAGCACAGGGGTCTTTGTAGGTTTCATGGTCTTCTAGGTGGCAGTCATTTGCAGTGAGTGGACTTTGTTGTTTTGTATGCAGTTTCTTGCCTTTTTTTTTTTAATTGCATCCAACTTTGTTAAGACTTCACTCTGAGACACGGAGTATTATGTTAAGGGGTGGCAGGGGGAAAAATTTGAGAAATGAGTTCTTCATCCAGATTGTATGCTGCATCATGGTATATATACTGTTCTATGTCAAGCTGGCCAGAGAAACTTTGGAAAAAAGGTAAGTACACCTAACACAGTCTCTGTTTTTTATTTATTATTAAAAAAAAAAAAAAAAAAAAAAAAGGAGGGGGGTAATTATTATTGCATTTTTGATATTTCCATCATTAGTTGTGCTATAACCCCTTAAAAATACAGTAATTGTCCAGAAAAATTGTGCAGCCTCAGTTTCTTCTAGTAAAGAAGCACCTAGTTTTCTATAGAAGAACCCTGCTTTACAATGGTAGTTACTGCTGATTTATCTTGTTTTACTTGTTGAGCCCTGTACCATGTCCATGCCTCTTCCTGTGATCACCTTTTCGTGGACAGATTTGTCTCATTGGAACTGAGTGGCAGACACGTCCTAATGAATAAGCTTTGTAAATTAAGAGAGATGCTCTCTGGTTTGCTTGAAGAGTTGACAGGTGTAATGGCTAGGAAGGCTGGCTTAAATGTTCAAGTGAATATTTGAGTAGGATCTTGGGAGCAGAAAGAGTCACTCTCTAGTTTATCAGGACGTAATCATATGCACTGTGCTCTTCAGAGTAGGTGGAATTTTGCTTATTTGTAGGCATGGTGACAATTGCATATTCTGTCTGTTCGTAGTCTGTCTGATTCTTGGTGTCAGTCGCATAGGACTCATGTCTGACGTTGTGGGTGACAGTGGAATACCAAAGCCCGCTGGCATTCATATAGTCTATTCCGGCACAATGTTCCTGGGGGAGTGGGGGGGAGGGGGGAGGAGAAAAAGAGACGGATCAGCTCCAACACTGTTGTACCCTCTTGTTGAAGAAGCTTGCAATGTGAACAGACCTGAGAGTCCACACAGCCTGTGTGCTCAGGCAGTGGTGTTGACCCACATAGCATTGTGAAGGGTTGGTAAATCCTGACATTTCCCTGGTTGTGTAGGCTGTTGCTGCGTGCTTACACCTGTGCTGTGTGGCTGGAGGGCCTAAGGCTGACTCTTGTCCCAAGGCTGGTACTGCTGCTGGTAGGTTATGTGACAAAAAGTTCATCACCCTACACAGGTGGGCGGATTCCCAATCATCCCCATTCCCATCTGCTCCCAGGGCTGTCCCAGGAAAGCTGCCAGCCCTGTGGGCTGGGGGTGGCACCCACATGGTGTCTCAGAGGGATCGGCTCCAGCTCTCATTGCCAGCTGGGGTCCAGCAGGAGCTGCTGCCTGAAGGGATGGGGCGCCATGGGAGCATGAGCGGGAGAGCTTATGGGGGTCTGTTCAAGACTTGTAGTAGGGAGGAACCAGAGGGGGAGATCAGGGGGATTTGTGGAGGAAAAAGCACGGGAACATAGGCGGATGGAACATAGGTGGATAAAGGGATAAATGGAGCCGCTCACATGTAAACAGGTCAGTACCCTTGTCTGACCTTACCTGGCATCTGAATAATATGCCCTGCCCTGCCTTCTCCTTAAACTCAATCTCTAACTCTCTTCTCTTGGGTGAGGGGCTCACTATTCTGTGTACGCACAATGACCTCACCACCATTTAGCTGCAGGATATGGCAGCTCCCTAGCACTTAAAGGACACTTTTAACTCCTTTGGCCTTGATGGTTTCTAGCTCCAGCATTTCTGTTTTTGACTTCTGAATTTAAATAGAAATCAAAGCATCTGTTTTACCTCCCCTTGAGCCATCGTGCTCTGTCACCACGCACAGAAGAGGAGACAAGCTGTGCTTCAGAGCTGTCTGCATTTAAAGGCTATTCAAGCAGTGCTGTGGGCTGAGAGGGACATGCTCAGAGACAGCGAGCTTCCCCTTGGGAACTTGCCTTCTCTATCATCTCATGCTTGTAGACACCTTGCCATGCATACACAGACTGACCTACTGAAATCTAACACACCTGAGGCCTTCATTCATCCCCTGCCAGCCTTCCCTGGAGGGAATGGAGACCATGGCTCATACAGCCAGGCACCTGTGGAGATGTAGTGATGGAGATGCAGTGATGGCTGCCCAAGCCATGGTGGCCCTCATCTCACTAAATCCTTGGAGGCAAGAGGAGAAGAAAGAACCATTCGTTAACAAAGGAGAAGGTAAGATTTCATAAGTAAATGCCTTCCCAGCTCTGTTTAGACTTGTCCCTCCTTTTGCCTCCTGATTTTGTTCACTAATGTGCTTTGGGTGACTGTGCATCTAATTGGATTGTAGGATGGCTCATTAAGTCTAAAGGGATGATGTGAACTGATAAAGCATTTGGGGCCAGAAGTTAAAATGTTTCTTGCTCTGATGCTCTTGATTTGATCTGGGTAATAAAGACAATGAGTAAATACTGCTTTTATAGTGGCACCCGCTATTGTCTGGAGTAATAGCAGTACTTTTAAGTGGGGGTTGCTGAGTTCATGTTGACATTTGCAGCTACCTTTCATGTTCTCTCAGTGGAACGGAGGTTTCTGCTCCATGAGCTGATAAACCCAAGGGGTTATCTTTTGTTTTTCAAAACTAGAAGTGAGAAATTGTCATTAAGACATCATTTCTGTGGAATCTGTCTCAGATTTTCCCAGCTTGTATGAGTCATGTTGTCTATTTGGATTCAGCTTGGTGTGAAAGATCTCCCGACCTTCAGGAAACAGCATTATGAAAATAATTTCTGAGTTTATTTTTGAGGCTTTATAGAATTTTTGAGATTCAGAAATTACAGAAATTTTGAAGTGTGGAGGAATCGGGAAAGACTTGCTTAAGAAAAGGCCCTATCTTCCCTATCTACCTGCAGAGGCCAGGCTCCCCTCCCCTACCCACTATTACAAAGAACTGGAAGGGCAGCAAGCATTTCTCTTCATGTGGCTGCAAAATGAGAACAGGTAGGCTCTTTATTTTCATGACTAACTGGCTCCAAATCTAGCAAGTGAAGGTTGGGGTGCCTCTTGTCCTTTCCAACACACTGGGCTAACTAAGCCTTACTTAGGCTACACTTTCCAGAGTTCTTCTAGCCTACACATTTTGACAGGCTGTTGTCATCCACCTCTTCTCAGTGGGGACCGAAGTGCAGAGGTGGGGTGATTTGTCCCACACAATGATGGTGCAGGAGGAACAAGTGTGAAGACTCCTGGGATTTTGTTTGAGTCTTTCACTATCTGCACACTGAGTTTAAAACAGGGAAGCAATGACTTTCGTATAGTTCTGAAGACCCTCCCAAGACTGTCTCCAAACCTTGCTCTGTGGCTTTCACTTGAGGCCAGAGTTTCAAAGCAAGACAGCTCCTTGGCAGGTTCCCCATTATAGTTCCACCCCTCCTCGTCTCTGCCCCCACAGCTCACCCCACGCTCGCACAAATGATGAGCTCATTTAATCACATTCTTTTCTGTCATCTTTCCCAACCACCTTCTTAAAATTTTCTGTTAAACACCCATGTATCTGCAGGGCAACAACTTTTGCTTTACCGCTGTCATTTTTTTTTTTTAATGTATGAAAATAGGGTGGGCTGCTAAATGGCAGTGCTTTGCTCTGCAGTACACAGCGTTTTGGTGATAGGTCATGACTGGTGATTTAAAGCACAACATCAGTTATCTTTGGCTAAGATTAATTGTTTTCTTAGCAGAGATAGCAGAGCACAGGTACTCACTCAGGTGTTGTGCTCAGAGCCTGGCATGTGAACCCCAAAACATGAGTGTGTGAGACAGTTGAGTGCTTCAGCTGACAGGAGGCTGCTCCCCTGCTTTTTGCCTTCAGAGAGCTGAATTTGGGCAGATGAGTAAGCATGCACCAAGGGTTGGTTGCTCCTCAGACTACCTCAGGGTGCCTTACCAGAGCTCCTGAATCTGAACCCAGAACAGTGAAGCAAGATTTACCAAGCCATGTGGCATCATGCCAGTCCTTCCTGCATGCCCTCTCCTGCAGTGCAGCCATTTGATCCCTTCTGGTTTATAAGAAACTGAAACTGAACGGTCAGCATGACAGTGCGTGCTTTGAGGCTTTTTTCCTAGAGGCAGGGAGACATTGGCAAAAGGAACCTTATTCTGTTCCAGCAGTGATTTAGCCATTCATCACTATTTTTTACAGTGGAAAGATTAACCAAAGCCTTTTAACTTTTCCAAGTATTAAATCTCCCTTAGTCTTTCAACTGAAGACTTCTTTTGTTACTAAATTGCATTGGCAGTAGTCCAGATAAACAGCTTTTTATTAAAAGATGTCATGCTGAAACTGAAACTATTATTATTATTATTTTTTTTCTTCTGGAAAACATGCCAGTTCTGGCGCAGCTGCAGCCAAGAGAGGTCACTCTGGCTAGCAGGCAGCCAAGGGGGAAGGGCATGAGGGTGAGGTGGGAGGAATATCTCCATGGCCATGCATTGCCCAGTGGCTGGGGCCACTCACTGAGTGCAGGATGAGGAGGCACAAGCCCCCGAGCTGTGGGACTGGGGCCAGGCAGCATTATGCTCTGCACTGGGGGCCCTGGAGTGTGGCTGCTTCCTGCTCTTTCAGCATACATGCATCAGTTTACTTGGACCAGAGGCTTGAGCTGTTTTTCTGGCTCCTGGGGGAATGCCCTGATGGTGGGGTTACGTCTCTAATGAGGGAAGGTGGTGGGCACCTTGTTTTTCAGTCAGGAGCATGTCTTGGGCCCAGCCCCCAGGCAGAGAAGCGAAAGCATCCACTTTGAGTCATTACCTGGGCAGCGCTCGGCGGGTAGCTGTCGGTTTGAGCTGGGGAGAGAGGAAGCAAACAGGTGACTGCAGGTCCTCCGCATGGCTTCAGGACACCAGGCAAGGCAAGCAGTGAGGCATGGGTAGGCAATGTGCCCTGCAGGGAGAGGGAGTGAGGTTTTCTGCAGCGTGGGGTTTGCTCAGGCTTGGCTGCAGGCTGTGCAAAGTGATCAGCTTGTGGGGCACAGGCTGTGGCAAGGGATCAACCTCCAAGGGCTAGAGACATCTGACAGCTGGTAAAGATTTATCTTTCCTCTGGTTTCACACATGCTTACAGTGCTGTACTGCTCATCGACCATAATGAAACCTAGGTGAATAACCTTGTTGGTTCAGCAGCCCGGGTTTGTCAGGAAATTGCTCTCTCTGCCCCGTGGGCATCTAAGTAGCAAGGGGTTGTTTGCATCACCCTTTTCACAGCTTTATTTTTTGCTGCTTATCAGGTTCTTGCAAGGAAATTGATTGAGCTATTGTTTGCTCCTACAAAGTTTCAGAGCTGAGCTTTCAATTCTGCCTAAGGTAGCAGGACTTGAAGTGTTCTTGCTTTGCAACCTGGCTGGAGGGAAGGCATCAGCCTCTCAATGTCACGTTAAACCTGCCAAGTAGGGATCTGGCAGTGGTGCCAAATAGCATTGTGCTGCCTTGACACTGCCACAAGATAATTAATGTGCATGATTAATGAGTGAGCAAGCACTTAGTTCTTCAAAGCAGTATTGCAGGCTAAATCATCACTACATGAATTGCTTTAACCCTGACAGAAAAGGTAACAGCCCAAACCAAAATCAAGATATTGGGGTTCATGTGAATGCATGTGATTCCAGCTACTGCACCAGTCTTCCCTATTCACATATTTAATATGCCAAAGCTATTTAATTAGCAGAACACCTAATTTCCCCAGTCCCCAGCTCTCCTGTTTGTCTTTAACCTTTCAGCCATGAAATACCAAAGCGCAAGGAGGTGCGATTCTAGGAAGATGTTTAGATGTAAAGCCTGGAGAACTTACTTACTGCCCAAACTGAAGTACATCTCTCTGCCCTGTGTTTTTAGGAGCAGTCCCAAGAGGGGCAGCTCATGTGGGAGCACCCCATGGCTGGGGATGCAGTGCTGCTGGGTGGCTGAGGGCACCCCATGACCCTTCCCTCACCTTGCCGCCTCCGGGGTGCTGGAGGAGCATCTTTACTTACTTTCCTTGTCGGAGTACCTCTTCCTCCTTCCAGGGATGCTCATCTCCCACCTGGAATGGGGACACAAGGGCAGGGGTTTAGGCCTGATGCTGGTTGGACCTTGGTCTCCACTGCAAACCCCCAGGTGCCCTTTGTATGGCATCTTGGAGGCACAGGGATGTGCTGGGGGAGCAGGGGTGGCCCATGGGAGGAGATGTACAAGTCACAGACCTGCAGCTGTGCTGCAGCAGTGACAGTGATGCTGTTTGTGCTAAGCACAGCAAAATTTGTGGTTTTGGGGAGCAATCAGCCTTTCTGGACTTGTCTGTATTAAACGGCTCCAGATGGATGAGTGAGCAAGAAATAGAGGGAAGAAAGAACTGGCCCCTTCCTACCTCGGGTTATTCACATCAATCTGCCTGCAGGCGTGTCCCGGTACAAACCAAAAGGAACAATAAGAAGGTGATTGTGCAACACAGGCTGCAGGCACAGGGGTGATGGCAAGGGCAGCAGCAGGTCAGTCCCTGAGAGACCTGGTCTGTGGCAGCTGAAGTATGCTTTGCTGTTTCGATCAGAAGGTTGAACTAGTATAAGTTTAAGTACTGAAATCTGGCACGTTTCAAGTCCTTCAAATAATGCCTGTATTCCTCTGTTACCAGTTTTTCTTTCTTTTTTTCTTTTTTTTTTTTTTTTTTTTTTTTTTTTGGTTTTAACAGCTAGGTTCATCAGAGCATGCACCATTGCTGATATTTTGCAATCCTTAGCTTATAAAATGCCTATAAAGTTATTCACAAACATTTTACAATGTGGCATCAATATCAAAGTGTTAAGTTTACATGCATACTAAAAATGTACTCAGGGAATAGGAAGCTGCCAAGTCACATTAAGACAGGAAATGCTCTCAAGCACCCAGCATGGTCATTCATTTGAATTATAAGTCACTCTCTAATTGAATATTTGCACTGTATTTTTCTTTCCCAGGACCTGAGGTAAATAGGAGGCAATGCCACCATTCTCTGCTGCTGTTGATACTTTCCTTAATAAACATGAGTCCTAGGTCTTACTTATTTCCTATGCCTCCTAAGCTCGGCAGCTAGCGTGACATAATTTCTTCCTGCACATAGAAGTGGTGTTCTTATCGGGGCAGCAGGAAGTTTCACAAATATTAGTGAGCATAACTTGCCAACTTCCCATTCAGGGGGAAAATTTAGTTCTCATAATGCAGCTGGGAATAAAGATAAAGCTGACCTTATTTCATTTCTGATGGCCTACCTGGTTTTCTTTGAATTTCACGGAGCCTGCACTGAGCATGAACTTCTCTAACTTAGCAGGAGACACCAGCATGAAGGCTTCATGCAGTTTGGTCCTAGAAGTCCCATGAGGCACATTTTAAATAAAAATGTGGATATATGTGTTAGATATGTTTACAGTACACAAAATTCATAGCAGGAATATATTGTAACTGTGATTTGATGTAAATCTGATGCAAGTATTTTTGCTTTCTCATAAATTTATTCATCCGTTTATTGTTTATATTCAATTTGCTTCTGACTTTTCAGTTTCTTGCTCAGAAGGAGAAGTGATACCAGCCACCAGGCTTGGATAGCTCTTCTCCTGGATGGTCAAAGGATAAATAGCATGCTTCTGTAGAGAATTAGACCTGTGAACTGCTGCACAACCCTTATGTAAAAAGATCTTATTTAGTCAATAATGTGGAATACTGTGGTAAAGTAAGTTGCGTGGTCTAAGAATTTTAAATGTTTCTCATCATCCATGCTCATAATACAGACATGCTGCCTCCTTAGAGGCAGGTGCTGAGTTAGAGAAGGAGACCCTGTCTTGTCTGTGGTTGGAAGGGCTTGGAGCATTTTTTTTTTTTTTTTTTAATTATTATTATTTTTTTAATTGTTTGGTTTTATAGGCAATTATAAATACTGCTTTATCAGTGAAAATGCTGGGAAATAGTTCTGGCCAGCAGTCTCAAAACAGAAGAAATGTGATACAACTATTAAAATAAAAACAGAATTAATTTTGGTTTTCTAGTTTTGCTTTGCGCTGTGCAGAGAAGCTGTCTGAGCTCTTGTACAGGCTACAGGATCTGTCACACAGGGGAAGTGGTCAAGACAAATATAGAAGTGCCACTAAAAAGCAAGCTCTCTGAATAGATTGGATGAAGCAGCAGGCTTCAGTATACATATGCTGCTGGTACGGTTGCACACATATTTGAAAGGGGTGATGCCAGCCTCTTGTGCTTTCAGAAATACAATGCTCCTCTGGTCCTATGATGTTGTAGGGCATTACAGCATGAGCCTTCAGGAGACAGGACTTCAGTGGGCAGCCAGTGCAGCCCTTCTCTCTTCTCTCCATCCAGCTTGCTCTCCTTCAGCTGGAGGTTGTGGTCCAGAAATATTTTTCCTCCTACCTGGTTCCTTAAGCCAAACACATCTGACATAAAACTGCCAGATCCCAAAAACTAAACACCATCTGCTGGTACCCCTCTGCTTTACTTTTTCCAGACCTTGCTGAAGCTTCTCAGCAGAGGTGTGGACAGTTGGGTGGCGTGACTGCATGCTCCAGGCTCCTTAGGAATTTGGGTTCGTAACAATATAAGCTGTGAATGTGGAACTAAAGACCATGGGGAGGACTTTTGGAGGCCTAGCTCCTACCACAGGAGAGACCTTGGGAAGACCTTAGTGCTATGCTATGTGTTCAGCCCTTCAGCAGTGCCACACACTGCCAGGGAGGCAGGGTCGGGGTGGTGTGGATGGACAGACTGCCAGGAGATGTGTACCAGCTCTGATGGGGTTGGGGACAGGGCGCAGCCGGGGCTGGACCTGCACAGTACAGCAGAGCTGTACCAGGATGCTGAGACACTGCACAGGAAGGAGAGTTTTCTGAACAACACAAAAAAATAACCACCCCTGTGAACTTCTGTGATTTTTCAGAAAGAGACAGATTTATCAGCAACCAGGCGGCTGTGACTGAAGAGTGACCCGCTAGGAGAAGCTGAGGGCAAGAAGGTGCTGCTGACCAACCTGGCCGGGATGAGATGGCCTGCAGATGCTCCCTGTCCCAGGAGGGCAGCCCATTAACACTTTGCCACCTACCTCTTCGGGTAGCAGTTTGCTGCAGAGCAGTTTCTGAAGGTGAGGTGCCACCCTTTGCTGCGGAGACCATCCTCTTCTCCCCTTCGGTGGGGGAAACGGGCTTCGGGGCCCCACCACCACCTAGCAGGAAAGATCTGCCTTAGGAACACCTTGGTGTCCTGCTTCCTGCTTCTGAAAAGAAGTTGGGATTGTTTTCAAAAGCAGCAGGAGTCCTATCCACCTAAGCAATACAGGCACTTAAAACACAGAGATTCAGCAAGTTTGGGAGCCAGGAGCGCTGGGCTAAGACCATACAGGCACAGGTTAGGATCCACCAGTTTCACACAAGCTTAGTCATTGTCGACTCAAACTGCCGCTGAGGGCAGGACTTCAAGGTTTGGGGACTTTATTTTTTTCCCCTCAAGGCTACTTAAAGTATTCATTCCTTGGCCTCTGGCAGCAGGGAAGTGATGGATGCCCTCACTTTGGAAATGAGCAGAAAGTTTTATTGTGGCAAACTGAGTGCCTCATCTGAGCTTCTTAAGTATCATATAATGGCCTGGGTTGAAAAGGACCTTAAAGATCATCTAGTTTCAACCTCCTTAAGACTGAGTAAGTTGTCAGGGTACAGTACTTAGAGACTGCACAATTTATTCTTTCATCCACGGAGACCACAGCGGGACTGAGAGGGGATTTTCCTCTCCATGAGCCTTCAAGGAAATCATCTGTCCACACAGTGGCTTTTCGGTTGTGCTACCTGGGAGCCATGTTACCAGAGAGCCCTGGTGACTGTTCCTTGGAAGTGCAAAGGCACAGGCTGAAAACTGAAGGAGTTTTTAGCAGCAGCAAGTCTGACATGCGAATACACGGCAAGGCAGTGGCGAGAGGGGCTGGACATCTGGGTTGAAGAGTCCTCCAAGCAGGGTTGCCTTTTCAGACATCTTTGCCTATGCATGTGGGGATGAGCATCCTTGGAAATCCCACTTTGCTTTAAGACAGCACATGAGCCACCACTTTCCCAGAGCAAATCTGCTGTTTGTGTTAGCATGACAAAGGCTATCAGCTGCTTCCTGGGGGGTTTGAGGCAGCTGGTTTTATGGGGGTGGGTCCTCCTCTGTCTTCACAGCTCGTTAGGGCACTATCTAGACATACCCACCACTGCACATAAATACTATGTATTTATGTATGTTATAAAAATAATTTATTTATATGCAGTGCATGTAAAAGGCTGTCTTTATGAGATGCACTGCAATGGATGAAACTAAGGTGAGTTTCTAAACAGGATTTTCCAGCCAGAGCAGATGACAAGGAGTCTGCCCCTTGTACTCCCCACCTGCAATGTCCTTCCCTGCCTCAGTGGACTCAGTGCTGAGACCTATGGATGAGGTCACCTCTGTAAAGAAGAGCCCAAGGCAATGCTCTTCCACGTACTAAGAACTATGTCATTCATCTTAACTTGCTTGCTAAATTACTTTTATTTAATCAAGGGACTCCTTGTGGTACCTTACCTGGTCCCTTAAGGTTGTTCCATCACAGGTATCTCCTACTTTCTCCCATTTTGAAATCACTCTCTTAACCCTATTACTTAGCATTTAAACACAAAATGGCATTGAACCTACCTTGTTTTTGGCTGGCAGTTTCCCATCCTCCCACTGGATCTCTGCACCCTTGGTAACCAGCTTTTGGCGTGGTTTCCCTGCTGTCTGAATTTTCTGTACTGGATATGTTACCAAAGCTGTACAGGCTCCTTATCTCTCCCACCCAGACTCTGTACACCAAAAAAAAAAAAAAAAAAAGCCTCCACCACAGACAACCACTTGACGTGTGGAGGTGGGTAAAGGAGAAGGGGAGGATGAATGATTGACGTGGTTTCCTGAGAAGTCAAGGCGAGCTAGAGCATGCTGCTGCTGGTGGCCCCCACGAGGAAGCTGATGGGCTGCACCATACATTCCCTCTAGGTTCCCTGGACTGAAACAGCAATGTGGGGATGTGGAGTGCTCTCAAGAAGAAATCAGAGTGCCTGGCCACTGAGAAAAGTCACCATGAAACAAAAGGTAAAAAATAAGCCCTTTGGACCCCCCAAAACCATATTTGCTGCTAGATTTTTCCAACGTAACAAGCTTTTCCTTCTCCTCTGTCTCTCTCTATCTCTCTCTTTTTTGTTGTTGTTGTTTTTAACATCCATTTTTCTTCCTTCAGAGCTACAAGGAGAAGAAAAATTACAGAACCAAAAATACAGTTTGGAGGGCTGATGGTTCAGTAATTTTATAATTCACATTTTATTGTCCACCCCCCACCGGAAAAAAAAAAAAAAAAAGAAAAAAAGAAAAAAAAAAAAAAAAAGTATGTGTAAAAAGGCATCAGGTGTTTGCAGCAATGTTGCCCAAAGCACAGAGGCACATAGCGGCAGGTGGTTAACCAGACAGTTTCACGTGTGCTGTCCCCCGGGAATGTGTCGTTTTGCAGAGAAGTATGCTCTGCTACAGGTCAGGTCTTAGCTAAGTAACCCTTCTCTGCTGTTTCTGTGCTGCATGGTCCCACACTATGTCTCACATCTGCATTAGTTGTGGTAGTAAGAAGCACCAGGCACATTTGATTGCCTTTGGCAAGCTGTTTCCCATTAGTAGCAGCAGCTGCTGCTGCTCGTACAGCTGTGCTACCTGTGGTGTACCGACCTCCAAAGTCACTAAAATTCAGCAGTGAGAGAAGCCATCTCCCTCTGTTTTGCCTCCATTTATAGGCAGCGTCTTGAGAAGCGAATCTGAACCTGCTGATGAGGTAGGTGACGTGGTTGTTAACCTGTTTTTTTTTTTTTTTTTTTTTTTTTTTTTCCCTGGATATAAATAAAACAGCCATGTTTTGGTCTGATTGTGAGAGCTGAATCTACAATTATGTGTGAGTGGCTCTGGTCAGCAGCGTTTTCCAGAAGTTCAGACTTGTGATTTATCAATGCCATTAGTCACTGGGGCTGTGTGGAAATGCTGTCACTTAGTGACTGTGCAGTTAATTCCTGTATACCCTTTTTTGATTTAGTTGGAACTGGAGAAACCATCCCAGTGCAACAGGAAGGAAGGGAAGGGAAGAACATGAATCAGTGTTTTTCAAGATGTGATTGCAGAACCATCTTCTGCCTGATCATTTCCAAATTCTCTCTGTGTTTTGGAGAACAGTTTAAGCCCAGGAACTGGGTGCCGTTCTGAGAAATGAAGCTGCTGTGCAGCTGAAGCAGGAGAGCATGGGATTTGACTGGCAACCAGCTAAGTTTGGGAAATGTCTGAACAAGTGCACTTAAAAATATAAATTGATATCAGTGGTGGGGTTAAGGAGCAGGACCTGATGTTCCTGTTGCTGTGTGTTTAAAGTTGTGAGTCAGGTTCTATTCCTGCCAACAGAAAAATGTGTAAACTGGGCTTGTATTTTGTTTGTGCAATGTGCAGTTCCTTTCGTGATCGCTAAGTGGTGAGCTTCAGCTGGGAAGGCACCAAAAGTGTCTGCAGGCTTCTGCAAGTTTTGTCGATGCTTTCAAAATCGTAATAGAGGTAATGTGAGTGTGTCACCAAACCCTGGAGGGGATCTTCACATCACTGTCGCCCTGACAGGAGGCTTTGGACATAGTTCCAGCAGATCCTAAGAGCTTTTCAGTTCTGAGGGCGAGGACCAGAAGTTAAACGTTTGCTTGCGAATCTGAGGTCTCCATTTCAAGGCTGGCAGTTTTCTTCTCTGCCTTACCTGGTAGAGCTCTTGATTGTATAATAGCTACAAAACGGTCTGGAAAACCTCCCAGGAAGTATTTGTTGTAGATTTTGCATCCTTGCTTTTGGCCTGTTTCAGTATTTATTTACTTGTTTATTTTCCAGGTAATTAATTACCACTTGAAAGCTGATAGTAGCAACTGTGTCTGAGCATGCCTGATGATTTTTTTGTCACATTATGGCTTGAGCCCATTGGCTTTCCCCAAGCACTTACACGATCCAAGGCTAGCCTGTGCAGTGATTCAAATAAATGAAAACATTTTTAATGCACTCAGTTGTTTAGTGTCATCATCATTTACAAAATCACAAGCCACCCAGCTAGAAAACAGAAACAGGAGGCTCAGCGTGCCAGTAAAACTTTGATTAGCAAATGAGGTCCTGCTGGCTGCTTGCCCCACTGAAGGGTACGTGAGAAACCCAGGGACTGAGATTTGTGTTGGTTTCGGTAACGCGGTCCTAGCTGGTAGAAAAAGAGAAATGCAGAGGCAGAGATGATGAAGCAAAAAAAGGCACAAACATGGTGACTCAGGGGATCTGGGCCCGGCTGCCTCCATATCCCTGCCTGGCAGAGGCACTGAGCTGGTGGCAGCAGCAGCTCCTGGCCCTCAGCAGCGCCTGCAGCCCCGATCCTACTGCCCTGCACTTGGCCCTGGCACCACCTGGCCCTCGCTCAGGCACTTTTATTTCAGGTATTTTATTGCAAACACCTCACAAGAAAAGTGCTTCAGAAAAACCCAGCCTTGTAAAACCTACGCACCCAGTGATGCAACTGGGAAATGTTCAGTTTCTGTCTCTGACACTTGTCGTTTTGTCCCCCCCAAATTTTTGTTGTTCAGCTGGCTGCACGTGAGGCAGGGGTTTATGAGCCAGCTCTTACCGTACATGCATATAGGGAATGTCCGTAGTGTAAGAGCGAGGCGTATAAAAAAAGAGGAAGCCACACTGTGATGGATCAGTCGGTCGCTCGCTGGTCTCGGGGACACACGGCTGAAATGATGGCCATCTGCCTGCTTCTCTGCAGCCTCTGGAGCCTTGCTTCAGGTAATCTCCTGGTCTCTATTTCCTTCTCCTTCAGCACTGTGATGGAATGGCATACCTCAGGGGACAAAGACAGCATCCGCTCCTTAATTTAACGTTGGTGAATTTGTGAGCTGCAGAAAAACGTGTGGCTCTATTTACATTCTCCACATCATAAACCACCATGACCCAGGACTGAAATTGGATTTCATCTCCTGATTTGGCTGAGATTTGTGCCAGAGCATGGCACTGATTTTCTGTAGCTGTGATGGAATTATTTGCAATGATGGACAGGGTGCTTCTAGGTTCAGACCCCTGAAGAGTGAGCATGTTATATTTGTTTTCATAATTAATAATCATGTAGAAAAGCCTAAGTTTGTTCCAAAATAGCTTCTATCGCAATAGCTTGAATTCTGCCTGTGGTGCTCCTGAGGTCTGAATAGCAAAATGCCTGGCTGGCTTCTGGGTGTCCTGCACAGCTCTGCCTGGGCAAGCCTTGCCAGGCAGTTTAGACATGCCCTGGGTGGACAAGTGCACCTCCGGGCACTGCAGACAACCTCACTTCTCTTTAAAAACAATGATTTGCTTTCTCACAAACTGAATGATATGTTTTCAGTGCTGTAAGTGTCCCTGCTGCTATCTCCCTTCACATGCAGCACACAGATGTATCCAGGTAAACTCTAAAAGCTATTATCCTAAGAGACAGAGCACTGTGTGGTTGAGCTATCAAACCTGGGAACATCCACTTAACTTGCCTGTCCCTTAATAGTTTTCCCACCTGTGTCAGTGAATTGGAAGAGGCGAGTGATTATTTTTTCCTCCTCCCTGGAGATCTCTAACCACTGAACAGGTATCAGGCTGTAGGATGTAGTGTGAGAGGTGTCGCCTCCAGCCAGACTCCCAGGGCAACTCTGAATCGTGTTCTTGGCTTTCCCTTGGCAGCAGCGTGAGGGCTGGGGCACGGGGCACCTGCTGGGGTGGTGAGAGGTGCTGAGCGCAGTCCCACTTCTCCCCAGGCTCTGTGCAGGTGACACACATGAAGGTGCAGTCGGTCCAGGCAGGCGGGAACGTTACTTTCTCGTGCCAGCTGGCCACAAGCGAAGACGTGATACAAGTGACCTGGCAGAAGGAGGTGGACGGGGCTGAAGGCAACATAGCAACTTACAGTACCATCAATGGCCAGAAGATAGCAAAGGACTACGACGGCCACGTGAGCTTCGCAGACAGCGGGCTGCAGACTTCGGCCATCTCCCTTCACAGGGTCACCCTGCAAGATGAAGGATGCTACAAGTGCATCTTCAACACCTTTCCCTCGGGGGCCATCACAGGCAGGACGTGCCTCAAGGTTTACGGTAAGGAACCCTACCTAATTGCAGGCGGGCTGTTGTCTCTTTGAGGACCATGCTGTTCACCCTGGGGAAAAGCCTTTCCTGATCACTGTTGGTTGCTAAGTCTATGACGGAAAGCTGGCTTGGTTTCCTCCCTGGCTCTCCATCCCTCGATGGTTTTACTTCTGATGGGAAGGCGCTGTTGAACACTTCTTCTATTTTCTTCCCCTTTAAGCCAACAAACCAGCTGGTGTGTGCCCTACAGCTTCCTCAGAGTTCACTGGGCTCAGTGCCAGGCTGGCAGCTGGCCTCACCACAGCCCCCATCTCCCGGTGACCATCAGCCCCTGGCCCCATTGTTCTGTCAGGGCTGCTTGAGGGCTCTTCCCCTTCTGTCTCTTGTGCAGGTTGGCATCAGCTAGCTTCAAGGAGAGAGTTAAATCTCATGTCAGGAGTCCTGGGAAAAAAAGACAGGCAACCCTGGCTTATAGGGGAATAATCACTTAAGCAAAAGGGGAAAGAGAGGAGGAAACATGGGGAAAAACCAGGCCTGATGTAGAAGTCCTTTTTCCTCTCTCCAGGGAAAGATCCTAGAGAGGAAAGGAGAAATTAGTGGGAGAAATTCTCTCGATGTTTCAGATATGAGGGGGAAGGTGCAGTCGCCCAACCCTGAGTCATTTGGACAGTAAATGCTGAGTTAGGCATTACAGGAAAATATACAAGTGACTAGCAGAGAAATCCCTTTTTCTGTTTATCATGTGAATCTAAACACGGGGTTAGATTGGCTTTGGTTCATCTTGTCTGTTTTCAGTCCAAGCGTGGGAAATTTTCCCCAAGTCACCAGCCCTGTGGATATGATTCACCCCTTCACTGAGCTCTGAGTATGTAAGCAAAAGCTTTCATTAAAGCTAATTTAGACCATGCTGTTTAAAGCTGCAGGTATATTCCCCTGTTCCCCAGCTGATAACAAAGCGATTGACTTCCCTGAGCACACAGGCTGGGAAGGTGAAGCAGGCAGGGATGTGCCAGGGTGCAGGGATGCTGCGCAAGGTGAGCAAGCCAGATGACAATGCCGTCAGCCACAGATGAGCCTCTGGCATGCATCTGCCATCCAGCGGGGATGGCCAGGGAGTTTACAGGCTGGTTATTGCCTGATTACAACAGCCTTCACCAGAGGGTTCTTCCAGGACACATGTGTCATAGCGCAGGGAAGTGAAACCACAGTCAGAACCAGATACAGTGCTGGAAAAAGCAACACAGGTACAGGCGGCAGGAATCCCAGACCTGCCTGGCTGAAAGTGGCAAGGTGAAGAACCAGTAGCAGTTTTCTATCCCATACCAAGAGCCATTTTGGCACAGAGTATTTTCAAGTGTGCTTGGTGGGTTTATTTCAAACTGCTGTCTTCTCTTCACTCTGCGTTTTTCATTAGAAATGCTTTGCTGACCTTTGTTGCCATAAAGGATCTAACCCCTGAAAAGGACTAGAGTTACTGGGTATGGAGAGAGGCGATGTGTCGCTTGAGGCTGGGCAAGGCTTGCTGGGTCAGACACCTTCTGCCTGCTGGTAGATAGCCCCATCCACCTGGAGGGCTCCAGCACAGTGGAGGAGAGCCATTGCCATTTCTTAGACAGGGAAACTGAGGCACAGAAGTTGCTGCTGATTACCCATAAAGTCTTAATGTACTCACGAGGCATACTCTAATTCCTGAAAATGTCCATCATGTTGTACCTGAGCACAATGTGTCCTGTGGGTAGCTTTTCACTGGAAGCAAATATTTTGTTGAAAGAGAAAAGCAGAAGTTAATTTAAGCATGTTCATCAAACCTCAACAGTGTGCACACGCTAACAAACAGCGCAGCATGACTTTACTGCAAAAACAGGTCATTATAGGCTTTGATTGTGCATCTGTTACAGACACCACAAGGGGAAGAGCAACCATGCAAGATTTTCCCATGTAATAAACATTCCCTAGGGTCCAACGTGGGAAGGCAGAGGACTGCCTAGTGAGGAGTGGATTTGGTATGCATGTATGCCTGCCAAGATATGATGCTGAGCAATTTTTCTCACCCCCTCTGTGTGTCTTTATAAGCCAAGGTTCACCTTAATCTTTTGGACTCAGTTAAGATTTGAGCTTGCCAGACGGCAGCAATGGTGCCAGTCTGCCTTCCCTGCTTTTTAACACCTGTGCTCCAGCAAAACCCTCTCAAGGGAAATATCTGTGACAATTTTCCTTTACTGTTTTTGGATGTCGCAACCTAATATTTAAAGTTAACTCTGTGGGTGGATATATTATTTTTATGGATCCCGTGAGTGAAAGAAGAAGTTCAGAGATCATTTATTAATCAAAACATAAACTGTTTGTGACTATTTGTGTCATTTCAAACACGGGAGATTTTGAGAAGTTCCAGATGAAATCCCCCTAAATGCTCTGCTTGTTTCTCTCAGAGCACTGCAAGTGGGGTTTCATCAGTTCAGTAGGGTTTGAGTTTGTCTGTGGGTGATGCAAAAAAATAATAATAAAAAAAATACACCTAATTCTTCTAAGCAATCACAGACATAGTAAATAATGAGGAGTAGCAACAACAACAACAACAAAAAAATAAAGAAAGAAAAGAAAAGCTGATGGTATAAAATGTCTTGCTGGCAGTTATGACTTGGACGATCCAGACAGCCACATGAGGTGCATATGAGATTTTACCGGGGGGTTATGGGTGCCATTATGCAGCTACCATATGCCTTTTCCCCCTTTAACAAGATCATTTGATCTCATTCATATGCAAACCTTCATTTAGTGCTCAAATGGGAAAAAATATATATATATTTTAAGAGTAAACATAATATTTTGTTTAAAGTCAGAATTGCTGAATAATAGCAATGTTTTCTAGTGTTGTGACAAAAGTCAATTTCAGCATGAATATTTTGCTGACTTGATATTTTTGCTATGTAAATAATATGTGCATACAGTACTACTAAATATACTAATAGACAATTGTTAAATCACAAGGCATTCATATTAATTCAAACCTGAATGAAACTAAAGATACCACTGCACTTAAATGATTTTAAAAAGTAGTGTTATCAGAAACAGGCAGGCAGCAGTAGAATATGATTTAGACCCCTATGCCATCAGCTTGTGCACTGAAGTAGAGGACAAGCTGGTGAACTGCCACCTGGAACCCCTGTATTTGGGAGATGGTACTTCCAAGTGGAGTTATGTGCCTTTATGAGTCTTGGTGTGAGCAGTCTGAGTGAACTAGACTGGCTTTGAGCAGGAGCTTGGACTAGGTGGCCTCCAGATGTCCTTTCCAACCTCAGTTATTCTACAACTTTATGGCTGAGGAATAAATAGCTGATTTTTGCTTCAAGTTCAACACACAAATTTTACTTTGATAGTTCAAAAACAGGAAGGAAAAAAAAAAAAGTAAGGTTTGGGCACCTTTACCACTGTCCTGTTGCTTACTAAGAAGTTTGTACTGTCAAACTCCCAAAGATTTCACTCCAACACCAAACACCTTGTTTTCACTACTTTCCACAGAGAAAGAGCTCAGCATCCCTGCATTTCTTCCTGCTTTCTTGGGAACAGATTGCCCTGATCTGGTGGATAGATGTGTCCTCAGGTGTTCAGATCTTCCTGGCATTCTACCCAGGATGAAGACAGCTCCCTGTGCTCTTCCCCCTTCTTTATTCCCTTCAAAAACAGTTCATATAAATAGGAATCCACAAGTGGGCTTCAAGCAAGTAAGTAGTTATGAATGGTGCCCGTGGTTCATCCCATCCGCTGACTAAATACGACAGCATCTGCAATCTTATAGGGTGAGAAGGAGCTTGAAAAAATTATCTTTAACAAAAGTATTGAGGGATACCATGACAACCCAGAGGAAAGAAAAGATGTATAAAACTTCCACAGCTGAAATCCTGCGGTGTCACCACACACAAATTCACTGTTACTGTCTTGCATTAGAAGATGCATTTAGTCCTTTGGTGCTCAAACCTGCACATTTTAAAGAGCAGTAAATCTAATCTCATAGATGAGTTCAAGGGATAAGAACAAGCACCTTGATTCACTGAAGCTGTTCAAACCTTTCAGAGAGAGGAGGATGTGTGGTTTCACTACCTGTTGTTTTCATCACTGCACTGGGGTGCTGCTGTGCTGCTCTTAATAGGGGATTTGAAACTTGTATGGTTCTACCCTCTAGCCCTCTGTTTTTGCCAAGTTCTTCATTTTCAGGATTGTTTTCTGATCACTGTCATGTTCATTTGTCTATCAGGGCTTTAGTGAGTGGGAGGAAAGGTCAAGTATCAAGGTTGCCCTCCAAGACAGTGCCCTCAGACATAGGGTCTGATTTTTGGGTGGTCTGTGTGGAGCCAGGAGTTGGGCTCGGTGATCATTGTGGGTCCTTTGCAGCTCAGGATTTTCAGTGATTCTAAAATAACAGTAAATACAAGTGCTCTTGGCTTAAATATAAGCAGAAATTAACAGACTTTGCTGCTTTTTGTTTTACAGCCATCTCGGACCCCAAAGTGGAAGCCAAGTTTATACCCAGTCCAGACATATCTAAAGACTCTGAGAAAGTGGTGGGGATGAGCTGCTCAGCAACAGGGAAGCCAGCTCCAAAAATCTCCTGGCACCTTCCCAGCGTCCTGCTACAGAAACCAAGGGAGTACCACCTCAGGCTCGGCAACCAGACTGTCACTGTCATCAGCAACTTCACCCACACCCACTCCAAAATCCTCCTGGAGTACCCCATCGCCTGTGTGATCCAGCACCCATCTCTGAACCTGACCCTGGACCTGCCCAAGGACAGCCTGGCACAGGGTCAGTACACAGCCCCACTTTTGCCTTGGAGTAGGAGATGTGGAAACATCTCCTAGGGTAGATCAGAAGCTCCTCTGAGGGCTGGGGACCTGGTGGGGAAGGCCCCTGAAGAGCAGGGGGGATGGGGAGGGACAGGCAGATGATGCAGCATTTGGTGCCCATCAGGGGTGCTGTGGTATGCCCCAAACACAGGTGGTACTTCTTGTATATGTGCTTGCACATGCTCATGGTGCCTCATTAACTCCTTCAGAGCCTGGGGATCAGCTAAGGGGTGTCTAAATTGGGTCAGTTTTGTTTGGTTTTCTTCATGGACAAGCTTGCCTGAACATCCACAGCTTTCCCCACAGGTCAGGACAGCGCCCTGGCACCATCTGTGGCCACCATCGTGGGGGTAATGGTCCCTCTGATTTCCCTTCTTCTCCTCGCCTGCTTCCTTCACTGCTGCCTGAGGCACCTACGTGACCCGGAGAGAAACATGGCCCGGCCCGGCTGGGTAGGTCTTTGTTCCCTTGCCAGGGAACAGCAAAGTTCAGATGGCAACCATACCCTTACACCACTCTTCTGCACCTCTTAAAAGGATCCACCTACGTATGGCATGGCCAAGCCATGTCTTCAAGGTAGTGTCTTGAACAGAACAGGGGCTCTTGAGGAAGAGTGTGCCATCGTGTGGTGCTCAGGATGGGAAACATGGCCACACATGAGCCCATGGGGTGCTGTGAAGGATGCAAGTTCAAGGCAGGAGCAAACCCAGCAGGACACTGCAGCTTGACCAAGTCCCAGTCCTGTTTTGTGCTGAAGGCATCTCAGCCTCCTTGCAGGATGCACATGAGGTGTGCATCCTTGCTTTTAATGCATGTTTTGGGGAGAAAAAAAAAAGGCAGTAGACCAAATCTGCACCCCTGCACTTAAAACGTCCATATATTTTTCAAAAAGTAAAATAAAAAAATCTCTTCTGCTAGGTCCTTCCTGTATGTGCCAAGGAGAAGGAAGGCATGGGGACAGTCTGTGCTTGTTGGCAAGCAGGGTGCTGCTGCGCTGCCCAACAGCTGAGATCCTGCACACCCGACACATGGACACGCTGGACTGTCAAGTAAACCTGCTGTGAGATCACAACAAAAGAAATGCAGAAAAAAAAAAGACTTTTTATAATATATATTTATTTATTTTGTTATACAACCATATTCCGTTTTGTAGAAAAAAAAAAGCTGTGAAATATTTATTTGAGAAGCTAAGACTCTTGGCTATGTGGAACTGCATAACGAAACCTTGTGGTTTGCATTTTCTATGCTGCGTTTACTCCTTTCTCATACATTAATATCAGAGGTTCAAAGCTGGGTGGGGGCTGCCTGAGGCAGCATGGCGTTTTGTGGGGCCACTGACTTGGGGAGTGATGCCTGTGGGTGGAGGTAGGCAGCAGGCACGTGGGGTGAGGCTGCTGCTGTTGTGATTTCTGGGGATCTGAACCCTCTCCCAAAGGGCTCAGGAGAGCACATCTGCAGCCGGTCCAAATTTGTAACCGTGGTGCCAAGGGCTGTAAGTTTTGAGCCATCAGGCACCAGGAGATTGCCAGTCCTCATCTCCACCAGCCTTTCCTAGAAAGGGATGTAAAAGCAAAGGGCTTCATGTCTTCCCTTCCTTCCCCTCTCCTCCCCATGGCCAACAAGCCGAGTTATCTGAAATGAAAAGAGTGGGTGAGCTGAGAATGAATAAACCCAATTCTTGTCATAGAAAAAAAGCTTTTTTAAACCTCATAATGCTTAGTAATAGCTGATCTGGTGAGTGCAGGGAAAGGGGAACTAGCTGCAGCCCAGCACCCCTCACAATTGGGGAATTTTTCTCCATAATTGTCAAAGGAAGAAACCTCTTTTTCTTTTTTTCCAGACTTCCCCAGAACTGCAGTCTAGGTTTCCTCTTTGCTTGCATGGGAAAGGGCCATGGAGGGAGGCAGACCTTCCCCAGGGCTATTTTGTGCCCTGTGGGATGGAGGCAAAAGTGACCACTGTTCCAGGCGGTGGTACGTCAGACTTCTCTGCTCAGTGGGGTTCACACTTGCTCTTCAGGTTTTTTGGGGGGGTTGAGGTTTTATTTGTTTGTTTTGTTTGTTTTTGGAGAGTTTAAAAAATGTTGGTTTCTAATGTTTAAATTAATGTTGTTGTCTTTTTTTTTTTTTTAAAAAAAAAAGAAATCAGTCTGTTTCTGAAATAGACTTGACATAGGAATGAAAAGGATTTTCAGAGGGGAGATAAAAAGGCACAAAGCTGGCAAGAAATCCTTATTAAGCATAGGAAGATTGTAGAGATAATGTGCTTTTATTTTTTTACAAGTTGTTCATCTGGAGTGGAAGCTGGTTTTAGAGTCAATAAAATACATACTTATGTGTGTTTTTGTAACTCCTTTTACTTATTAGTTGAATGTTGAATTGTGAAAGGCTTCTGTAGGTTTCTGCTTACCAGTGCAACAGAACTAGAGAGCAAATGAAAGGGGGGCTCTGGCAGCATACAAGCAAAATGTTGTACAGTAAGGAGCATATTATTGATCTATTTGTCTTTCTCAGTATAGTATGAGAACAGCAAATGACATCCAAAAGCAGAACATGTAAAACTGATATGTGTATTTGTCTTCGTAATGCACAAAACCAGCCACTGAAATACAGTGCCATAAAATGCTACATGCTACTGTTGTTGAATTTGGCTTCACGTAGCAAAGGTCTGTTAGGTGGGGGAGAAGAATAAAAAGCAGGTACAGACCACGTTCCAACAAACAAACCAGCATGAGACCAAGAGGATCAGAAGTTTTTACTGTGGGTGAATAACACCTTAACTGTTGTTCTGAGGTTTCTTTATTATTATCTCATGCTTGTCTGTCAGTTTCTCTCTGTGAACAGTTTGACAGTAACTCTTTAGAGATTATATTTCACATGGGCTTACTCATATGTTTAGTATTTAAGAAATAGTATCAAAGGTTATAAAACGTTGCCAGTTTTGAATAGGTCTGGAAAAATGAACAAAAAAGAAAAAAGAAGAACTTGAAGCACAATGGACGGCTCTGTTCTCCTGCTGTCAATGCAAGTGGTGCAAAGCAGGTTAACTTTGTAAGCAAGTGGAAGCGGAGTGCATTTTCAAAGTTTACACCACAGGAATGTTCTGAGCTAGTGTTAGCACCACCAAAAAAAAAATACCAAAAGCCTAGGTAGTAGTAGGTGATGGAGGCAACGTACTACAACCTAAGGCTCCCAGCAGCCTCGTGTGAAGCCTGGGTATAGAAGAAATGACAGTGGGGAAAGCAAGCTAAGGACAACTTTAACAGGGAATTTTTCTGGCAGTGTAGGCTGGTAACTGGGCCTGAAGTGGGTGCTCCCTGTTGCTCTGTCTTGCATTTCTCCCCGTTGTTTTGTTTGTTTGTTTTCTTTTTCTTGCTTGCTTTATTGAGCCATGGGAATGGGGTTGACTTTTTTCTCCAGGACTTTGATTTTCCAGGAGGTGTGTGATGGGTTGTCTTTATTCACCTGGAAAATCTAAGACAGGTCTAACTGAGGAAAAGGAAAACTCTGTGGCATAGTGACAGTTCACTGGAATAATATATATATATATATAAAGTTTTAAAGTTGTGCAATTGCTACAAAAGTTGATGATCGTGTATGTGGCCAATACTCTGGTCAGGGACTTGCTCAAGGCTTCTTGTGGTGGGTGCAGGCACCTTTGCAGCAATATGGCTGTGGCCACGTCTCCTGAGGAGGAGGCTTCATGTAGTCTGCACCTCTTGGCTTTGATCTTTTGATCTTGTCAGTAGCCGTCTTTTGTTATAGGACATAGAGAACGTGTCCTTTTAAACTCAGTCAGGGTTCTCTTTTGGTTTTGGAATTTTCTTACACCTGGCTAGAGCAACAGGAGCAAGAGCTGTGAGAGGAAACAGTCCTGCCCCTCTGATAAGTTAAGGGTGAATGCAGGAGAAAACTTTCTTGAATTGTATCGTCTTCCTCCACTCTTTTACAATACATTTATCTTCATTTTAAAAAGTTCTACATCAAGGGAAATAGATCATATAGTGCAAAGCATTAGGAGAAAGAGTATGGAATATTCCACTCTGCATATCTCCACAGTATAATGTTCATTTATATTTAGATATGGTAAATGAATCAGAGGCCAAACTGAGTTTTTTGAGTTTATCCATATCAGAATAC
Organism: Nettapus auritus; assembly: GCA_011076525.1. NCBI lineage: Eukaryota > Metazoa > Chordata > Aves > Anseriformes > Anatidae > Nettapus > Nettapus auritus. The sequence continues at coordinate 92,464,608 of CM021765.1, forward strand.
ATGGAAGCATTTTTCGAATGCCCTGCAACATGTCCAGGATCATGTTTTGGCATGCCAGGCTGCTTCAGGGACTCCCTGTTCTGATACTTCTCTCTCTCTGGGTGCCGGGTTCCTGGCTCACCAGAGCAGTAACGTGTGAAAGATTTGCCCCAGCACCTCTGGCTGAGGATGTGGCTTCCTGTTGCTGAAGTGCTGCCCTTAGACATTTGGCAAGACATAGCCAAAATCGGAAGAATATGCTTTTTTCAAAAAACACTACTGGCAGATGCACGGGACTAAATCCATGCAGAGAAAAGGAACTTTGTTATGGCAATATAAGATTGAAAGCATCATTCATCATTTCTCTATTGCATGGTGCTGAGGAATGATTCATCTACTAAATGCCACATCAGTGAGTTTTGTGATGAAAATATAACCTATTGGTGTTTGTTCAGTTTTCGGCAGTGACTATTGCAAATCAGCTGAAATTAGAGAGTTGCAGTAATTGAGTACATTTTCTCTTTCATAATGAGACTATCAAACCAGACAGATAAAAGTCAGGCAGATTTTTGCTTCCACTCTTAGTGTACCAGAAATCACGCATATTTTGGAAGCCATACAAAAGGCTTTCTCGTGTCTTCACAGCTTTCCTCTTTGCTTCTATAAAGCTGTGTATGAAAGAAGCACTGAGCTCTTGTCCAAGCTGTTTGCAGACGGATGCTGGTGTAATCTGCTCAGCTTTGAGGGAGGGAACACCTGAAATTTCTGTGAAGCTTGAGGGAGTACTCAGTCTAAGACCTTTACAAAATATAATCATCTCTTCTTGTGAAATAGCCTTCTTCTTTTCACACTCAAAAAACAAACAAACAACAACAACAAAAACAGAAGAGCTGTATAGAGTGCAGAGCCTTTCCTTCTGTAGATACAGCCAGAAACATCACACAGCGCTTAATCTCACCACTGGATTACCACATGGCTAAGAGCTGTGCTGTGTGGTTTTGCAGTGTAACCCCTGGGTACCAGACCCCTCAGTGCAGGATCCTTGTCACACTGCTGGCTTTTGGTTTCTGGAGCTGCTTTAGAAACAGGCATGCTTGGGGAGGGGGGCCTTCAGACATACCTGCCCTCTGCAGACTCCTTTGATGATCCATCTTGTGGTCTTGGCTTGTTGCAGGCTGGATTGAAGCAATGGGGCCTGTGAGTGTCTCCGTGCTCCTCTCGGTGGGAAAGCATCTCTTGTGCTTGCTGGTGAGTCCCTGGCATTGGGTGAGGGTGAGCAGGGTGATGTGCCCTGGTTTGCTTGGGATTGGCACTCAGAGCTGCTCTTCCCGCTGGCCATCAGCCACCTGCATGTATCGGGAACAGCATGCAGTTACACCTGGCAAGCTGCAAGTCCTATGGTGGCACCCACAACTGAGCTCACTAGGGTGGCTCTAATGGGTCTGAGAAGAAGACTAACCGTTCCTGCTCTTTTTCCTTTTAGGGGGTGTTGATTATTTACAAGTCTGATAACCCTTGCAGTCTGTGGGACAAAGCTGTGTAGTTGTGTCACAATGCCAACACGTTGTGAACATAGGTCACAGGCATTAATAATTGACCAGGTGCTGCAGCAGCAGGCGGAAATGAGGGAAGATGTTTGCCGCACTGCTTGTGGATTGGTTCCCACAGCAGAGCTTTGAAAAAAAAGCGCGAAATCTTCCACTTTCCCCTGTGTGTGTGCCAGCCTCATGCTGACAGAGGTGGGAGAAGTGGCGAGATTTTGTCCCACGCATGGCCCCACCGTGCTTTTGCCCTGGGTCTACTGGGCTGGGATCTGCCTGCTGCTGCTCTGCAGGGGCTGCTGGCTGGAGGAGGCTGCCAGTGGTGAGTAGGAATGCTCTTTCCCCACTTTCCCCATGGAGGCTTTCTGGAGCATGACCAGACTCTCTGGGCACATGGAGAGGCTCAGAGGCTGTTCAGGCTGAGCTCCTTAGCAGGAGGATGCTTGCATTTCCCATTCATGTCTCTGCGTCTCTCTCATGTTTCTGCTGGGACAGGCAGAATAACTATTCTGTTGTAAAGGCAGATCTTCTGGTGGTGGGGAGCCCTGGACTGCCCCCCATGTCTCTGTAGATGCCAGTGTGAGGGGCAGGGTGATGCTCTCCAGAGCAGGAGCTATTTTGCTGGGACTTTACAGGAAACCCAATGCTATGCAGGTCAAAGAGGGATCATTTTGGCACTGGTGGGGTGTGGGCAGGCAGGTGGAAAATGGAAGAAAGCATTTTGCCCATCAGCAGGGCAGAAGGGCACCTGTGGTGCTGCTGGAGAGCCCCTCTGCCACTCTCCCAGCTCCCAACTTCAGTGAGGGTGGTAGCACTGCATTTCGAGGGCCACATGTGGGGACCATGCATGGGGAGCAGGCAGATGACCCAAATCTTGATTTGCTGTGCATTGTAAGACACCTTGCCTCTGCATGAATGAGAAAATTCAAATGCATAGCACAACCCATGCTGCAGTCCTTCCCTGCTGTATCTCACCATCAGTATGATCCCTTGCCTCCTTCCTCCCCACCACAGCACTGCATCAAGGCTAGGAAATACATCTTGCAGGCTAACGAAGTGACGGCCACATGCAAAATCAAGGTGTCCAAAGGTATCCAAACATCCCCCATGGACTCATGGTGTAGTTTCCTGTTACAGCGCTCTGTGAAATGGGAAGGCTGAGACTGGATGGGGACTTCAGGGAACTACGGGTTTTCCCTAGTGAATTGTGTTTTCCCTCTCTCCCTCTGATCTTGAGGTCTGTTTCCTTCCTAGGTGTGAAGGAAGCAGTGAAGTCTGAAAGCTCTATTGCAGCAGCCCTTGGTGGAGAGGCTAACATCTATTGCAACTTCTCGCTCCCCCTGGATGTCTTGCAAGTCACCTGGCAGAAGGGAAATGGGTCTTTCTTCCAGAACATAGCCACCTACAGTAAAACCTATGGGCTGCGGCTGATAGGGTCATTTCAGAAGAAGGCACGTTTCACTAGAGCAGCCCTGAAAGCCTCGGCCATCACACTCCAAAATCTCACTTTTGAGGATGAGTCCTGCTACAGATGCATCTTCAATGTGTTCCCTGTTGGCTCTTACAGTAAAGATATATGCCTCAACATTCAGAGTAAGTTTTCTCTTCTTTTCACCTTTGGGCATGCAGCATGGGTCTGATGGAGTCAGGAGGCAGGTAAAGTGTTATCCCTTCCATCATATAGAGAATTTCCATGCAGCAGCATCTGCTCAGTGGATATTCTCCAGAATCACCATATCTTTCCTTAGAGGTAGTGAAGGTAAATAAGTCAAGGGATGCATTTGGATAAGAACCCAAGTTCAGAGAGCTGACCTACCCAGCTTTGACCACTAACTCACCATAGAGTGTAGTAAGTATCTCCTCTCTTTGCTCTCAGCAATTTCTGAGCTAACAGTGGAATTTGAGTCCCACCTCACCACCAAGGATCTTCTCACTGCAGTCTGCTCAGCAACAGGAAAGCCTCCTCCCAATATCACCTGGCTGATAGATGAAGACCTCTATGAGCCCCCCAAGATACACTACATCCAAAATCCAAACGGAACAGTAACAGTGGCAAACAGATGCACCTTCTCTGCTAGCCACCTCCACAGTTTGGCTTGCCTCCTTGACCACCCACAAGGAAGGAAAGTGAAGACATTGACAGGAAAAAGAGGTAAAAGTCTGTGTTTGCATGGAGAAGTGCAGCTTGTAGTAGGGGGTACTTTGGAAAGCAGTATCAGTAGCCAGCCTCATGGCAAAGAAAGCACAATCATGGTCTGTGCAATTGCAAATTGGCTGGCATTCAGTCACTGATAATGTGCAATTGTGGGAGTGCAACTTATCTTACGTAGGACTCAGTAGAGATCTTTCCTGGGAGTGCAGACTTATGTGGGATGAAGATTTCTTGATTTGAAAACATCCAGAAGACTTCTTCCTACAATACTGAAGTGTCTGTGTGGTGTGTGTGTGTACGTGTGTATATATATAATGTTTATGTAGGTATGAGTGCACATATATACATGTATCTCTGAATGTTTCTATTTGTACATAAAAACCAATTCAGAGCTGATGCTCTCCAGCAGCATCCATAGCTGGAGAGTACTAGCAGAGCTGGCCCCTGGCTGTCGAAGACTGGGGAGCAATCTCTTAGATAAAAAGTCTTACATATCTCAGGAAAGGTGGGAGACTTGCCTCATGATAAAACTTCCTTGCATGGAAGTAGAAACACAAACAAGTTTGGAATAGGAACGCTGGGGTTTGGTTCCCATCCTACCAGGGAAATGAGATATTTGTGGTATTTATTTAAAAACAAAATAGTTAATGTTTCAGTTCAGTCCCAACCTCTGGAAAAGGACCTGAGGAACATATTCATGCCCTTCCATGCTCTGTGTCTCTTTGCAGGTAAACAGAAGAGCATAGCCATTGTGGTGGCCTTCATAGGTGTGATCTCCATAGTACTGATATTTTTCATCATCAGGCTAATCTACAGAAAGAGGAAAAAGTAAGAGTGATTTTTGCTTCCTTGTCAATGACATAGTTTGCCTGTGTTCACATTGCAATTTGCCTTTCTGTTTCTTGTTGGTGTTTTCATATACCTGCACTGTAAACATATCAAGGCAGTAGCACTAGTTTTAAAATAGCAAGATTCACTCTAAATACTAGGAGGTTTCTGAACATTATATGATGAGTTAATGTTTTTGTTTGTTTGTTTGTTTGTTTTGTTTGATTGATTGATTGTTTTTTCCAGACTGGAGAGACCCAGAGCACCCAAAACACCTGCAAGGGAGAAAGGTTTAGAGCAGGATGCAAGTGAGCAAGCCGCAAACCTGTGCACACCAAAGGACCAGCATGCTGCTTACCAAAATGAGGTAATGCCAAAGTCCAAGACTTCCAGTAATTCCTCAAATCCTTCTGCAAACTTGGACAATGCTCACCAGGAATGTGCCAAAACACTTGCACTGGGTAGGTGACAGCATATGTGCCCCAGCTAAGCTCTAGCAATGCTGGGGAATGCCTGGAGCTTGCAGGAGGAAAGTTAAGCTACAGTTAAGTGGAAAGGCAGAGAAGTAGTACTGGAAATGCCCAAGAGGGTGGGTGGGATGTCCCTTCTGGAAAAAGTTGACACAGCACTCCAGAGTTTGGGCTCTGAAGCTGACAGCCTCACAAAGACTTTTTCCCAGAAATGTTCGTCCTGCCCTGTTGGTTGCACAGGCATGAAGGTGTGCTGGAGGGCTGGTGGCATACACAAGACACAAACCAGCAGCTTACCACGGCTGCTAGTCACCCCCACCAGCCACTCTCCTTTGACCTCCTACAGGTGTTCTCTGTCCAAGCTCTTGCTAGTCCTGTACTGTGAACAGGAGCCCTCCTGTTTTCTGGTCTGCTAGATCATGGTTGTGGTTACCACACCACTGTGCTGGCTCTTTTACAGGAACAGACACCAAGATCTTGGCTTCACAAAAGGCTACCACACAAAAAGAGAAACCTGCAAGGGACCCCGAGGTACAGCCTCTCATTTTCAGAGGAAGCAGAGAGCCCAGACATGCTTCAGAGGGAACCTGTTGAGGTGTGCAATGAATTGGGCTGCGTGCCCATGGCAGAGCACAGAGAGGCAATGGCAGGTGGGGAGCCTGAATCAGGCCCTGACACTGCTGCTCCCCAGCCCAGCACCGAAGAGCCATCAGCCCACCAAAGCCCTGTCTCCACAAGCCCAGAGGAGCAATGAGGCCTACAGGCAGTTGTGGAACCCAAACTGAGAATGGAGGGGAAAGGACAATCTGCATGGGCCCTCCCAGGTCTGTCCCCCAGGGGACCATCAGCCCCATAGACCAGGCATGAAACCCATCAAGATGAGCCACCACTGGAGCACCTTTGGGACCGAGGGGTCACTGCCTTGCAGGGGTATGGGACATGCAATGGGGTGCAGGCATTTGGAAAAGCACTTGGGATCTGTACAGGTTATATATGGGATATTTAGGTGGGAGGAACTGAGGGTCGGAAAGGGAGGGATTGGGAGGTTTGGGGAGGAAAAAGCATGGAAAAATTGAGGTAAAATGTGTAAACAGGCAGCTGAGCAGGACAGTTGTCTGGCCACGTTCTGTGCCTGAACAGCACTGTCTGTCCTGTTTTCTTATTAAATGGTTTTCTAATTCTTTTCCTGGGTAAGGGGCTCTTTATTTGGTGTGCTTGTGTGTATGGGGGTCTGGTGCCAGCAGCTGGACAGGGACCATGGTGCCAGGGACTGGAGATACCCAAGGGAGAAAAACCAGCCACCAGCAGGGAGCAGGGTCAGCAACTGTGTGTCCATGGTGCAGCATCTGGAGCAAGTACAGGTGTACAGGTAGGTGAGTGCCAGCAAGCATGGAGCTGGAAGAGCTGGTGAGTAGGGGGATGGTCTGGAAGCCAGGGGCATGCTGGCTGAACCCAGGGGCTGTGGACAAGATGGCGCTGACCTCCTCTCAGAGGTGCTTGGTGGCACGCTAGAAGCAACAGGAACAAGAAGTTCCAACTCAGTAAAATAAATGTCTTTTTCTTTACCAAGAGGAAGGACAGACACTGGAGTGCGTGCCCAGAGAGGCTGAGGAGGCCCCATCCCTGGAGATAGACCAAACTCACCCAGACAAGGTCTGGAGCAGCCTGATCTACCTGGCTCTGTTTAGTGCAGGGTCTTGCAGTTGGTGGTGGACTCTGAGGTCCCCTCCAGTCTGAGCTACTCAGTGATGCCCCTCCTGACACTTTTTTTTTTCTCTGTATCTGAACTCTTCACTCTGTTTTCACTTTTTAAGTGAAAGGAGAAGTTACAGGTGTAGACGGTATGGGTGTGGAAGCCTGTGAAGTTACCATCCTGAGCAACATGTTGCTGCATCTTCACTTCTGCTGTACTTCTGCGGGTACAGCAAGACCTGTGGGAGCATACCAAGACGGTATTCAGGAAAAAGTAGTATGGTTAAGGACTCGAGCAGAAACCTTCCCTCATAGCTCTCTGTATCGTCATGTGAGATGTTACAAGCGTCTCTCCCATGGATTTGCACTCTTCCAACAGTTTGCACAGCATCAAAGCAGAGCGGGTTCTTCTGTAATGGCAGAGTACCCTCTAGTGGGAGATACCTGAAAGGGACGTGAAAAGGCCTCCTGTGGCTCTGCCACTCAAACAGTAACTCGTGGGTTCTGATTTTCTTTTCTATTTGGAATGTCCAATAGCCTTCTTGTTATCCATAAAGAGGATATTAAGGAAGTGTGCTGTTAAGCAAGTGCAACCACTGTTTCCGAAGAGATGCAGAAATCACACCACGAAATGGCTTTACGGGGGTTGTCCTGCAGAGGACACTCTGACCGTGGTCACTGGAAGGCAAGGTATGGAAGGTGACAGCACGGGAACTTGTTTTCAGTCTTGGCTTGTGCTCCTGGAGATCTTGCAAAGGATCAGGCAAGACAAGTATTTACCCAGGGAAGGAATGGGGAAATGTTCCCACCACCATCAGGTTGGGCTGTGATAGCTAAAAGAAGGTTTGCTAGGGCGAGCATGGAGCCACAAGCAGAAGTGGTAACAGCAGGCATTTAGGTAGAAACTGTAAAGGCATCTAGGGTGCCAAAATCTCTGTGCCAAATTCTGCCAAGAGTTTGTCAGGCATCAGCTGTCTCATGAGGGAGCTGGATTTTCTGCAGCCTTCTTGGTCAAGGGGAGCTTTAGCAGAATCTTGAGTGACGTTTTAGCCAAGTGTAGCTCAATGTTTAAAGGGCAGAAAATTCCCTGTGTGGTAAAAGACACATGCTGCTTCAGCTCGCCTTGGAATCTGTTGTGACACATGCATATGGGTTACAATCGGAGGCTTCAGCTTGGCTTTTCCTGAAGAAGAGTACTCTGACATGAAATCCTCTTTAAAATTTTTAAGAAGTCACTTGTCCTCCCCCAGGGAGCACGAGCAACTCGGATGGGCAAACAGGGCATGGCACGTCAGTCAGGGCGAGCAGGGAGGGTGCCTCTCCGCTCCTTTCCAATGGTCTTTCCCAATGGTGCTGGTAACCTGCTCATGAAGAGCCCAGCCACGCTATCCACCCAGCAGAAAGCCATGGCCTCTGCATCTCTTGTGGCCTCTCCAGCCACAGCTAGCGATGTGGCTATCCATACAGAGGTCTTGGGGAAACACGCGGCTGTCCAGACCTTGGGCTGCAGGGTGTGCCCGAGTCTTCTGTCGGTGTCCAACAACAGCAGCGGTAGGTATGCCTGTGGGAGGTGTGCCCTGGTTGTGCTCAGGCTGGTGGCAGAGCTTCTTGAGGAGGTGAGTAGGCTGAGGAGCATCAGGGAGTCAGAGAAGGAAATTGACTGGTGGAATCATACTCTCCCCACCCTGAGACAGACTCATGATCCAGCCACTGCACAAGAAACAAAGGTTCCCCTATCCCACCAGGAAGCCACTGGACAAAAGACAAAGGTTCCCCCATCCCGCCAGGCAGTAGGAGGGGACCTAGGTCAACGGGGGGAATGGAAGCAAGTTTCTGCTCAGTGTGGTAGGCGAGCCCTCTCCCTGCCCACTTCACCTTCCCATCTACCCTTATATAACAGGTATGAGGCTCTAGAACATGACAGTCAAATAATAATGTAGATGAAAGCCCATCCTGGCTGGAAGGGGGGCCTAAGGCAAGGCAACTTACCCCCTGCATCACTACATCTTCTACCAAGAAAGAAAGAAGGATTACTGTCATGGAGGACTCCCTTCTGAAAGAGATAGAGGGCCAAATATGCTGTCTAGACCCAACCCACAGGGAAGTCTGCTGCCTCTCTGGGGCTTGGGTAAGAGACGTTGCCAGGAAAGTAACGCTGCTGATATAGCCTCTGACTACTACCCACTACTGTTTTTTCAGGCTCATAATGACAAAGTAGCAAGGAGAAGTCTGAGAGCAATCAAAAGGGACTTTAGGGTTTTGGGGTTACTGGTTAAAGGATCAGGGGCATAGATCATGTTTGCCTCTGTCCTTCTGACAGGAGGGATCAGTGTTGACAGGCAGACTCAGCTCATCAATATGTGGCTTCAAGACTGGTGCCACCAGCAGAACTTTGGGTTTCTTGATCACGGGAAGGTCTACGCGACATTAGGCCTACTGGCACCAGATGGGACACACCTCTCTCAGATGGGAAAAAGGATTTTTGCCCAGGAGTTAGTAGGGCTGATAGATGAGGCTTTAAACTAGAGTCGAAGGAGGAAAGGGATAAAACCAGACACGCTGGTGATGAGCTAAGGGATGGTGCACTAAAATCAGAGGGACTGTGTGCTAGTGAGGTCCTTCAGTCTGTTCCACAAGGTGCTGCATACAATGAGGTGCATTTGAAGCACTTCTACACAAGCGCACGCAGTATGAGGAATAAAGTGAATGAGCTAGCAGTCTTGGACCAGTCCCACAGCTGTGACATCATTGGCATAAGCTAAACCTGCTGGGATGAGTCCTGTGACTCGTGTGTTACAATAGATGGTTCCATACTCTTCAGGAGGGATAGGCAGGGCAGGTGAGGCAGTGGGGTGTCGCTGTACGTAAAGGAGGGGCTGGACTGTGTAGGGCTTGCACTTGGCAATGGCAAAGTTGAGAGCCTCTGAGTAAGGATTAAGGGACAAACAAATAAAGGGGATGTTGTCATGGGAGTATATTACAGACCACCCGGCCAGGATGACGACACTGATGAATTATTCTTTGAGGAACTAAGAAATACCTTGAGATCAACTGCCTTTGTCCTTATGGGGGACTTCAATTTGCTAGGCATCAACCAGGATTACCACACAGCCGACACAAGCAGGTCCATGAGGTTCCTAAAGCACCTTGATAACTTCTTGGTGCAGGTGCTAAGGTAACCACCTAGGAAAGGTTCCCTCCTAGATCTGTTGCTGGAGAACAGAGAGGGTCTTGTGGGGGACATGGCAACTGGGGACATGATGGCAGGCAGCAGGTGCTCCAAAACAGGCAGGACCTCCATGTGTAAGTGTCTGAGCATTTGTGACTTTTAATAGTTTTATTTGGATCTCATGATGAAGGGGGTTATATTAACTGATGTGAGCAGACTAAGAGGGGCATTCAGTCAGCAGGGTCTCATGGTCTTGATGCAGGTCCCCAGAAGCTGATATGTCCTGCAAAACTTAGTGCTCTTCTCATTACTGATGTCTTTGGCACTGCCTCTAGTCTTACTCTCACTATTTTCCCCTCCTGTTAAATACCAGCAATGTGCATCAGCTGTACCCCATCCTTTTCTTCCAGCCTGTAAAAGTTTCACTGATTACTGGCTCAAATGGTTCTGCTTAGAGGAGATCATTAGTCCAGAAATCACAAGAAGAACCATGAAATGCATTCACAGCAGAGAGTGTCTGTCCAGAAGGCAAAGGGAAGACTACAGAATAGAACTCATTTGTGACAGAAGGGATTTCAGATTTCCTCTTTCACTAGCACACAGGTAGCATTGCAGGTGAAAAAATAAAAGAAGAGGCACAAAGAACTCTCCAGAACATAGGACAAGAGCTTTCTACTCACTTTTTTTCTTGCTGACTTTAAAGGCTTTGTCATACCAGAGAGTCAGCATCAGCCCAGCCACCACCAGCTTGAGGGCAGATCATGTACAAAGAACTGTGTGGAATTGGGCAGAAATTGCTGAGCTGAGCTGGGAGCTTGCTAAAAGAAGCAATTGAAATGAGAGTGGATAATGGGGCTGAAAGGGATTTTTGTGCCTTTTTCTTCTATAACAAATATAAAAGGGTTTTATTTTCTGAAATTGCTGGTCTGCCTGGAGTACTTCCTGTTTCCTTTGTCCTGGGGTTACCTCCAGTCTTCATTTATTGCTTCAGAACAATCCTCTCTTTGCTCAGCTCTGGCTTCTTACCTCTTTTCCAAAGAAGACCCTTTCATCGTTCTCTTCTTTCTTCTCTCAGTTCCCCCATCCTATTGAGGGAACAGGAAAATTTAGATAGATATAGAACCTTTCCACCTCAGAAGACATGGGTTACAGGGTAAGCTAATAATATATATATATATATGTAAATCAAGTCCCTTGAATGTCCCCTTTATTATCAAGAACTAAGTGCAGGAAGACATCCCTGGGACTTCCCTGCTTTTGTTGCTTTGATGGCACAGAGCACTTCTGGATAAGCTTATTTTAAGCTGTATAGTCTTAGGGCTATAAAGTTCCCTCAGAAATCCCCTCAACATTTATGAAGGCAGGTAAATAAAGGAAATTTTATTTTTTTTTTTTTTTTTTTTTTTTTTTTTCCTCATAAAAGAAAAAAAATGTCTGAGGAGCATAGGTACATAAGTCTCAAGCAACAAGCAGTAGGACAGTAGGATAGCTGCTGGAGACCAGACCTGCTTTGGAGGGCATCCATTCTCCACCCAAAACCAAAAAGGGAAGACTGGTGGAGGGAAGTCTAAGGAACTAGTCTACTAATCTACTCATTGGTCTTAGGAGATGGAAGAAAATATTCAAAAAACGCAGGGGCAGAGTTTGGGCTTTGGTTTGTTAGTTGTCAGGGGAAGGGCTCCTCTAGATCAAACATGGTAGTGGAATTGTTGTCTCCAAGAATGGTTGTATCCAGGTGGAAGAGCCACTGCCTGACCACACATATCTGTCTTAAAGAAGTGGTTTCCATTTTATGTGAGCTCTTGACCACTACATGGGCATCTCTGTCAAGATATTTTGGTGGGCAGGTGTGTGTGTGTGTGTTTTTCCCCATGAGCCATGATGTTTTAAAACAGGGAGCATTCTAGATCTTTGTAACAGAAGTATTGAAATTGGTATGAATGACCTGTGAACACAATGTGAGAGTAGGTGTGAAAGCAGCAGAAGAAACAGCAAACAGCAGACACAGGCTGTCCTGTAAAGGTGATAAAGAATGTCTTTTGTAGTTATTGACAAGTGGGCTGCTTCTGTCAAGCCTGGGACAGAGCTCTGGTGTCAACAGAAGGAGCTTTGGCAGTGGAAGATGCTGTAGAAGATCCTAGGCATCAAATCAACTTGCCTAGAAATTTTATATCATAAAATGACTTTTCCATACGATTTTTTTTTTTTTTTTTAATGATGATTTCGTAACGTCTGGATGGAGAACGTCACTGCTCTTGGCCATTCTTATAAATTATTCTTGATCCGTGTGCCCCTGCTGTTGAATTCTACTTTTAGCATTTTGTTGCAAAACGAAAGCCTTTAATGCAAACATAATAACAATAAATATTAAATTAATAAATAATGCTATTTATTATTAATGTTAACGGATGTTATTACCTAACGCCCGTCGTTCGGCGCTGTTCAGCTGCTCGTCCAGCTTGCTCCCGTCGCAGCCAGTAGCGGCCCCAGAGGAGGGGAAAGTAGGGCGCGAGCCCCCGGGGGGTCCGGAGGACGCTGCCCGCCCCCGTTACGGGCCTTTTGATGGGGGGGGGGGGCCGCCCCGCGGGGGGCCGCCCCGCCCTGCTCCGCCCCGTTCTACAGCGGGGCTCTGCCTGTTTCGCTGCCGCTGTCGCCGTCTTTGTCGTGGACGCTGTCGGCGCCCGAGGGCGCGGAGCGTGAGTACCTCGGGCTTTCGTTTGAGGGGGGGGGTCGGGTCCTGCTGTCTGAGGGCTGGGGGCTCATGCTCAGCCTCTGCCGAGGCCGGGGCTGGAGGCAGGAGGACGGGGGGCAGCGCGGCGCTGGAGCTCGGGAGACCTCTGGGGTGCGGTGGTGGATAGTGGGGTGCAGCAAAGGGCTACCCTATTGTCTTACACCCTTCCCACCAGGACTCTAGGATGGGCCTGGGATCCTACAGGACTTTTTTTAGGTGACCAGAGTAGCTCCACGACCTGCTGTTTGCTCGTGGCAAGGAGATCTTGTAGCTACGCCGGATGGGAGTAATGGTGTGTTACTATCCTACCAGGTTGTGGTTGTACCATGGGAAATAAAAGCAACAAGACGTGATTGCTATGGAAGGTGTGCTTTCAACTGTGGTCTATAAGCACTTTTCTAACGTGAAACTTTCCTCTGGCTTGCTGTGCTTGCTCCTGCTTTTTGCGTGATTTCAGGAATGCTGTGTGAACATGGCAGAACCATGCTCAACTACCTGTGCTTTATTACTTGATCAATTTGTGATTCATTGAGCTTATTGCTGATGCATTGAGCTTGTTGCTGAGGTCTTGATTTTACGCACAAGATTTTGTTCTGTATTCACACTTGGTGTCTGTGGAGTTGTACTGGGAATTGTTTTAGCACAGCGAGCCTGAAATATAAAGGCAGGCTAGTGGCAGAGCGTGTACATGCTGTATGTGTGAGTTTGTTGGGAAGTTGTTTTTTAAACAGACTTTTCTCTCCTCATTTACTTATTTATTCATTAGCTATCCTTTTTTTCTTTTATTTGTTCATTTTTTTTTAAAGGCAGATGATAACACAGAAAATGCTTTACAGTTTCTGTTTTCTGGCTTTTTCCATGTTGTGAAAATCTTAGAGAAGTAGGGGTTTGCTTGTGTTCTTGGTAGGAGATGCTCCCAGAAAGCATCACGTGATTTTATGGTCATAGGCAAGAAGGTGTACATGATATGTGTTACAAATATTGTTATTATTATTATTTGGCAAAATAATGTTTCCTCTTAAGTATGACAGCAGCTACAATTCCAAGCAGGTCAACAATTTCATGGCATTTTGGTAATATTAAGTGATAAAATAAGTCAAAAGCAGCAATGCAATCTCAGTTTTGCCCCCTTTGCCTCCCTGGAAATGCTTGTATGTAGTAGGTGCCCTGTGCCCCAAAGGTTCCCCAATTCATGCTGTTTTGTGTCAAGATGTTTTCAATTTATCCCGCAATCTCACGAGCTGTGCTGGACACCAGTGTCACGCTCCTGGTGGAAGGCACTGGGCACACAATGCAGGCTGCATGTGCGAATGTGGATGAAAAACATTGTCAGGAATGTCTGAAGGCAGATGCGGGCTCTTTTTTTCTGTTCACCTTCTTCCACTAGTGTTTGTATAGATCTTTCTGCTATCACAGTGCAATTGAGTAAAAGCTTGTATCTGCTCATGTCTATGGGTCTCTGAGCTGAAAGCACCAGGCTTTCAAAAGCATGTCTAACAAAGAGTGTAATAACCTTTTGTTTCACGTGCACCAGCTCATCCATTCAGCAAACCCATGTCCATGAGCTCTATGAAAGAATAAACTGCCGTTTGCAGTTCTGTACGTAAATGTTTGAAGAACGTTGTTCTTTGAAGAACAATCCAGAAAGTTAATGCTTTTCTAGCTTTCATCATGCAACGTTCACACCTTGACCTCAGCTGTATCGCTATTGTCTAATTGTAATATATGTTACTTGTCTACCCAGATAAGTCTGTTTTACTTAAATGACAAAGCAATCATTAGCATTCACATCTTGGAGTTATCATATACCCAGAAGATGATCTGTTATTAAACCATGCATTTCTTCTGATCTTTCTTCAGGTGAAGCAGATGGTCCCTTCCAAAATGACTTTCCAAGCCCTGTTTTTGAGTCTATTTTGTGTTGTGCTCGGAAAGGCAAATGGTAAGTTCAGTTTCCTTAAATCTGCTTACAAATGGCTGGTGAGCTGATTTCTGATTCCCAAGCCTTCACCAGTTGGACTAAGGGGCAAAAATAGGTAAAATCCAGATTGCTGGTGCCATTTAACATATATTAGATAGCTGGGGCTGGCAGATGTGACACCAGATCTCCTGGAGCAGTATTTGGAGATGGGGAGGACATGCAACATCCCATATCTATGACTGGACACTTTTGTTTGCTGGAGTTCACAACTTCCTGGATCACCTTCTCTGGAACAAAACTCTTTTTCTCTCAATCCTACACAAATGCACAACAAACTCTGAAGCTATATAGTCCAGACATTTTCTTTAGCCTATTTTGCCCTTCAGTACTCTAAGAATGGATTTGCATGCACTTCCCCTGTGTTCAATCTTCCTCTCGCTTTTAGGAAGCAAAATTCTCCACATCTCTGCTGAGAATGGGAAACCACGAGCTGATATAATAAAACTGAGGTGGAAGTTTGCAGGGCTGGGTACAGAAATAGGATCTCTTTTTCTTGTAAATAGTTTAGAAGAAGCCAGATCCTCAGCCGATATGAATCAGCATAACGTCATTGATTTCTAGGAGGATTCAGGAGAATCCTTGATGGGGGAAGAACATAGAAATAGTGCTTAGCTGATTGAATTGTTAAGTCTGTGGGTATGCCAGGGCTCAGAATAGTGTCAGGCTTCTGAATAAGTGTGATATTTGCCTGTTTTGTTAACTGTTTCATGTTGCTGCAGTGATTACTCAGACTGAACACATGAAGGTGAACGAGGGTGATATCGCGACTCTCAGTTGTACCCTGACAGAGCCCGAGGAAGTTCTGCAAGTGACCTGGCAGAAGGACTCTGAAAAAACACACAATAATATAGCTACATACAGCACCCTGAAAGGATTAAAGATCCATGAGCCCTACCAAGACCGGATGAATTTCACAAGTCTGGTACTCAATGACACGAGCATCACTTTCTGGGCTGCGAGACTGGATGATACAGGGTGTTACACATGCCTCTTCAACGTCTTCACTCGTGGCTCCTTGTCGGGACGGACCTGCCTGAGTGTCTTTGGTGAGGTTCTCTGCAGGGTTATGTCTCTAGTGGAAAGGGAGGGGTTTCCTCAAGTAGACTCAAACTGCAGTGGTAGGAGCAACCCTCAGTAGGACATGCTGTAGAAACAGAGCTTTATTGCTGTGAGCAAGACTTTTTGGGGTCATATTCAAGCCTGTTGTGGTGCCTTTGGCTCTGGGCTGTCCATGTTTGTTAGTAGCAGATCTTTGTAAGCCAAACCGGAAGCCAAGTCCCAGCTGGAACATTGGGGGGAGGGGTGGGGGGGGGAGGGGAGCAGTGTTGCCCACTGCAGTTTCCTTTTGGTGCCAGGTACAACCCCGGTGCTGTGAGCTGCCCTGCCGATCCCTAGCATTGACCAGGGATTAGCAGATAGGAGAAAAGAATGGACAAAATAATGGTTTTAATTTAGCAAACCACTATAAAACCTGGGATTTGGGATAAAGGGAAACCCTTGGGATATATAACTTCAATATATGGGAAAGAACATTAAATCTCAGGGAGGACTTGGCCCAATGAGCCTTCTCTGCATTCCTGTGCCATGGGTCTGTGTGAGAATACAGTGAGCTTCTCTCTGACTGATAACATTTAACCTGTTACTGCTTCTGGCCAGTGCTCTTTGTGGTGATGGATTGTCTCTTTTGTGTCTTGGAAGGTCTCAGTGCATCTGTCCACTATAACATTTCCGAAGGTCATTTGATAGCCATCTGTAATGCTGTGGGTCTCCCAGAGCCCACCATCAGCTGGAACAACCTGTTCAATTACACCCCTACACAGGAGAGGGTCAGGCACACCAATGGGGTAGTGTCCATCACCAGTAAACTTGAGATCTCTGACTCTCAGAGCATCAGTAAGCAGGACTTGACCTGCAGAGTAAGCAACAAGAATGAAGAAATGGAATTGCCCGTAAAAATCAAAAAAGGTAGGTGAATGATATCAAGTCCTTGTTAGTGTTCCCTTGGCCTCTGTGTTTTGCAATAGCATGTTTGGATAGGAATCTGCTGGGAAAGAGAGGGAGTGAAATGTGTGTGTGCCAAGTAAGGAGAAAAGAAACCCTACTCTGCGTTTATTGTTGTCTTTGAGATGAGGATATACTGCTGCCTCCTCCAACCAGGAGAAGAAAAAAAAAAAAAACACCCCACATCAAAAAACACTAGTCAGCCAGGGAGGTACAGGGTTTAGAGGCACCATGCAGTCTGTAGCAAGCTGAATGTCACTTTTTGGGCAAGCCTTCCTGGTTTCTTTGACAGTCCAATGATATCTAGATAGGTATAGATGTATGTATCAGGTGAAAAAACATTTTTATGAAGTAAAAACACTGTGGGTGGCTTAATAATTATTGAAGTGGAAGTTCTGAAATTAATAACAAGCTCTCTGTTAACAACAGTTAAGCAAATGTTTCAGGTAAACTTATTTCATGCTTTGGTATTGTATTCAGTTAACCTATGCAATATGCTTTAGTTTCTCTGATGTTTTTGCCAAGACACAAGTGTATTGCACTAATGGTCAGGGAGGAATGGTATTTTAGGGCAGATAGGAAGGTGATCAGCTGAAGATACTTAAACTGGTGTTCTGGGGAAATCTTAAATACAGGGTATTTAACTTCTGAATATCTGGTAGCACTACTCTATTTCTTATTCCAATGTTCTGTTCTGCTGGAAAGCTTTTGGCCCCAGTCCTATGGATGAGAAATAGAAACATGAAAAGCTGAAGTACCAATCTCAGTTCACACAGGAGTGTTGGCATAGGTCGTTTAAAATCCACTTACCCAAATCCAGAACCTTAAAAGGAAGATCACTTTGCTAATTCAGAAATTAGGAAAACAAGAAAAGCAGATTGGATTTGAGGGTTATTTCCCATATTACATGCTTGAGAAATTATTGTTATATGAAAAAGAATAAAATCTGACTTTTAAAATCTCTCTCGAACTTCAGCATCAAATTAATCCTTAATTCTGAGTGATGCTAATTGCAGAATCATAATAAATCTTTCCATCCTGTCTCAAATGCAATATTGTTTTGTTTTGGCCTTTTAAAAAGGTAAGTGTGTATCTCTAAAAGCAGGAAATTGAGATTCTTGTTATTCTTTACTAGGAGAATGAAGAGTCCAGGAATAGTTTGTTCTTTTAGCAATCTCTTTATATTTTAGAGAAGGAGAAATTCAAATTAATTGCATTTGTAGGTCATCCTAGCTGTGTTAAAAGACATAATAGCTTTGGCTCAATTTGAATAAATTTTGGTTCAGTAAGCTTTCTCACTAATATCAGTGAGCATTGAACTGAGAGTTCATGTTATTATTTTGATTAATGGCAGTCAAATCAAGTGGCTAATGCCCAACTAGAGAGGGACATTTACACTCAGATGTTGTTTATAGCTACTCACGCAAATCAAAACACACGCTATCTTCTTTTCTGAAAGTTCATTTAGTCTTTGCAACAGTTTTATGTGCTTAACAATAATAGGAATAGCTTTTATTTTACACACTAGAACACAGATTCTTCAGAAAGTGTTAGGGCGTATAAAATTCTGCTTGTGTATGTATCACAATTATTGTATCAGGGTGGGAACGACAATTTTATGTGCCGGGGATGAACATCTTATCTTTACAAAGCATTTTCTGGAAAGCAGTGGGCAAGTATGTTTGTCTTTGAAGATACACACACTCTCTCCTAAGCAATTGCTGCTTTTATGTAGCTTAGCAGTAACTTTCACAAACTCTTGATTAGGAACATTTGTCATTAAACAGATGCTCCTCTTGGCTCTCTTTGCTATTTTTCGTAGATAAATTTATTTTCGTTTGCTTTTTTTGTTGTTGTTGTACTTCATAGAAGAGGGATTCTCATTCCTGGGTCTGATGATTGCGCTGGGTATTTTACTTGTCATCTTGGTCCTGATTCTGATCACTCTGAGGTGGAGGAAGAGGATATGCAAGAGGACCTATGGCGGTGAGTCGTGGTGTGGAAACCAGTGTTTTGAGCCATAGAACCATTAATAAGGTCTTGTCATCAGAGAAGATTGAGACTGTTGAGATATCATTAAGGAGTATGGGCTGTCATATTGCCAAAATTCATAATATGTTTATGGTTATTAGAGGTTGTCTCAGTTGCATGCAATTTCAAGAGCTGTTTTCCCACTGCTACTGCTAAGGGACAATGCAAGAATACAAGTCAGGAGGGCAGGATACAATCAGAACAGGATACACTACCTTGTTTTGCTGTCTCCTGGAAGTCTCAACAGAAGTAAGTAATTTGCTGGTCTTCCTTATTTTCATGGAAGGACAACAAAGAATTAAGTGTAGGTCTGCACATAGAGTTTTTCGTATGAGAACTGGTACATTGGTGAGAAATTCCAAGGAAGGGCTTTCTTCTGGTCAGAGCATGCTTATGCATTTTAAGACACAGTGTGATATGATGGAGAAGTTAGCTCAAACTTGTCATGTGAGCCTGGTTCCTAATGCTGAATGAAGGAGAAATTGCAGTCAGTGTGATGTCCGTGTATGTGTGACGACCTGATAATGGACCAGCTCAGCTCTCTAGTCTTCGCTGCTATGAACAGAATGGAAAGGGAAAAGTAATAGAGAGGAGGAGAAGGCTTAAGTTTCAGAAATCACAAGATTTGAGGGTCATTGCTAATTTTGTTTTTGCATGACAGGATAAGAATGATGTGCCTAGCTTTAAATTCTACCACTATGTTTAGAAACGCTATCAGAAATCAGCCCACATTGACTCAGTTCGTTTCTGAATCTCCAGACACTTCATGATGATGTGATAATTTAAAGAGGTATTTCCAGAACATCAGATATGTCTAGACCTATGGCACTTACTGTTAAGAGGGAGTAACCCAGTAGAGCTGCTGCTGCCAGGGACACAAAACTGTTCATTGAGAAGAAGGAGAAATGAATGCTTTTTAGACCCAAAATATAACCAAATATTACTACTTCATAGTAGAAGGTGCTTGAGCTCTGCATCAGTTCTATAAAGAATTCAGAAGAGGAAATTCCTTTTGAATTTTCAGACCAAACTGGAAGTTAAAGGACAAGGAGCTGGTTCTGTATTTTGGTTCTGTTTTTAGGAAAACCCCTTCCAAACACCAACTAGCATTTACAAAGCAGGAGAGACCCTGAGGTAGGAGTGGTCTAGAAGAGGTCTGTGATCACGAGAGAGTGACTGGACACGGAGACCACTATGCAGTGCAGGTGCTGCCTTCCAGACTTCGTTATCCCATTTGTTGCATGCCAGATGGGGAGAAGCATGCTCAGATTCTGTGGCCACACTGGTGGCCCAAGCAGGAGCAAGGTCTGTCAGTGAAACATGGCTAGGCTAGACAGGTTGTTTGTTTTAGACCAGGCTGAGGGTGTTAACATACCTCCTGGCGTGATTTTGGTCCTTGGCTATTAACAGTTCTCCAGGCAGTGCCTGCCTATGTTTCCAGTGATGACATGTCGCAGGACCATCCCAGCAGTCAGGATGACTAGCGTCACGGCAGGTTTCCTGTCCTCTGCACCATCCACTGTCTGTCAGACTTTGAATCCTCAGGCCACTTCATGCATCCCTGCACCACATTGCCACTTGTGCAGGACAGTTTCTGGCTGCAGAGACACAGGTTGTGATGTGCAACAACTGAGCCTGCACATTGTTTTGGAAACTTTGAACAGAACCCCCTCCACCCCTTGTAAGTAAAGAATAAGGCATAGAAAAGCATAGTATGTGTAAAATGAAAGCACTGTGCTCCTTCCTTAACTGCTGTCTCCAAGCTCTGAGCTGTTAGAGAAATGGATTCTCTCAGCATGCAGCCCCTATATCCAGCAAGTAATCATTAATGAGATTGTTAATACTTGCGGCAGAGGGGAAAAATTAGGTGAGCAGAGCTTAGCAATGGATGTAAGTTTGTTGTACTGATGTTTATGAACAACAGCAAGATTTTAGGAACTTCAGTTGTTAATGTTCCTTCCCATTTACCATGGGTTTTGGTAGTGCCGGGATGTGACTTCTACAGTAGGCTTGGTAGTCTTTGGGTGTCTGTTCTTTTAACGTACTTTTTACACTGTATTTAGGGTGTTACCACTCCCAGCTGCCACACAGTAATGAGGAAGTCCTTTCCATATCCTTAACTTCCCTATCAACAGTAAACTTTTGATCCTACTCTGTTTTTGCAGTGACTTGTTTTTTTCCCTGATCATCTGTGAAATCTGTTTATGTTCTTTAATGCATAAAGGTTCCCCCAAAAGAGAGTAACATCTTGCAGAAAGCTCTTTTCTGGTTTTACCCTCTGCTGTGCTCAGATTCTGTTAGAACAAGAAGCAGTGCCTACATACACATACTTCTGGACGCACTACCAAAAACAAGCTAGCGCAAAGCTGATAGCACTGACTGGAGGATGCCAGTGTCTGTCTGAGGCCATTGCCTGGGGTTCCAATAGTTCATTTGATTCTGCACTAGACAGAAAGCAAAGCCTTTCCAGTTTTGTCAAGATGTAATTGTTTTTGTTTTTTTGATTAAAATACTATTTAAAAAAAGAAAAAAAATCTGTGTGACTGGGGAGCCTTCTCTGTCAAATTTTCTCCTCATCTGTGTGACTGGGGAGCCTTCTCTGTCAAATTTTCTCCTCTTCTACTTCTGGGAATAGGGTTGTTGTTTTCTGCTTTGCTTTCATTTTTGTTTTCTCCTTTCTCTCTGTAGCAGACACTTGAAAATAGAATGAAGAGCTGAGGCTCAAAACTCCTTCCCTTGGGCATTTGCCATAAGTACCAGTTACAGAGCACGTACATGTTTTGGTTCTCTGCAAAAACAACCCAAATGAAGCCTCTTCACAAAGCCTTTCAAGTTTGGCAAAAAGTCATTTATTTGGGAGCAAGAGGGGTGCAAAAGCATTGGAAAGCTTGCATCTTCACCCTCTGCCAAGCACAGAGGCAAACCTGGCCGTGTTGTCACTTGATTAAGAGTGATGAGCAGGCTGCGGTGAATCACCTTTCTGCAGATGTAACAGATGTAACTTTAGCCATGCTAGGAGTTTGTCAGTGATACTTTCTTGTAAAAAGTTGCACCTTTTCCTAACTGGTTCAGCTAATAGTGTTTCACTGTAGAGCATGTCAACATCAAGCAGTCCAGTTAACAAGCCAGCTGCTTGTATCAAAGCAAAATAAAGGCTCTTAGTTTCAACAGATTCCTGTGGCTCACCTACTGCATACATGTCTCAACCTATATGCTTTCCTCAGCATCTGCTCATTTTTCTAAGACCTGAAGGATGCTCATGTTTCAGTCTGGCCATTTGAAGAGCTTTACAGTAAGCTCTCAGGAGCTAGCAGCCTACAGCGGGATTAAATTCCATGCAAAGTGTTCTCTGGAGGCTTCTGGTTTTCTGGAAGGAAAGTCTATTTCACAAACGGATAGAGAGGCCAGCATCTTTTTTTTTTTGCTTTTTTTTTTTTGCTTTTTTTTTTTTTTTCCCATTGGTATATAAGTAAGAAAAAAAAAAAAAAAGATCTACCTTGGGTGGCTTATGCATGTTTTATTATGTGCAAAACTTTAGAAATTGTCAAATAGTATATTTGTGTTTCAAAGTTACAATAACATGACCAAAAAATGGGACTGTTTCATCTTGGTTTGACGTGATGATCTTACAGGTCTTTTCCAACCTAAATGATCCTATGATTCCCATGACAATTTCTTGGAGCTTGTTATTGAATAGATATGATGTGACCTAAGGAGGATGATCAGATTAGGTGAATCTGGAAGACGAAATCTTGAAGAGTCAGAGGAGAAAAGACTGATCAAAAAATCTATTCTCTAGAAAACTCCAGCATGGCAATGTGTTTGTCCAGTTTGGAAATTGAAACATTCAAGTTTTACTTCATGTGGCAGTTTTCCATGAAATTACTTATTTTATTAAGCATTAAAATCCTTGTTTCAAAATGTTTGTCAGAATACAGCCAATGAGCTTTGAAGAGATGCTGAACCTCATTATACCTGGAATGTTACAAGAGTGCTGTAAAACAATAAAAATCTTTGCATTACCAACTAGATATCACTTACAACTCCGAATAGGAATTTAAGGCTCCTTGGTTATTATTTTTTTGAATTCCTGAAGTTGCTGCAAATAATACAGATCCAGCTCTGTTAAAATGCAGATAACACTTCTGCTGATTAGCTGGAATATATAGGAAATAAAAAATTAAATTTTGGGGGCCCAAGATGTCCTGAAAGGCTAGAAAATATGGAAGTCACGTGCAGTCGATTCCAGTTACTCAGGAAGCTTTACAGGAACAAACACCTGAACAAGCTTTCCATTGCCTTGTTCTTGTTTACAGTGAAGGTAAGGACTATTTCAGGAGGCTCCTCCGGTGGTTATTCATTTTGAGGAAGGCTGTGTTTATCAGTTTTGACTTATAAATTACACAAGTTCTTATTTGGTCTGTATAAGCGCTTGTTTCTTCAGTGGGCGTGCTTTGACAGACAGCAGGATCTGTTTTTCTTAATAGCAGGAGAATAGCTGAGAACAACATCGTAATGGGTCGGTACTATGAGATTTTTCAAAATAGTCTTCCTGAAGTGACAGCTAAATGTCAGCCTTTCAGAGGCCCCCTGTTTCCAGAGACAGCGGGGCACGTCATGCTGCTCCCGGGGGAATGGGTCTCTGGCAGGCACAGTGTTCCTGTGGGGGAGGCTCCTCTTAGAACTGCCCTGGTTCCCTCTGCAATGTGGCTTTATTGTGAGTGAGAGATTCTAGTTGTCCTATTTTGAAATCCCCCAAAATAGCAAAAACATGCCATGGTGTAATTGAAAGTTGTTTTGCTTACAATAACCTTGTTTCTTTACCCTACTTAACACTGAGACAAACAAACACCCACCCCCCTTCAAAAAAAAAAAAAAAAAAAAAAAAAGGCACAGAATAAAAAAAAATCTATCCCAGAAGGCCTAAACAGTGTAAAGAGAAAAACAAAATGGACCCATAAGAACACTTTAGCAGTGGGGTAATTTTGATGCCATCAGGGTTTGACTGCCCTTCTGGCTTCCCACAGACACAAATATTTCACAACATGGGGGAAGCAAAAGATGCTTTCTGGGTTTCATGACATACTTGCAGACTGTTTCTTCTTGCAGACAACTTCTGTTCCTTAGTTAAGTTGCTTAAATTTGCTCTGTTGCTTAAATTTGCTCTGCTTAAATTTGTACTGCCTGGCAGCAGTACCTTCCAGTCTGCATCACACACAGAATAGGGTATGGGCACTCTTTGAGAGCTTTCCATGTGTTAATATTACCTGTTTTCGTGGCTAAGGGTGGGCAGAGCTTGAGCTCTGTGCACTTCCCCATCACCCTTTCCCATGGCATGTCCCCTTTGCTGGAGAGGCACACTCACCATCCTGCTTTCTGTTTTGGAGATAAAACGGGCAGGGAGAAGGCAGCACTGGCTGGGGCCGGGACCTTTCTGTGTCAGGAAGGTGCAAGCACCCTTGCGAAGCATTGGCATGACGGGCAGAGCAGTGTGGCTCTTCTTGTCCAGAAGATGAAATTAATTCTGCTCGCCACTGACAAGATGAAGGTGCTAGCATAGGAAACTTATCAGGCATTGTTCTGTTTAGCAGCTTAAGTATATGCTGCAAAAACAAAGCCCTTCCTCAGCAGACAGGGAGGCCTTTACTATGTATGACTAACAGTTTCCATCCCATGCATCATAGCGGCTTTTTTTTCTGCACTTAATAAAAGACTTTCCCAGTCTGCCCTCTTTTATTCAAACAATAGTGCTTTGTATATAACCAGAAAAAAGACCAGTAGCTGAAAAAGGTGATAAATGGCATTCCTATAGTGTATATGAAGTTGTCTGGCTGCTTCTATTTCTCGTTCATTCATTGGTAGGTATTATTTATCTGCTCAGTTATGAAATGTTTTTCCTTTAAAAAAAAAACCCTTAGTTGTAGACAGTGTTATTAGACCAGGAGATGGAAGCTTTTCTTACTCTCCTACACAAAGAGCAAGGATGCCAGGGGTTTTATTTTTCATACTTGCACTAAACTTGTTAGCTGTCAAATTTTAAGCAGGTTGCTATGTTGTCCTGTATATGGACCCTTTCTGGATAAATTACTTGTCACTGAAATGAGTGCTAATGGTGGGTAGGGCAGACATAAATCCAGTACAAGATACACTGAGTAATTTTGGAAGTCTCTTCCATTGCAATTTTTTTCCAAGCGTTTGTCATATTGCATGTATTTAATAGTCGTCTCCTAATTCTTGGTCATACTGTGAAAGAAGGATTTTTTTCAGACACACAAAATAGCATTGTAAATTGGATCTCAAACATCACCATTAAATTCTGAAATACCAAACTATATATTCAACAAACGTACCTATTTGTGTATTACCAAAACTAGGGAAGTTGGCTTGCTTTTCACCATTTATAAACAAAGCTAGGGTTCGATATGTTCCCAATCACACTGCAATATTCTGAAATTTGCATTGTGTATTTGCCGTAATTAAAATTCCGTGGTTAAGTAGGCATGCAGTTTGTTTAAAATTCACATAATCTTGTCTTCAGATCAACAGTTTGCAAAATTTGAAATATCATTTGAATGGGTGTCAGTAGTTATGGTTTAATGAAAACAAAGAACAGTGTAATAACTTTGCATATTTCTTTGGAATTTTATTTGTAGGAAATGGAGGATGTCTTGCTTTTTTTCCCCATATTTTCAGTAAATTATTCCTATTATATGCAAATAGTTTTACACTAATCCTGGAAATTTTTCATTCTATATTCCCCTTGACTTGTTTGGAAATACCTTCTTCTTTTTGTTCTTCTGTTTAAACATGCAATAAGGCTTTGCACTCAGCTGCCAATTTTGTCCATTCAAAAAGGGACATGATAGTTGTCCACTTAGTTTTGAGGTATGTTATTAAATTTCCAGATGATGCAAGCAGATGAACGTCAAGGCATACTTGTTCTGAAGACTTTTGTTTATTCTGCTTCAGAATAAGAATAATAGAGTACTCTAAGCTAGGCTGATGATTTTGAGATGATCCTTAAGGTCCCTCTTGACCCAAATCGTTCTATGGTTCTGTGACTGATTTTAAAACTTTGGTGATCAAAATCACCAGGCTTTGATGCAAATTTCCCACTGGCATTATGTTTTCTGCTCCTCTCTTTATCATTACTTTTTTAAAAAAGAAAAGATTGCTGTCATCGTTGGATCATAGTAACTGCATATTTTCCTCCATCAGTCATTAACTTAAATGCAACTTCACATTGATACCTTGCGTAATATAAATAATCTAGACTGGTCTATAAATCCCTTTTCCACTGCTGAGCTTCACCCTGTGCCAGTAAAGTCTCTTGGCAGCTGCTGCTGAGGTGGGGTCCCTGACTGCTCCCCAGGTGAAGCTGGTTGTGAATTTTAAGAGTATTCCTCCCTGGAACATAAAAAAACAAGGCGGGGACCTAACATTCCTGATAGCACCGATCTGGGGTATGCTGGGGAGGACAGGGGCATGGATGTTGTTAGTGCAGGGCAAGCTGGCAAGGAGCCGTGCCAGCAATGGCTCTGGCTGCACCTGGAGTCACACCAGCTTTTGAAGTAAGCAGCCCTGGGCTCAGGTGTTTTGGGTTTCATAGAACCACAGAATGGCCTGGGTTGGAAGAGACCTTAAAGACGGCCTAATTCCAACTCCCTGCCATGAGCAGGGACATCTCCCACCAGACCAGGTTGCCCAAAGCCCCATCCAGCCTGGCCTTGAACACCTCCAGGGATGGGACATCCACAGCTTCTCTGGGTAGCCTGTGCTAGTGCCTCACCACCCTCACAGTGAAGAATTTCATCCTTAAGAAATTTGGTCATGGATTGCTTGATGTAACAACCCTGTGTGTGGCAGGCATGTGACCCTCCTCTTTGAGGTAAGGTATCATGTGTAGAAAACAGAAGAAGCAAGGGGGAGCAGAGGTTGAAGGCTTTCTCCTGACGTTTTAGGAAGATAGGTAACTTATGATGCGGCAGGGATGGTCCTGTGACAGTTCTCTGGAGGGCAGTTCTGTGACTGTTCCTCCCTGCCTTTTCCCACAGAGTGTGTTCCATCGGCAGCCACACTGCTCAGCAAGACCTGGGGCAGCAACACGATGGCCACAATTCATCCTTTTTCCTTTTTTCCTTTGTTTTCTAGGATATTAGAGGATTTCCATTCATCTTACCGGACCATTGTGGCCTGGCAGCCTGAAGTCAACATTAAAAGCAGTGATTTCCATGGCTAGAAAGTAGCAGTGATAAAAGGAAAATGCAGCAGAACCAGAGCACTGCACTGTCTAGATGACGTGTTCATCACTGAAAGACTAGCACAATGCTTGTTATCCATTAATC
Organism: Nettapus auritus; assembly: GCA_011076525.1. Classification (NCBI taxonomy): domain Eukaryota; kingdom Metazoa; phylum Chordata; class Aves; order Anseriformes; family Anatidae; genus Nettapus; species Nettapus auritus. The sequence continues at coordinate 92,491,528 of CM021765.1, forward strand.
AGAAGAAGGAGGACTAGAGGGAATGCATAGTCCACCCTTCTACAGCCAGGCAACATCTGCTATTCTTGTACCAATCTTGGTACCTCCAGTCTCCAAACGTATTTGCCTTCTTCCCATGGAAGTTTGAAGATGTCCAGGGATGGAGGCTCTGTGAGCTCTCTGGGGATCCTCTTCCAGTACTTAATTGATCTCAGTAGAGAAATGGGGGTGGGGTGGGGGGTATTTTTGCTAATAGTTGTCTGCAGTTTCACTTGGTGCAACTCCTCATTCATCTCCTTCCTGATATCACCTTTTCTTCTTTCTTATCTAGCTGATGCAACTCCCTTTCCTCAGTGAGTGTGCAACAACTGTATTTCTGAGTTGTCTCTAGAGACCAAATCTGCCAAAAATTGTTGGTAAAAGGTCAATAGGGTCCATGGCAGGTGACAGATTAGAAGTAGTAGCAACCACAGTTGAGAAAGAAATGTTTTAAGTAATTTATTTTATTTGACTTTTCTTTTAAATCATACTTATTTGCCGTGTTTTTCATTTGTTATTTTTTAAAAAATATTTAATATATAAGTGATCTGAAGCAAAATCCAGTAGTGGAAATATTAGATACTCTTCTATTTTGCTGTCATTCTCTCTGTCTTTCTGCTACAGTACTGTTAACCCAGCCTGCTCCTTGCTTAGCTGTCAAATTATATGGACTAGCCTTCTCTGTTGTCCTCATGGTCATCTTATGCACTGCTTAGAATAGTCTCCCATCTTCATCTTTTCTTATTGTATTTGAGCACAAATTATTCTGCTGGCCTAAATGTTTTTTTCCATACTTTGACGTTGTCATGTGGGATGTTACGCCCTGAGATAACTACCCTGCAACACTACTGAGGATTTAATGGTATCAGTGGGAATTTTTACAGAAGGTGAATTTACTACTTTGCCTTGTTTTCAGTAGCAGCTAAAGACTCAGTGTTACTCATACAAGCTGCCCCAGGTAAGACTGGAACCCTTCTCTCCATTTTTTATTTATTTGTTATTTGGTCTTTTATCCTCCTAAATCCTACTCATGTCTGCTGGTATGATCACTTCTCTGGTTGCCTGTCCCAGCTGCTCACTCTGCTGCAGCACATGGTTGTGTGAGAGCAGGCTCCCGGGCAATGCATTTCAGCTCATCTTTTTTGTAGGAGGCCAATGTCTAAGCATGCCCACTGCCTCCTGAGTCCTCACTGGACCCCTGTGCCTATTTCACACTATGAAACTTGCTAAAAACAAGCCTACCTCTGGGCGTGTCAACTTTGTGGCCCATTTTACTGACAGAACAGACAGACTGGAGGACTGCAGGGTTCCTCCAGAAAGTTCTGTTCTACTCCAAATGCTGATGTTTAAGGTGTTGCTCAGTCTTTGTTCCATCTTAATATTTGCCGATGTATTGGGATCACTGCCAGTCTTTTGGGTTTGATAACCCTTCGTTTGTGCACCTGAAGTACTCTGTCTCATGAAGCATGTGGTGTTTTGGTTTCTGCTGTCTCCCAGATGTGTGAAATAGCTGAGGCTGGAAGGAAGCTCTGGAGGCACCTGGCGCTAGTCTTAGCCAACTGTATAAACCACCTATTTAAAAAATCAACAGAGAAAGTTTGACAGCTGTGAGACTTGTGGCCAATTCATTAAGAACAGAGTTTTTGTTGTGAACAAGTCCAGTCAGAGCACTGCCATCCAGAGTGGCTGACTCTTGAGGGTCTGGCAAAACTGTGTGTGTGCTCACGTGCACATGTGTTACTGAGAGCATGAGGGGTGATATTTTCTGTGCAGGTGCAATATGTGTTATTTATTTCATTTTTTTCCTAGCAAAAAATACCTGATCCACTCCAAACACCAACTGGTCTGTATTTTTCTGCTTGTAGATTTGAGATACCAGAAACCCTTCCTTCTAAGCTGGGCTTTTTGTAGTCTCAATTTGCACTTTCCTTCTTTTCTGTACAGAAAGCAGAGGAGTTTTAAGGTTTTTTTTTTTTTTGTTTGTTTGTTTTTTTTTTTTTTGTTTTGTTTTGTTTTTTTTTAATCAAGTGAAATAAGTTTTGAGATGACTTTACATAAGTATTTTTAACCACAGCACCTGCAGTTTGCTTCAGATTTGAAAATTTCTTTGGTTAATCAAATGTGTATTTTTAGTGGTGTCTCATGTTTGTTGCTTATTTATTCTTTTTGTGAAGTTGCATCCTTACTTATGTATTGACTGTCCTGCTTTGTGTATTTGCCTTTGCTGAAAAGAAGCCAAATAAAGTGACTTTGAAAGGACACATGATTCCTTTTATTTGTAAGTAGCATCCACAGTGTGTGGGGGCTTTTCTGAATCAAGCAGAGTAGAATGAGAGAAGCATCATGCACGAGCTCTAAGTATGTGAATAATTTCTCTGGAAAAGGCAGTGGTGGCCTGTTGTGTTCTTAAAGATATATGACCTTTTGGGAGTGAATTGTGAAGCAACGGTTTTTGTTTGTCATGACATTAGGTTAAAAAAAAAATAATGTAATGAGAAACTTGGTAATAGTTAAAAGCGTGTGGCAACACTCCCATCTCCCTAAAGGAATTCAGAGTTATGGGACTACATCCTGGGTCTTGCAATACCAGTGAAAGGCAGTGACTTACAGTCTGCCTGAGCTCCACCAGATGGTGGAATGGGTGATTTCCAGAGATTTTGAGATCATAACATAAGCTGCCACTTAGATTTTTATTTTTCTACAGATTAATTCTGAAGAACTTCCTAGTAGAGGCTGGCCAGAGGTACAAGTCTCACTGCTGACATATCTTGTCTGGAGAGATGGGAGTTGGTAGTTTCTCCTCCTGGCTCTCCGAGGCCAGACAGCAAAGGAAAGGGAGACAGCTGGCAGCACCACTGCCCGTAGCGCAGTGCAGGGCAAACCGTGTGTTTCCCAGGGAGAAGAGCTGTTTTTCCCATGCAGAACAGCAGAAGGGCTGCTCGTTATGGCCTGGGAGCTGGTTGGGTGTTGCTTGGCCCCACCACTTGAGGTGCGTTGCGCTAGCAGAGCGTGGTAGGAAGTGAGAAGCCAGGGCTGGGGGACTTCAGGAGAGGGCTGGCATTCATTAGCAGGGTTAAATCACCTTGGGGAAAACTAGGCTGGTCACCTGTAACGTTACAGAAGTTTAACAAATGCAGAATAACAGCTTTCCTCAGGAAACACCATGGTTGTCTGACAAGTTGCTTTTTTTGTCTGGCTGCCTGCTCCTCAGAACCTATCAAGATATTTGCTTTGCTTTTCATCTGAGGTCATAATGTGTTCTGTTCCTACAGCTGTGTCCTCTTTTTGTGTTCTTTTGTCCCTGCCATGCTCAAGGATGCCATTATTCTGTCTTGGATTGTGCTGACAAATGGGGCAGGAAGGTGAGGTCTCTGCTAGAGATAACAATTTCCATTTGCGGCTGTAACAATGGAAAGAGCAAAAACCCAGCAGGCAGGGCTAGGCTTCTAGCAGAGATGGAGTTTGTAAAATGGAATTACCACTTTTGATGGCAATATCAGGATGTCTTTCATTCTTGCCTCAGCTGTTTTCTCCTCGTCTCACTGCACTGACCACTCAGTTTGACTTCAGGCCAGCTGCTACAGCTGCTTCTGAACTGGTGGATGCATGCTTGGGCTTTTGCCTGTATCCTTATGTCATCTTTCACTGATACAGGAATTTTGCTTCTGCACAACATAGCTCCAGTTTCCCAATCTGAAAAACAGACTTTCTGGATGCTTCCAGGTAACTTTTTCCCTGTTCTGTCATCCCATGTGGTAACTAAAACGTCCTTTCCTTTGTGAGTGTGGCAGAAACTGTTCTAAGTCTGCTGCATAAGGAGATGTCAGGGAAGGAAGTGTGGGATAATTATAGAAGCTACAAGGATGTACTGTTTTTTTGTTTTGTTTTGGTCTGGATCTTTTTGCTTAAGATGGGCTGAAGTTAGCAGCAGAACTGACATTGTATGAGAATGTGCATATTCATGTTTATCACTCAGAAGGAACTTAAATGTGTTTTTCTGAGGTCGTGTAGTGAGCAGCATTCACTTTCTGCACGTGGGTGTCACATGCTGTCCTCTCTCAGGGACCTTGTGCTGTTTTTCATTCTGAATAGGGCATTTCTATTTCCCAGGCCCTAATCTCATGACATCCAGCTGAAAACCAACAGTCTCCAGAATGTCTTTCTGTATAGGCAACCAGCTAATGGTGCACTGATCGTCTGGTGTGCCAGAGGAAACTCACTTTGCTGGTTTTCTAGCACATCGGGAAGCTCACCAGCACTAGTGCTTCAGTGGTGGGCGTCCCTCCTGATATCCAGCAACTCTGTCTTCACAAAATCGGTCTGGATGGAGCCCTAGGCTGTCTGTTGTGCCTCCGTAGGAAAACAAGCAGGCTGTGAGGTTTTTAGTCAGCACCCCAACCTCTGAGGTCCTCATGCTGAAGCAAGAGAAATGATCTGCAGCTTCCACTTGCATAATGAATCGGTATCTTCGCTGCAGATGAGGCTCCTTGTGCCATGTGAATGCAGGGGTGGCTGGAAAGAGAGGGGAACAGAAGGCTCCCAGTGCTCTGGTTGGCGACCTGTAACATGCCCTGCCTGTGAGAGGAAACATAGTCCCCTGGAGGGGTAGAATGGGGCAATAAAGAATAGGGTTACAGCTGTGGCTTTTCTAATTGGGGTTTCCATAAAGAATCAGTCTGTCAGCCATCAGCTAGAGCTCCACAGAGACCAGATCCTTCCTTGCACGCTGGGCCTGCATTGTCCAGCACTTAGGTCACCCATTCACATATTCTCTCCTCCTTAGCTGCCTGAATTTGGGCATTTTAGACACACAGAAAGAGAAAATGTGCAACTGTGGGCCCTACAGAGCAGTGTGCTCTGCGTTTCACAGTGGAGAAAAAGGGAAGCACGCACTCTCTGCTCTTGTGCTAGTGTTAAGCTTGATTTATATTAAGCAGCTGCGGATTTCTGCTGATTGTTTACATACAGGTGGCAGTCACTGGCACAGTTCTGCCTTCCTTGTTGACAGAACAACCTGGGATAAGAAGAGGAAATGTAAGTACAAAATCATTTTCGTATGGCTTGTTTCCTTGATGGACCCACCAGCCAGCACTACTTGTGACCCCGAGAGCAGCACTAGGAAAATGTGCAAGGCTTTGATGGGTACATGGAGAATATCTTCTCAGACACCTCAGAAGGCATAGCCATGGGAATTGCTTGGGGGTGAGAGAAATGTGACATGTTTCCTTGGCAGCCATGAGCATCCCAGAAGGAATGTTAGTGAGAGTGATTGCACTGGGAGAGATCAGAGGGAGCTCACATGTCCTGTTCACCCTCCAAATTCTGTGCCTGGAGTCAAGGAGGTGCTTGCATGTGCTCAGCTGTGCTTTCCCATTGTCCCCCTGACTTCTGTGGGTGCAAATGTACAGGTGTGTCTGCTGCAGCAGATGCTGCCCTTTCACCTCCAGGCAAGCACAATGCTCTCCCCTGGTGATTTGCTCCATATCAGTGGGAAACATATGTCAGTCTTGCCTAGCAACATTGCTCCTACTTGCTCTTTGCCCATGGCTCTAGCTCACTATAGTTAAGTAGGAGGTGAAGTGATTCCTGTTTATATTTACACAAAAACTCAGTTTAGCACAGGACTAAGGTAGCAAAACCTGATTCCTCCCACACCAAACTTTAAAAGAAAGGAAGTGACTGTTAAGGGAAACTTACTTTTCTGAAAGTTTTCTGTATAAACATTTTTTTTAAAGTCTCCACAGTTAACAGAAAAATCCCCTTTGCTCTCCGAAGAGTATTTGAGCATTAATCTTGGAGTCTGACGTGTCCCTGAATGTGTGTTCTTAATGCTTCCTCGAACCATTGTTTCTCTATGTAGAGGGAGATGTGAGGAGAGATACATGAAGCATTTTGTGGCAGAACTGAATTCAAAGCTAAATGAAGGTGGATTCGTCTTCTTTGATCTGGAGTGATGGTAGGATCTCAGATGAACCATTCAGAAATATTTTCTCCCTGAACTGTGTAGTATTTATTGGGATCTGAGACTGAATTTGCTGGAGTGTTATCACAGACAGAGCATGAGTGCTGTTGGCCAGAGCTCTTCCACAGGGAGCTTGTCCTTCCCTCCCTTCTCCCATCACTCCCATCCCAGTGAAGCACTTTCCTAATTTGTTGCTGACAAAACTGATTTAGGCACTGGCAGGGTTAAATCTTGTTGCAATTTACAGGAATAACAATGCCCTGAGATCCTTTCCTGTCTGCTTCCCTGCAGGGAGGAATTGCTGTTCTATCCATGCTAACTAGCCATGTTGTAGCTGTGCTGCCTGGCTGCAGTTTTTAAGAGGAGAAATTGAAAATTGCTCCTGAGAAGCTGGGAAGTGTTCTTGCATGGGCTGGCTTCCTCCAGAACAACAGTGTTTTCACTGGACAGGCAGAAATCCCAGCGCTGGGAGGAGTAGTGACCCAAGTTCATTGAATGCTGTGGGAGCTGGTTGGCGGTCTACCAAGAGTGAGGGACGCTGAGGGGCAGCCCCTCTCGTCTCCTCCTGTCCTCTCTGAACCAAACAGGGAGCAAAGGCATTATGAAACCCTAGGAGTTATTCAGCACAGCCTTGTTAAAAACCTGAGGGCAAACTTTTTGCCATACCCTCCCAGTGTGGTTTACTATGAAGAATTTTTTGAACTGTGAAGAGTTTATTTTCTTGAGTGCACCACTGGCCCTAGCTGTTCTGCTTCACGTGAGGTCTAGGCTCTCAGAGTTTTCAGACCCATTTCTGCTAGTGCCATGCAGGCCAAATTTGGGTAAAAAATCTGAATCTAATGTTGAATTTGGGCAAGATAAAACTTTGCTAAGCATGGTGCCTAAAAGTCAATATAAAGACATTGTTAATAATTTATTTTTGGCATGTAAACAACACTGCACAGAAAGTACTCTCATCTATGGAAAAATCCTACTGTTCCCACAGGAATGGGAACTGTGCCTTGGCTAGCTAAAATAGATATTTTCTTTCTCCCTTCTGACACAGTGTTCCATGTTCCATGAAGGCCAACAGCATCCTGGCCTGTATAAGAAACAGTGTGACCAGCAGGGCTAGGGAGGTGATCGTCCCCCTGTACTCGGCTCTGGTGAGGCCGCACCTTGAATACTGTGTTCAGTTTTGGGCCCCTCGCTACAAGAAGGACATCGAGGTGCTTGAGCGAGTCCAGAGAAGAGCGACGAAGCTGGTGAGGGGCCTGGAGAACAAGTCCTACGAGCAGCGGCTGAGGGAGCTGGGATTGTTCAGCATGGAGAAAAGGAGGCTCAGGGGTGACCTTATCGCTCTCTACAGGTACCTCAAAGGAGGCTGTAGCGAGGTGGGGGTTGGTCTGTTCTCCCACATGCCTGGTGACAGGATGAGGGGGAATGGGCTTAAGTTGCGCCAGGGGAATTTTAGGTTGGATCTTAGGAAGAACGTCTTTACCGAAAGGGTTGTTAGACATTGGAACAGGCTGCCCAGGGAAGTGGTGGAGTCACCATCCCTGGAGGTCTTTAAAAGACGTTTAGATGTAGAGCTTAGGGATATGGTTTAGTGGGGACTGTTAGCGTTAGGTCAGAGGTTGGACTCGATGATCTTGAGGTCTCTTCCAACCTAGAAATTCTGTGATTCTGTGATGTTAATCTATTCAATGTAAAGAGTCAAGGGGTACAACTAACCATAGAAAGCAACACGAGCACCCCAGCATCCAGAGAAAATGTCATGCTGAATGCAGGGTCATTGCAGAAGATCAGATGTGGAAATCTCATATGATACAGGCAGCTGACCTCACTGATTAGAGCAGACTTCTGGTGTCCTGGAAGCACTCTCCTTGGGATATTTTCCTGTTGTGTTCAAAACATGAAGTTTCTGCTGTAAGGTCTCTCTTCCTCGGTCTTTTCTATATTAGCTAAAAGCTTGGTATTTTAGTATAAGAAAGGAGATATTCCTAGAAACTGCATCATTATTTTTTTCCTTCTCTTTTTTTTTTTTTTTTTTTTTTTACATAAGTGGTAAACAGTAAGCATGAATTTGCTTTTGTCCTAACTTGTATTATGCGGATGTGAGGATGCGATGACAAACTATCCAACAAACTATAAATCCTCTGCTGAATGGATTTACACCACTCTTGGGACAGTGAAAGTAGACTTAGTTTAATGCCCTTGCTTCATTTGTTTGTATTATGTATGGTAAGGCTGTTTTAACCATGTGTAAAATCTACTCTACTACAGAATGGATTTTGGCAGATACAGCTTTCGTGTAGTTATTATTCATATGTGCTCCTGGTGATACCGATATGCAGTTGTTAGTCATTCCCAGTGAAACCTTTGGGAGAGAGTTTTGGGCTGTATTTAGAATTTAGCTGAATTTATGCCCTTCTGAGAAAACATTTAGTGTGGGGTTGTTTCCCATGGAGGAAATGCCCCCGAATAGGCCTTCAGGAGAAGTGGGGTTGTTGATACAGCCGTGTCCCAAAACACAGCTCTATCTTTGTCTGTCTAAAGTTGATAAATTATTTAGATGGTTACAAATAATTCTTGCTTGCTGGCATGCACATATATGGTATGTATTAAAGTATTTGTTTTCAAAACAAAGATTTTATATTCATCTTGTCATAGTATAAATAATAAGTCAAAAAAAAAGAAAAAAAGTTTCACCATCTTTGCTGCCAAAAGTTTGCTTCCAAAAATAGTGTAAATATAAACAATTGTGTTTTTTCCTTTCCCACTGAAATGATGGATGGAGCCTCCAGTGATATTAATGAGTATTTTGTGGGAGGTATTTCAAGGTTTGGTAGGTGTTCCATAATGTTTTATTCTACTTACGTAAATTATTTTGAAAACGTTTCATGTTAAGGAACAGACAGCTTGCAAACAACACTAAATAACGTAAAACTCCATCTGCAGGCTCTAATTTGCTGCTCTGGCTGGAGGTAAGTGATGACTGTGATTAGGACATAAAACAAACCAAATAAACTGTGCTGAGACTTCAGGTAGGGGCTGGATTTTTTATGAATCTTCCTTTTCAGTGGCATTTCCAGGCCTGTAACTATTGGAAATGGAGTTGCCACAGTTTGTCTTTGCTTATAGGAAGTTGTATGGTCTCAGAGGACGAGCTGAGAACCTCTTCGAGGTGCTGAGAGAAAGGCAATGGTGGAGCCAGTCGCCTCAGGCAGAGAAGAGGTATTGAACCTGACCTGCATGACTGGGGTGCTGAAAGCACTGGGCAAAGATAAACCACGGGGAGTAGCAGGCATGATTACAGGATTTATGAGGATTACAGGGAAGAGTTTAGCTTTGTGAAGAGAAGCTTACAGGGCTGCTTCTTTGTGTGATTTGAGGGGATTTGAGGAGAGGGCAGGTCTGAGGCCTGCTGTGCTTCCAGGTGCTGTAGGAGAGCCTCTCTCCACAGAGGCACAGGGCCTCTTCAGATTTTGTTGCGTGTATGAACTTACCTATTTGCAGGAGAGCTGAAACAGTCTCAAGATGTGCCAGGAGTGGCTTAGATTGGACATTAGGGGGAATTTCTTCATGGAGGTGTTTGTGAAGGACTGGAACAGGCTGCCCAGGGAAACCGTGGAGTCCCCATCCCTGGAGGTGTTTAAGAGATGTGTGGATGTGGCAAGGGACATGGTTTAGTGATGGGACTCAGTAGATCAGGCTGTCAGTTGGACTTGGTGATCTTGAAGGTGTTTTCCAACCTAAATGATTTAATGATTCTACCTAATGCTGATGTTCTGTTGATAGACTTTCAGAGAAAACTGACATGACAGAACAGAGTTATCTGCTGCCACCTCGCAGAGTCCTTGTGGGTAGGTCCTTGCTTCCAGGATTGATTTCAGACAACTTGGTGTTTTTCTGCATTTCAGCAAAGATGGCACAGTACCCTCTAGCACATAAGAGCTTATCCTTCTGCTCCTTGTCTGCTCTCAGTTCCTCTTGGTGCTTTCTTCTGGGGAAGCAGGTCCCAGGCTCTTGGCTGGGACTCTTTCTACGTAATAGCTTCCAGGCTGGAGCTTTCATTTCTAGAACAGACTGAGTTATTTTCAAGAAAAAAAAGATTCATCTCCTCCTTCCCAACTGCTAACTTGAACCAACCACCCTCTTTCTAAAGACAAAGGCTGCTCAAACAGTAAAAACAGAAAACTCAAACCACCAAAAGTCACATCAGGAGAAATTTATCTTGTCCTCTTAGAAGCTAAATATTTACACCTAGTGGAAGACATCTATCTAGCAAGGGACCATCCTAAAGGACCCCCAGTAAGCAGCTACTGGGGTGCAACTACTGCTGTGCTGTACAGCAGGTCTCTGTATGCAGCATGTCCAGATTATCCAGGCTATCTTGTCTGGGAGGAAAATGCGTTTTTTCTAATTACTAGAGATTTTCATTTTTCACCACCACCAGTAGGGAAATCCTCAGTTTTCTGTTTCCCATGGTCGGAGAGGATTTGGATGTAAAAGATGTAATATCAAAAGTACTGTTAGTCTCCCTATAAAGGAAGAGGAGGTGGCATGACCCAGGTGTGTAAACTTGGTGGGTTTAGGTTGGGAAAAAATCTTCAGGTATTAGTGTGGAGAGCTGTCTCTTCTTTTTCATCTTGTGTTATATATGACTGAAGCAGTGTAGTGCAGAAGAGAAAAAGCACTAAGAATGATGTCTTCCGGCCCTAACTTGAAAAAAAATCTGGTTTGTCCTAGGGGAGTACATGTTTTCTTTACATTCTATAATATCCAGAGAGAAAGCATCCAGCAACCTTTGAGCTTTTAGCTCCACATCCTGAGAAAGTTCGGATTACTTTCTTCACATCGTGTCTTTTTTTCCTTCCCAAGCAGGAAGAGGTGAGACCCATAAGACCACAGCTTGCCTTGCTCCTTGTGAGCAATGCTGTTGATATAACGACCAGGCTTAGAAAGGAAGGGTTAGGGATGAACTGTTTCATTCTTATACCAAAACTATTTCTAAACTGTCTGGTTGACTCCCATCCGTTGTTTTCCCTAAGTGGTTCTGGTGGCTACCACTTAATTCCTACAAGCAGAACATTGCGGAAGGGAGGGTGAGAGGTGGTATATGTGGGGGCAAGTTGGTCACTGAATTTTTTTTATTATTTTTTGTATTGTAACCTTCACTGCCTGAGTGTCTGAAAATTGCCAGGGAGGAACAAAATGTGCAGCTGTGAGTTTTAGCTCACGAGAAGAAGTTAGGAGAAGAGGAAGGAGAGCCACAGCTGTTGGTTGTAGATGGGAATATGTAGTAACTTTAATGGTACAGGTTCAAAGATTGTCAAAGGTTTTCTTTGTCTTCCCCTGCATATCTCATACTTCCTCTGTTCTTGTGTCATAACTTTACTCACTACCCACAGGCTCATTCTTTTTAATTTTGTGTGTGTCTTTTTTTTTTTCCATCTCATATTTTCTTTGCCCTTTTGGCTGTGAACTTGCCATCGCCCCTGTACCCTGCCATACACAAAGATTAGATATAGTGCAGTTGGAACACCAGCACATTCTGGCTCTGCATTTTGGCAGTATTTTGCCAGTACTGCTAGGAGGCTCAGGGATCTTTATGGGCAGATTTCATACAGCTGCGATTGTGAATGGAAAGGTATGTTTTGAAGTGCTTTGAAAGGTCAGAGGAAGGCCTCATGCTGTATATTTTCATCAGTGGACAAATGCTGTGGGGGTGTGGGATTAGTCCAATAAATGTCATCAATTTTGTTATCAGCTCACCCAGATGAGGACTGGGAGGCAGGGGAGAGGGAGGGCAGGGGACTGGGTCAAAAATGGTTTTACAATTAAAAGGTTCCAAAGTCTGAGAGTCCCATTTTTCTAGAACCTGCTACTGTAAACTTGATGAAAAGATAGTTATAAAGGAAATTACTGCAGTCTGTACATCTTGATATTTCATAGGTGAGTTTTATCTGAGTGACTCAGTCCTGTGACAGAAAAAACATGCCACCATTTATTCTTTCCACTGTCAATATCTTAAAGTATTCCACCTTCATATCTGAGAAGTTATGATTAATTTGATAAGCTGTAACTTTCCATGTTATTTTTTCCACTGTTTTTGTGTGTGTCTGATATACATGTATGTTTTGTCATTTTATTTTTGAACTGAAAGTAATTCAAAGGCTATGAAGATAAGGAAATGTTTTGTGCCAGTATTCACTGAGGTTAATTCTGGAAAATAAGTAATTATAGAAAAACAAATGATTGTTGGAAAGACTGAAATGTTTTCAGAGATCGAGTATAGTATGACATTCTTATTTTGAATACAAAAGTGCAGCTATGCCAAAGCCCTGGAGCAGCAGGGATGCAGTGTGTGCACTGCAACTTCTGCCACTGTAAATGCACCCTGGAATACTGGGGAGCCGTGATGATCATTACTCCCTTACCTGCCGTCACACAAAGCTTCTGCACAGAGGCAAGATGACGTATTAGACTTTCCAGAAGCCTTTGACATCATTACAGCCCATGAGGAGTGAGAGAGACGAAAAAGGGAGGGTTGGGTACATGGTGGCAACCTTCTGCTGGCAAAGAAGGCTAAGTGGTCATCCACCTCAGTGGATGCCATCCTGGCATGTTTTTGATGAGAGCTAGCACGGAACAAGGCATGCTGTTCTTCTTTACGTGTTGGTATAGATTATGGGGTAATAATAATAGTTAATAATAGTAAAATTGACAATAATATTAACTGTTCACATAAAACTAATATGGGGTGTTATTATTAACTTTTTAAATGTAACACTATTACTGGCTTCTTCAAGTTCACATTGTGAGCTTCGAGTCCTTCCTTGCCAGTCTGTAGGAAGTCCTTATTTTCACAAAAGTTGATGATATAGTCAGTTCCTGGGTTTTATGCTCCTGCGAACCAAGACACATTTTAAAATAATTATTATTATTCTGTGCAGGAAGTTATTCAACATCCATATTCTCAAAGGAGCTCAGGATCTAATTTGGGCAGTGGCATTTAGTTCTCCTCCAGTAAAAATAACAGCCTATCAAACTGATATTCCAGGAAAGTCTGTCAAGCGGATGGATTACAGGAAACCCCAGAGAGAGCCTGCATTTAACTAGATCCTAAGGAGATGACAGATACATGAATCCTAGTCTTTTGCCAAAGTTAGAGAAAAGTACAACCCTGTAGCTATAGGTGGTAGCTCTTTTACTGTTACTGTGCGTTGTCATCAGATATTTATTTAGACAAGAAGTGGCCTTACTTCTTTTTACTGAGCTGGCAAACCAGCAGCTTCCAGGAGTAGAGACCACTGAACAGTGGGACTGGCCAATGTTTGGAGTACCTGGTATACTCCATAGGGTCTGCCTGAGAGCAGGTAAAGCAGAATATTTGTTGGAGGGAGATCTACCTTTGGCAAAGCAAACCCCAGTATCTTTGGTCTGGCAAGAGAGTTCCAGGGTCCTCAGTTTAGCTCCACATTTGCTATATTCCCTTTCTAATCAGCCACAACACAGAGAAAGAAGCACAGACTGTTTCTCTTGCTGAAAGATGCTGTCTTACTCTGTAATCCAAGCTGCAGAGGCATTTCTAGCTCCTGTGCAAGTGAGAACATGTACATCACACACATCGTCTTAGTTCAGGGGATAAAGGCCTATGGAGAGGATGTGAGGACTCATTCTTTAGCCTTTCTGATGGTTCATATTGCATAGAGCTTGTGGTTGTAAGGTATTAAACTGCTTTTTTTTTTTTTTTCTTTCAATGACATTTCTGTTGTTTTAGTTTTGTTTCTTTTCTTTTCTTTTCTTTTTTTTTTTTTTTTAAGGTGGAGCAAGATTAAATTGTTTCTCTATAAAGCAAACAATAATTACTGGCATAAAACAGTCACATGTTTTCCATGTTGTGGTCTTCAGTTAGCTGGATTTATTGTTCAGCTCATACAAAGAGGGGTGGCAGGCATTGATTGATATTGTATTGTAATATTGCTGAATAAGTGTGCAGTATGTTTTAGGCTGGGCTTCAGAGGTACTGAACTGGCCCTATGAGACCAGATTCTTGAATTTGTCTGAGATAAATGGTTTTGGATGACTTTTGCTATAATCCCTTGGAGGAACACACAGATAATAAACATCCTGGATCTGCTTGCAGCAAACACTGTAGTAGAAAGTCTTCCATCCAGAGGCTGAAGTTCAAATGTAAGAAGTTCAAACAGGCTGAGTGTCAATTCTTGGTTATGTCTTCAGTCCAGTTGTTAGTTATGCAAAAATACTTGGTGTTAAAGTGTTATGGTGTTAAAATACTATTCATGGGATGCTCAGATAAAACTGTTAATATGCTCGGCCTTAAAGGACCACAAAGAATGTCTTTTTTTAGGGTAGGGGGGGGGGGGGGGAAGGGAATGCTTGGGCTGCCCTGCACAGAACACCATGTTGACAGGATAAGAGGCAATCTGTTCCATAGAGGTCATGTCTGTGGTAACAGTGACCAACTGTGTGTGAGAACTGAGCTGCAATTCTCCTCATTGAGGTAGAAAAGCTTCATTAAATCCAAATTAAACCAACGCAACAGCATTTCCTGAACTGTCTTGCAAGCCTCTGTGAAATTTTCTTTGATGAATTATTAGAGTCCAGGAAAAACTGTTAGTTTCAATTTACTTTGACATATTAAATGGAAGGGGGACTTCCTGAAAGCTGTGCTCAAAATGTCCAAACCCAGGTGCTGGGTACCGAGTAACTGTATTTGCATTTGGCTGCTATTTGTTGAGTTTCCTGGGATTTTGCTTAGACCAGAATTTGTCTGGTGGCACCACAAAATACTGAGTGAGACTGAAAATACATTTGGGGGAGCTGAAGGGAAGGCGCGCTGCCCTCAGAGTGCTGATGGGAAGTTTTTCTTAGTGGGCAGTATGACAGAGGGTGTTTGTCCTGTGAAGACGGTGTCTGTCCTGAATAGATTAGAGAAGACTGTGGTTACCTCCTTGGAAACTAACAGGAATGGGCACTAAGGACCACCCTGGTGGAAGGGCAGTGAGCAGTGCATAGGCAAAGGGTGTGTGAATTCCCACTGCGCGCTGAGGGTTTGAAGTTAATTGCATGGAGGAAGGAAAGGGCTGAGATATCACCAGTGAGAGCACTATTTGTCCTTGAAATTAAAAAGCGGAAAGGAGATCCCAAAAGAAGGAGGCTGGCCAGATAACAGGATGAATAATAGGAAAAACGGCATTATGCCATTATGTGAATAGACGTTAAGAAATGTTAGAACCAGACATTAACACATTATCTATCTCTGGCTTCCTTCGGTGTGTGAGTGAAAGTCTTAGTCTACATTTTAACCCATGGGACTCTCCCTCGTTTGGTGACAAAAACAGATATCACTCATACTTTTTGGTGGTTCGAGATGCCATTTTCACTGATCTTCAGTGCTCCAAGTGCTTCAAAGGCCTGTGTCTTCCTATCCCCTGCTGCTGCTCCTTAGCACCCCCTTGCTACTCCAGAGCATACAGCCTTTGGGATAACACTGTGAAATACTTTTTGTGCTTGTTTAGACAAAAATGCAGTTTTCATACTCCTAGAGGTTTTCCAAACTCTTCCCCCACCCTGAGAGGCTGGGTTGGCTTTGTCAGACTGTTATAAGACCAAGCCCCGGCATTCAGTCACAGACACAGGGTGACACCTTGCTGTGGCCCAGCCGTGGAGGCATCAGTGGCACTCAGGAGTTGTCCCATGCGGCTGGCAGTGCCAACTGCCTTTCTGCACACCCCTCCTCTGCCCATGGCTGTTGACAGAGTCCAAGCCTGTCATTTCAAAGTAGTAAAGCAATTTCTTTGAGGTGACACATTGCATCTGTAAAAATTGTAGGGCATTGCACACACAGTGCAATGCCCTGAATATAGCCCTTTATAAGCCATATGGGAGTAAATACACATCTGTGGCAAATTCAGGGAAAACAAAGATGGGCTGACGAGAAAAATATTTTGGTTTTTGAGAGAAGGTACATTAAAGCCTTTATTTTTGCACATGAATGTCTGTGTAGTGTCTGCTTGTTATCCCAAAGACCTTTACGAGTTCTAGACAGTAGCAGAAGAAAAAAAAAAAAAAAAAAAAGTTTATTTCTCCTTATCCTAACTTTTCCTCTCTGAAAAGGGCCACTGTGCAGTGACCACTCCTAGGAGGAAAACCAGGACTTGATTATTCAGATCTGTTTGTCTTGGAAGACCTACAGAGAGCATAGTGCTCCTATGACCCATGATATGGGTCTGACTCCCTGCCCATTCTATGTTTGTTAATTTAGGCAGCTGTAGTTGTTGCCATAGGTTTTGTGGCTACTGAGTAAGCCTGGAGGAAATCAGAGGTGTGTGCTGGATCAGATAACCTAATGAGAGGTCTTGAGTCTTCCTGTGTTGGCCACATTGGCTGGAGGAGGCCACACAGAGCCTTGCTGCCTTGGCCTGGTGGGCAGCAGGTCTCAGCCAGTGGAGTCCCAGTCTTGTATGTGTAGATGGGGGCTGAGCATGTTTGTTCTGGCTTATTGCAAAACTCACCTCTAAATGAAGTTTTCTCACTGGCCACAGTCATTTTCCTTTGGGAATGCAGACGTCTCACTTGCCCTCACCAGTGGCTGAAGCTCTGTAAGAAAGAAAAATGGTTAAGGGGCATGGTGTCCCCTCTGCATGTGGAATTTGCTCTAAGGCATCAAATGGTGCCTGTAATGGAAGTGTTGTTGTAATAGCAGTGCGCAAGCAGCGGTGGGATTACCAGTACGAATTTGTGTCCTACATCAAAAATAGGAGTTTTGTCAAAACATTGCCTGCCATAATTTGTGTTCTGCTTCAAAAATAGGAGCTTTGTCAAAACACTGCCTGTCATAACATGCAATTTTTCAACAGAGTTCAACTGCATTGAAGTTACAGACTAACCTGCTAGAGAGTATGTCTAGCATTTCAGAACGAAAAAAAGAAAGAAAGATCAGAAAATTAAAGATAATCTAATCCTGTGCAACTATTAATAAAAGATATATAGTCTGCTAATACAGCCCTAATTCTGGAAGACTAGCCAGCTATCTAAAGGATGTTTATTTATGGAAAAAGAACTATGATAATGCTAGGGAGATTAATTTTAGACATCATGTTAAAATTTTCAGGCTTAAATTTATAACCTTCCTCCTTTGTATAGGGCAAATTACAGTTCTCTGGGTCCCTGTCATAAGGTATGTTTATTTTTCTATTCTTTGGGATATAAGTGATAGTTAAATGCAATAAGTGTGTTTTCTGATTATAGAAAGATGTACTTTGTGTGCCTTGCTGGAACAGTCCTTTGGGTAAGGCATTTTACAAGGATCAGACTAGTAACTGCAGGGAGGCATCTCTCACTTTGCAGTCCTGCTGCTGATCCCAAGGGCCTACTACAAACCATAGGCTCTGCTCCTCTTACATGTGCTCATGCTGATCTACTTGGTGGACCTTGAGTAAATCTTTTACTTTTTGCCTCCTTTTTTGCATCTTTCACCTCCATTTCTGTAATTTGTAAAAGGGGTCTGTGACTGCCTACCGCTCCCCTGACTTCATGGACATCACTCTGATGGCTTTTCCAGGAGCTCTGTTTGTGGTTAAGGAACATGGGGAGAAGTCATAGGTCAGGATTTAGTGCATGGTTTTCTTTTCCTTTCCACATTGATACTTGCTGTGTGTTTCTAATGGCTATCTTTCGGTGATTTTAATAGAGCTGCTCTAACAGTAAATCATGCCAGGGAATTTTCCCTACCTCCACATATTATATAGGAATTGTCCTTTTCCATGATGGAAAGGGGTTAACTGCAGTTGCTACTGCTAATATGGAATGTCTGCTCCAGCTACCCTGGAATGTTCTGTGTTTAGGCTAACACAAAACTATAAAAAATATTTTTTATTATTAATTTTCTTCCTTCCCATTTATCTTTGTGAATTCTTCTTCTGTGAGCTTTTCTCAGGAACTGTTTATGCCAGAATATCCTGGGGAACAGCTGTAACCCAACTATTTTTCTGTGTGACAGAAAGCTGGGAGCCAGTCTCTCACCACCACTAACCTTTGTAGTCGTTACTACCTGGCATGAAAACTATTATGTCAGACACATCCTACTTTTCTCTGTTTACCTAAAAGCCTGTGATCTTGATGTAGATACTACAAGGACCAGAGAAACAGAAGCCTAAGGGCTGGACTGAAGCTTTTGTCTCATACAAATCTTTGAGTTCTCTTTGCTGCCACCTTCATGTTCAAGGGGAAGAAAGTGACTCTGTTCTATGTTACGGAGGGATGTGCTCCAGCTGTCACATTGGCACCTTCGTTGTGCTGTCTGTCACACTCACTCCTGCCTCTGAACTCTTTGGATCAATGCTATAGAGCAGTTTCTTTCACTCCTTTGTTTCTGACAGGCTGAGACAAGTACTTTATGCAGCAGCTCATGGTACCTTTGCTTCCTGCTCAGTTTTTTATCTATAGTTGTTACAGGACATCCACAAATTAATGTTAATTGAGGATCTTCAGTTCTGGATCTAGACTCAATTCATTGAACTCAGACCCAACATATAGATCAGGTGAGCAGATACCCTTCTTAAACCTACCTGAGTTTATCCAGGTGGAGCACTTCACTACAGTTGGAAAGGAGGATTGTGGATGATGGAAAGTAAGCACAGAACAGTGGGATGAAGGATGTTGTATTCTCCTTGGTGAATCACATAGCCAAGTCGCTGGATGCCAATGTGGGTGGGAAGGCTTTCTTCACAGCTGGGGGGTGAATCAGACTTTTTATGGCATGATTCAATGCCCACTTAACGGTAACACGCATGAATTGTTATATGATTCTTTTTCCTTCTATGAGTCTTAAGGGGGCCTGTTGTTAGTTAACACAGATGCAATATTCTACTTCAGGTGTCTGTAGCAGGTGGGATGAATCACATGCCAGAGTCTGGGTCCAGTGGGAAGATGACAAGGTCTGTTTGGAGATGTTTATGTCCTGTGTGGCAGATAAGGTTTTATATTGTTTTAGTTAGTTACTTTATTAAGGAAAAAGAAACTGAGGAAAAATGAACATGTTTCGAAACCTTGTATTTGTCAAATATGAAGCTAGAAGGGAGCAGAGAATGCCCTGGACACAAGTGTAGTCAATATTCCTGACACATTCTTGTAAGAAAATCCATAGAAAGTCCATTATTTTAGCAGTTAATTTGGGACAGCCAAGTAGAGGAAAGCCCTGCAGTTAAGGAAGCCTTTTAAAAGGGTAGGGACTGGGAGCTCTGGCATTCAGAGAGTCACCAAAATGAAAGGCGTGCAACTCCTTGCCTTGGCTTAATGTAGCCAGGCGCAGGCAGGGCTTAGGGCAGAGATGGGACAACTTTCATCTTTGCAGGGGGCTCCTCTAGGTCAAGAGAGATAGGAGATGGTGGGGGTATTGATAAGAAGAGTCTTGCTCTTTTTCTGTTTGGAATATAAATTTTTAGATGTCAAGGTCTTTCACTATCACCAGGGTATTTAAAAAGCATAGACTTTGAGAAAAGACTTGGAAGTGAATCCATATTGTAAAATGGATTTGCCATCACTCACTGCACTTGGTGTTCTTTGGTTGAGAAAATTAGTGTTCTCCTCAGCCAAAATTCAAATACTATTAAAAACTGTGTGGAATAAACGTGCCTAACTCAGAAATTTTAACATATTTCTGGGATTTTCTATTTGGACATACAGCATTTCAGGAGAATAAGGCACAAAAGGGTGAGCAATTGAGGATATAATTTAAGGAACATAAGTTTTGTCTTGTTCTTAATTGACTAAAGCCACTTTTGTCTGGTGGCACACTGTCCTGTCTTCCAAAGAACTGCAGAAAAGCACCTGCTCTCCCCTAAAAAGATCAGACTGCTCACGCACAGCCACCATGCCACACTTCAGTGCCATCTCAAAATAGGTGGCACATCTTCTTTGAGCACTGTGAGAATATATAGCAAAACCAAAGAACCCCCAAAAGATCTTTCTCCCCACTCCCCACCCTCCCGCCAAAAAAAAAAAAAAAAAAAAAAAAAAAAAAAAAGGAAGTTAATTTGAGGTTTGCTGGGTGTAGCACCACAGCACCTGTTGAATTTAGGAGGGCAGAGGAGGACTGCTGTGCAGCTTTGGCTGGCAGCAGCAACAGTGGCCTGGGGTAGCTGAGGGTCCTGCTAAACACAGCTGTGCCCGTGCTCAATCCCTGCTGCTTTCTGCCATCTAGTGGTTAGTAAAACTTGTTTTCTGCCCAACAGCTAACAGCATTAAAAATAAATAAATAAACAGATCAGAAGAGAGGCAGGATGCTCTGGGGGAAAGACAAGTGAGGCACGACAAGCATTCTGCCCTCTCTTGTCCAAGTGTACACAACACTCCTGCATCCTCGGGCCTGACCTCTCTTTTCCAGAACATGGCCAGGTAGCACACATTTTTCTTGCTGATTCCAGCCTCATCTAGACTGGAAAGTACTTCAATATCTCACCTTTGGCAGTTGCTAAACAACTAAGCTTCCAATTTATATATATATATATATATATATATATATATATTTAGTGAGTCTTTACCCTCACTTAACTGTTTGGAAATAGCTATTAGGTTAGGATGGTGAACTTTACCCAGGCAGTGGCACTATGCCACTGGATGCTGCCTCCTCACCAGATACTTTATATACAGAAAGTGATCCTGACCAGCTCCAATCTTCAGGGAAGACTGCAAGCCTTATCAGATTATCAGGATTTTTAGTACTGCACTGTAAGAACAGTTCCTAGAGGAAGTAGAGTGGTTTGACTCATTCATCCAAAATTTCCATCCATATAGAAAATGAAAGACAATATTGTGTTTTAAAAGTTTGGTACTTTCCAGCTTACCCTTTGTGGTAATGAGATAATGTAAAAACAGGAGATTGATGTGTCTTTATTATTTATATCTTCTTCCTCTCTCACCTGCCCCCTACCCAAGGAAAATCACCACGTACATAGCAGCAGAGGTGTGGAAAGGCAGGTGATTTCCCCTGCCTGCCTCAGGGGCAGTGGTCAGGGGGCTCCCTGGGTGGTAGGGCAGGTCCTGGCTGCCCCGGGCATCAGGTGCCTTCCTGGGGACAGGGCATCAGCTCCTGAGTGGGGTCAGCACCTGGGTGTTCAAGCCAGAGGCGGTTAGCGTGCTCTCTAGGAGGTGTAGAGGATGTGGATTACACAACCTGTTCCAGGACCTCACTGTTCTTGAAGTAAAGAAGTTCTTCCTAATGTCTAATCTAAATCTACCCTCTTTTAGTTTAAAACTGTTACTCCTTTTCCTATAACTACTATATTTGCAAGCAGACTCACCACTGAAAGAGCTCATTTATATATTTGGCCTAATCACTATGTGTTTATCTGATTTCCAAGGTAAGAAGTTATTATGTCACCTCTTCAGGGGAAGAAAGAAGGTATGGTGCTGGTTCCTCTTTCCAGTTTTTGCAGTAGGTATTGGCAGGTGTGTCCAGGCTCAGGATTGTCACAACTCCTGCCAAAATAAATGCATATAATTTGAAAATTGATTTTTGTATGTGTAAAGAGCCCATACTTCCCTCAATATTATGACCTTATAACTGATTTTATAATGCTATGGTCAAAGCTTGCTAACCTGTCTGTTTTCTGGAGAAGGAGTGCTGTTTCCAAATCAATGAATTCACAATCTTTTATCTAGCACAGGGCACAACTTTATTGTTGGTGTTATTATTATGGTTGTTGTTATTATTATTTTCTCAAATGAGGAATTATTTGAGAACTGTGTTGATGATTCAGAAAAATAGAATCTTACAAGGTAATGACTGCTTTTTCAGGCATTGTGCCTCAAGAAAGATGTCAACCAATTTGAGAGAGTAGAGAGAACGAAAGCAAGGCTGTTGGTGGGTCTGTTGAAAGATTTGAGGTCATTCAGTCTAGTGTGAGGTGTGATGTCTTCAAATATACAAGTGCACACCTGTAAAACGGATAGGAGAAAATGTTCTCCATTTCCACTTGAAATAGAATAGAAAGTAATGGTTCTAGGTTAATGGAAGGATGTTTAGGCTAAATGATAGGAAAAGCTTCTATTTGTAGTCATCATAAAATGCTGGAATAGACATGGAGGCGCTGGAGATCAAGGCTCTTCCAGCCGGTGAAGGGCCTGGACCACAAGTACTATGAGGAGTGGCTGAGGGAGCTGAGGTTGTTCAGTCTGTAGAAGAGGAGGCTCAGGGCAGACCTTATTGCTCTCTGCAACTTACTGAAAGGAAAGTGTGGGGAGCTGGGGGTCGGCCTCTTCTCACAAGTAATGGCTTGCAACGGCTTTCGGTATTGTGATCTGGCCTTCCCAGCTATCTTTCTCTTTGCTTTTACTCTGCAAAAGTCATTTCTTTAATTTTATAGACAGGAAATGCGGAGGGCTGAAAAGTACCCAGGGTGTACTTGTAAAGTTCACTCCAGATGAAGTGCAGGCTGGACCCGTGGGGTGTACAGAGGGCCCTATCCAGGTGAGATCTGTGATCTTAAGTATAGCTCTGTGTGGCTTTGTCAAGAGTACACACACCATATGTAGTGTTAGAGCCAAACATGGGAGCATATGGCTTTCAAGAAAGCAGTTCTGTTTCATTATTGGAAGTGAGCCAGAAATTGTCTGATTTCCAAGCAGTTTACACATTACCTTTATACAAAATGGGTGCATTTTTGTACAGCATGTTGAGAAATGTGTTCCAAAGGCTACTTCAGGGCTGACCTACATGTCTTCTCTTTCTTACTAGGAAAAAAGTTCCCAGGGCCTTCTCTGCTAGTGAAAGATGCTGCAGTGCTAATTCTGATACCAGGTATCCTCTTGCCCACAGACCAACACTGCAAAACTCTCCAGAAGATGAAAAAATGAAGCCACCTGAAACAGTTAAAATCTCTCCTTGTGAATTTATCAGCTTGTACAGCTCAGTAGAAATCTACACTTCAGCAAGGGCTGCACCACTGGAAGATTTTTGCAGAGAAATGTAATATCCTCAGGATTTCAGGGTGAGTTTTTGCTCTGCTTTTGTTCACTTCCATTCTGAATTTGTTTCTTGGCACCCTATCCCTTAATGTGAGATCACCCAGAGTACTTTCATAGTTTTGTCTTGTCTCTGTCTTGTCTTTTGTTTCTCTTTCATAGGCTTAGCACTCTGAAGCCTCTCTAAGAAAGAAGAAACACCACCCTGGAAGATGAGCCTTGCGTGGGCACCGAAAGCTGTTTCTACTCAACCTTTGTTTCATCGAGAAAAGTAGGTATCTATCAATCAAAGCATGTTGCTTCCCACTGCATACTTACACGTGAGACCACCTGTTGCCAGAAAGGCAGAGAAGAGGAAGCCGGTAGATCATTGCATTTTTCAGCCCCTGAGAGATAACCAACCATTGTGTGCAACTGTGACATCACCAGCTGGAGGGCTGATAGTGATACTGTAACCACAAATTACATAAGGTGAGCTTTTGCTTCTTACTCTCGTACTGTCAGAGGCTGCCACTGTAGTTATCTTTTAAATGCAAATTTCCTGAGAAAATAGGGGTCTACTGAAGTTACTGTTTCCAGAAAACCACAGCTGTCGATGACTAGAGCATGGACAAAAGGAGTAGTTATTTTTTATTTTTATTTTATTAAATTTAAATGAGATGACATTTCCAAAAGATTCTGGGCCTCTCTGCAGAATTTGTGAAAATTTGTGAAAATGCAGCAAAGGGAGGCCAAATCCCTAATATGAACTTTAGGTAGTATATTTCTGAATATTAACAGGTTGAAAAAGGGGGAAAAAATAGCAGAAGCCGCCTCTGCTTCACCATCCTTCTCATAATCCAGAAACGGTAGAAAGTACGTGAATTTCTCAGTACACACGAAGTCATCAAACACATCTCTTTTGCCAAGGTAGAAATTATTTTAGAATAGGTTACTTGAGAAAAAGCAAATGTAATAGATTAAACCTCTGAAACTGCACCCAGAAATCTGAGTAGTGACTATATGGATTATCTTGGGCCCTGTTTGAAGAGTAGTTGTCTCTAAAACTTAGACATCTACTCACCATCTAGTGTCAGTTGAAGTAGCTCCATAGCTTCTGCTCATGATGCGTCCCTTTGTGTTAGGTAGAGATCTGGTTCTTTGTGAACAGAAAGTGAACAGTGCTGAGACCTGATGAAATGTGGTCACGGTTGCAGGTCTCAGTCACCAGATATGTGTTGGTGCATCTGGCTATGTGTAGAAATGCTGCATACGCAGTAGGTGTGCCTTCCTACCAATACTGCCCCAACTGGAGGGAGGGGTTAAGTAGTGTACAGAAAACATCGTTAGCCACAATTTCCAATGGAAAGACATAGATAGAAGGTTGTTTAAGAGGGCTGTATTAGGCAAGGCAGCTTGATTTTTAGGAAGTGTTGGGTGTCAGTGCACTCAACCACAATTTCTTGCTGGGATATATGGGGGAGTTTATTTGTTAGGTACTGTCAGTTTCTAACCACAGTATCATAAAGTTCCTTTTTGTAATGTGCATGCCTCTGACTACTTTTCCCCCTTCCAAAGGTGCAGAGTGAAAGCTGAGCATGTGGTTCACTATCAGAGGGAAGATTTTGTCTCGGTGGTGGTGGCAGTGGTGGTGGTGGCTGAGCCGCAGCAAATAGCACAGCACTGGTGTTGAGTGGAGTCCCAGAAACACTACACACAAAGACATGTAGTAAGTAATGCATATGAATTGGCTCATCTAGAAAATCTCACCTTAAAAGATTGTTTATCTGTGAATAAAGGTCACTTGATGAAAACCTAGCTGCCACAGCACTAGCTTAAGGCAGCAAAGTGCTACTCTTGAGCTAACGTAAAATGATCATTCTCAGGTTCTCAGCTGGCTGACATCTCATGCCAAGCATATTCTATACTCCAAACTTAGACAGTTGACCAAGCAAGTCTCCTCTCAACACAAAGACTAAAATCAATGACACAAAACATGTATAACTATACAGGTTCATTATAACACGAAGTCCTCTGTCTCATAGGCCAAGATTCATAACAGTTGAAAGGTCAGTCTCTTAATGATGTTTCCAATATTGATTTTCCATTTCTTTATCTATGTTACAGTAACTATGGCAGCAGTATTCAATTTGTGGATCCCTGGAGATGTGTGTGTACATTGGGAAGGGAGAAAGCAGAATAGGACTTTGAAGCTGGGGTTCAGGCTAGGTAGTAAACTACAGTGGTTACGAATGTAAAGGACATAGTAAGATCACTTGTGTGAAACTGAAAGGGTATGAGTGCAGTTGATTCACAGGGATGACATACCACTGGCCTGTGTGGATGGAAACCTTCCAGCCTCTGGGCTTACTTGGTTTCTAGGCATTTCCTTTTCATTAGGTGAGCAGGAACTGCATATGAGCAGGCCTGCCTCCGGTGTATTTATTTGTATTTTGTTTAAATGTTAGTCACCACTTAAAACTCACTCAAAAATGAGGGTTCTTCACCTCACAAATCCTTGCTTGTATTGAGGGACATGCAGTTGCTTACATCTCAAGCTCTGCAGAAAACTCTGCTGTCTGCTAGGTGCTGGTGGTCCTCCTTAGCAATCCTTTTCTGCACACCCCTTCAGATATGCTTTTCCTGCTCTGTTTTCCCCTGAGATCTGCTCCTGTCTCTCATCCCTGGCCACCGTCTATGGTTCCCATTTGCCTGGGCTGGTGTTTGTTGATCTGAAACAGGGTAGAAAAACATGGTATGTGGAGGATGAGGAACCCACAGCAAGGAGCAGGCTGGGGAACAGGCCAGGCATGGAAATGGATGCTTGCTTCTCCCCTCAGCCTGCCTGTGCACCCAGCCTGGTGGTGTGGCCTGGTGCCAGGGCTCAGCCCTGTGTTTGTGTGCCCTGTTTCCCCTGAAGATATGGATTACAGGGAGACCTAGGGAATGTAGCGGTGGATTTTGGAAAGATTCCAGATGCAAGATTATGCCTTTTACACAGAGATGTAAACTTCATTTTTCAAGTAGTTTTAGTTGTGGCACTTCCTTCTGCACACTCCTCACTGCTTGTGCACCTTATTATACAAAATGGGGGGCAGAATATTGTGGAGGTTTTGGGGGAGAAATATTGCTAAACAGGTAAATGGAGAAGCAAGGCTTGGCAAGCTGTTGCTTGATCTAGCAATATGGCAAAGTTTGTTGTTTGCCAGAAGCAGTCCCATCTGATAGATCTTTGGGGCCCAAAAGTAGGCAAATGGATAAACTTCACACTTTATCTATCTATCTATCTATATATATTCTTAGAAGCAAGAGTCTTTGATGGAATAACTGGAGAAAGTGAGACTAGAAGGGTTGGTGTGTTTTACAGTCTAAGAACCCATTTGTTCCATCTAAGCTTGTAAAAGACATGCTGTGTGGCCTTGCTCGGGAGGGAGTAACCAGGCATTGCAGCTGTATGTTCCTCCCCTGCAGGAAAGGGTCACTGGATCATGATGAAGAACAGTAACGTGCACTTACAGTCCTTCAGCTCCACAGACTTTGCTATTTTCCTTCCATGCTTGTGTGTGGGTGTAACAGAGCAACTTTGTGTTTTTTGGGCTTCCTGTGTGACTATACCTGCACCGTGTATTTGGTGCAAAAATAGAAAAGGGAAGTCAAGAAGTAGAAAATTATGTGGTATAGGCTGGAGGCCCTTGGGCTACATCTTAGGGAGGCTACACAGGTGCTGTACTTCCCCACAGAATGTATCCCATGCCTGTTTGCTTTCTTTAATGGGCTATAGTGATCGTGTGGATGATTTAGTGCTGGTACTGGCTCCTTTCAGTCATGCACCAAGCACATGCAACAAGTTGTGAGACTGCACCAGTTCCACTGGCGTCCTGCCCCGTCAGTAGGATGCTACTCTGGAAAATTTGAAGGCCATCCACTGAGCCTTAGCACAACTGTTGTTAGGTGTGATGTCTCAGATGTAACGATCGTGTTACTGAGAGGTGCACTAGATGATCAAGAAGAAAATGAAAATTCTTGACTGAAATGGTACACAGTCCTTCTGTCTACTGATTAGTTTAATTGCATGGGTGGAAATAACTAATTTTTCATTTCTTTTAAAAGACTGAAAACTGAACGATTCTGTATTTGACCTGAATGAATTATTTGCACCTTAAATAGTAGATGGTTTCAGTCAGCACCTCTTGCTTCTCTCCTTCAAAAGACAGACTCTTGATGTATTTGCTTAAAAAAAAAAAGAACCTACCACAGACTCCTGTGCTTTGCTTTTCTATGCTAGCACGTTTGATGGTAAGGTGGTAAGGTGCTTCCTGTTTATCTACAAAAATCTCATCTCCCAAATCAAACCTGGGTCTCTGGGGACCTCTTCTTAAGCCAAGCCTTGTTCTAAGGGTAAAACGTGTCATGTTCAGATCTCGCTAGCATTGCAGCTGGGGGTTGTGCAGTACTTCTCATGCATGTGCTCAGTCTCATTGTAGCTCTTGGTCAACACATCCTGGGGCTGCTCTGAGCGGAGCCACTGATGCTTTTGGCTGGCTGGGGTGACAGAGAGAAAGCTGTGTGTGCCCAGATGAATGCACCTCAGAGCTGGCTGGGAAGTCACACAGATAACCTGGCTGTAATGCAGCACCCCTCACCTTTCAGAGGGACTTTGGACATCTCTCTGTGGTATGGGCAGAGTATTTATATTGCAAAACATCTGTGAGAATCATATGGTTTCACTTTTACTTGTTTCTGGAAGGATGGCCTTTTCCCCTTCTGCCTGCAAGGCCAGTGTCCAGGTCATAGAAATAAATTAGGGAAGTTTGATGCCTTTTGCTGAGTCTTTCTCTTCACTGAATGGCTGTCCTTGTTCTTCAGTTTAAGACCACTGAGGTAGAAGCTCTTTCAGAGAAACAGTTTCATTGTATTCTGAAATCTGTACAAATATTTTTGCCTCTATGAGCTGAACAATAAATGCAATTAATTGTCTATTTCATACCTAACCTGCTTGAAGTTTCCCAGTCCTTCACTTAAAATAGTCTCTAACCATATAAAAACTGGCCCACTAAAACACAACAAAATGAATTTTTCTATGAGATAATTTTCCACTTTTTTTTTTCATTTTTAATGAGGATTATCAGTGATTTATTGGATTGATAATTTCTATATTTCCAAAATAAAACCAAAAATGTCAACATACCTCATGGCCCAAACTAATTACCAGTGCAGAAATCCATTGATTTTTCTCCACACGGATACCATGGTTGGGTTTGGAGGAGATGAAGAGCGGTGGAGTACAAGTGAGCCATAAGCATAATAACCCATCTAAATTATCCATATACCAGGTTTAATGTGTATCTGATAACAGCTTTATTGTTAGCTGGAACTGTACCAAGGTAAAATATGAAGACAGAGGAGCCTGACTTTCTTCTGCTAAGTTGAGCACAAATTATCTGGTGTGTTATGTGCACCCTGAGGACTGGTATATCTTTCCTTTTCAACTGTGGTCTGAATTTTTAACCAATTTGAAGACTGCCCATTTACTGCTGTAAACCTCTTGGTGAAAACATTGCTAAGAGTAATTTTTCAGAACATTGTTTTGCAGGAGCAGATGTGTGGTGTCCAAGCTCTAGCTGCACTGTGCTGCAAAAGAAGGGTGTGAGCATTCTTCTCAAACTTCAAACGGTGCCTTGGTCTTTATATCATTTTTATCTTCTTTCCCACAAACCTGAGCATGAAATATAATGATATTCTTCTGCCAGTGCTGGGAGGCAAGCTTAGCGTGATGCAGTTGCACACAGCTACTATTGATCAAAAGGTTTTGATTTTGACTGTGGCCGGTCGCTGCTCATCATTTATTTCCATTGATTCATCAGGGATAAAAGCAATACACATTAGCTTAACTAACCAATCATTGCACCAATAGCAAAAAAGAGAACACTGTATTTTGACATTTTGTCACACATTGTGTGACTTCTTTGTAAAAGGAAAACAAACTTTTCCTCTGCCTGTTCCCCACAAGAAACAAATAAATGGTTGTTAACAAGATTTGGTTAATATGAGGATTAGACATTCATGGTGTTCAGAGAACTTTTCAAGAAGACAAACTGGAATGAAAAACAGAATCCTTGGAAGAATTATCTTAGAAACTCAAAAAAAAAAAAAATGTCCCACACACATTCTTAGCATTTACTTGGGAGGAATTAATCTGTCTCAGTATTGTTTTCCTTATGGATTCATTTTACATGTTTATATCCTACAAAAAACCTCTCCTTCTCTTCTCCTTTGTCTGTATTCAAAACACAACCCCATCAAGGTCAAACTAGAAACAGAGACCTGAACAAAGGAAGAATGAGAAAGCTGACTGTTTCTTTTTATTCCTCCCTTTAAGAGAGAAATACACAATGGAAACACCCACCCATTCACATGACATGGACTGTATTTTGAATTCCGGCATGTAGTGGGGAGCATCCACAGGTTCTTCTAATCAAAAAGTTTTCCTGGGAGATTAAGGAACAGCATCCTGGAGGGAAGCTATATCTGAGACAGAATGAAAAATGGTAGTCTGGAGAAGTCCTTGCCATATTTATTTATTTATATTAATGGAGGCATATTCTGTAAATTCATTTTCTACAGACAGTTCCCTTCTCTGGCATTTTTCTGCAGAAGCAGAATGATTTAGTGTAGCATATATGAGAACATCTGGGCTTTCAGGTGAAGCTGGGATGGAAGGATCATTACAATGTGCATTAGGTGCTGTCCTCTTAGCATTCCAGTGAGGAACATCATTGTCATAAATTGTGTTGGCATGTAAGGTCTGCTGTGGGCTAGCCATGGAGCAGTAAAGCAAAGAGCTTTCATCTGAAGCTTGAGTTGTCCCAGAAGTGTGGGATGGAACAGCTACTGGACTTCTGACCTGCAAAAAGCAGAACAGGGTATAGCTCTGTGCATATCTGGTTATTGCTTGTGCTCCTGCTAAATAGGGAGCATAGAAGATTTTATTCGTTTTGCTGTATCCCTTTAAAACTGCTTTTGAACTCAGGTGCATTGGACTCATCTGATCATTGGATTTTCTGTTGATCTTCGAAATAAGTTTGAAACCACACATTTATCTCTAGCCTTTCTCCATTTCCCTTCCCAAATTCAGTCGTGTCTTTCCTTGCATGATTTCAACTTAAGGAAAAACTGATTTATCCTTGTGAGTGCACTTCTCTGCCACTCATTCAGGCTTTTCCTTCCAGTCCTATTAAATCTTTTTTACTTTCACCTCCAAATCCCAAACTATCTTACCCATTCTCCCAATTCCTGATCTCTTGCCTCTTATACTCTTTGTCTTGATATTTTCCAAATAAATCTTTCTCCTCCCAAAAACTGCAAATTCCTCTATAAATTCATCTCTCTCTAAAGAAATCCTCCTTGACATCCATTTTTCTAACCACTTAAAATATACTGCTTTTAATTTTCTTTCTCCTACCTCTCCCTTTGGGAACTCTGCAATCTGTTTGGTGGCCTTCGATCCTTGCCAATACTTCCCTTGTGACTGATAGCTGTCAGCTCATGTGGTATTTTTCATGTTCTGCCTTCTGCCTGTTTAATTTCTCTAGAACTGATTACAAGAGCTAGGTGAGTTCATGTTAGCCACACAGGAAAGTCTTTTCAATCATCTTCCTTACTCTGCATCATTTGTCTTATGCAGACAGTCAAAACCAGGTCAACAGAGGTACATCAACAGATGTGCCTAAATTCTTACTGGAATAGTCCTACAAATACATTTTAACAGGAGTTTAGATGCCTAAAGTACTTTCATGGATACAACTCTGAATTCCTTCCTTCAGCTCAACCAAGGTGATATCTCACACCAGGGAAGTCATTCTGTCCAGGCACCAAGGTGGGCCCCTAAATCTGTCTCTGATCTTACTCCACATTTTATAGTACACAAAGATTTGTTGTCAGCATATGCTTACGCAGTTTCAGGTTTCAGTAATGGCAAAATTTAAACATACCAGGCTCTCTAGTCTCTGTGGTGTTAATGGAGTTCTCTTTTGCTTTGCTGGGAAGAAGAAGAAAAAGGATGTTTCAATAAATAAGCATTGAGATGATGCCTTTCTGCTTGTGGAGAGAATGTTAACTAGTAAAGCAGTCCTTCCCTTATTGAGTGCAGCTCAAAGAATAAAAATCTGTTTCCAAACTGGATTTATGAATTGCTGTTCTGATAAAAACAAATAAACATAAAACAATATGTTTATAGAATGCATTTCTGTGCTCCTCAGAGCTTCTCTGAAGAGGAATAGAGAAATTCCCAGTGTACTTCTGGCTAGTTTTCTCTCTATTCAGTGAAAAGGCATGGAAAAATCCCCAAGCCACCTTATAAGAAAACATCCTAAATTTTTTGGAAGAGGAAATAATTTCATTTCCCTAAAATAAAATAATCCATGGGACTATAATAGGCAAATAATCACTTAAGACCTGGGGAACTCCAAAATCCACTCTTGATTTAGAGCAAGAATTCCAAATATTATAAAGTCTGAGTATTTGATTTGTTCTTACTTGACTTCCATTCCTGTCTGTTGGAAGGGAACAATACTTGGGACAAATTAATTTTTTAAAAATTCAGTACCCTAACTGGTGCACTTGACAAGGACGTCTCAGAAATTAACTGGAGTAATTACTAGGGGATTTCATTAGAGCTTTGAAATGAAACTTTAAACTGTGAAAAGGAGTGTAATGAAATACACATTAAGAAAAGATTATATGGTAAAATTCCTCACCATGGTACCTTCTGAGACATGAAAACATGCATATGAAGATGAATGGACAACATAGACCCACGGATACTGAAGAATAAATAATGTGCAATATCTTGTTTTTTCCAGGTTCTTGGGACTCTTCTGATGTACTAGTGGTATCTAAAATTGCATTAATATGTATTAGCATAAAACGATAATATTTAAGGTTTTTTTTTTTTTTTTTTTTTTTTGTACTGGAAGGAAAAGTGCATGGAAAGTGTCATTGAACGGTGCATGGCACAAGGCTGGCAGAAACAAAGGATCGGGATTAAAGCACTGCTCTAAACTTATAATATATTTTAACGTTATGGTTTTTCTTCTTTTTCTGTAGTCTTTGCACTGTAAACAACAGCAAGAACAAAAATAAGA
Organism: Nettapus auritus; assembly: GCA_011076525.1. Lineage (NCBI taxonomy): Eukaryota > Metazoa > Chordata > Aves > Anseriformes > Anatidae > Nettapus > Nettapus auritus. Next base: position 92,523,604 of record CM021765.1, read on the forward strand.
AGCTTTTTGACAGGTTTGTATCAGCTGTGAAAACATGTGATGATCAAGCCTGGAAATGAATGCTGTTATAGTATGCGCACATGGCATCATTCAGCAAATAAATCATTTTAAGGGTCTAACTTTAAGTTAAGTTTAGGACACTTCTAAGTTACAACCTTTTAAGTCATGAGCCCTTGAGCTTAATTGTGGATTTCATTTGAAGCATGGCAGGAAAAAAAAAAAAAAAAAAAAAAAGAGTAGGAGGGGAAGAGTGCTGCCAGGGGAAATGCATTAGAATGTAAGAACTGTCCTTGCATCCTACACGTGGGAATGAAAATGGAGTGAGAAAGGTATTGATAGTCATATGCCTAATTTATGTTACTGAATTTTCTTACAGATAAGAAGGATTCTTGATGTATAGTTTTGAGGTTTGCTGCCTTCTGATGCAGGAAATGCAGAAAGAGCATCACAGAACAGATTGAGCAGATGAACCCTATATGGGCTTGAGTTGCTGTTCACAGTAATTGTACTGGGAACAATAACAAACTGTAAAAAAACATACTTCAGGGTATGTTAAAGGGACGGTGTGCAGTGATTCCTAACGTTCTGTAAGTATAAGCCACATGTGTCACTGGGATATTAAAGAGCATGTTAGAAATGCAGATTACCACACCAGGAGGTAATTTAATTGGCTTTGTCACTGCTATCTGCTGGGCAATTGTGGGCTTGAAAACTGTGACACTTGAGAGACTATATTTTTTTCAAGTGGGAAGAAAGCAATGGTTCTTCAGCAATGAGTTTTAATTTGTCCTGATGGTGTAAAACAACCTACTTAGAAATTTATAGCAACACAAATTAGTTCCCTCCTCTTAAAAAGGAAATAAGAATCAGAACTTACTTTCTGATGAAGTTGTGATAATGTTCTCAGACTTTTCTGAAAGAAAAAAAACAAGACAGGGAAATGAAACAGCAACTTGATATTTTGCTCTGCAGTTGTGTACTCTGCACCACACACTGAGGTTTTGACAAACCTCTCCTTCAGCTTGATGGTGGAAGAGGGAACAAAATCCAGCAAACACAAACAAAAAATCCAGCACAATGTTTTGGGGGAGGAGGAATGAAGTGTTGGTCTCCCACAGCTGACAGAGTGGTTCTATGTTTCAGACCTCTGACATTCAAATAAATAGATCAAGAGAAGAAATATTTTGCAAATGATAAATTACATCACTTATTCATGGTATAATATTTGTGAATATACCATTCTGTAGTTACTCAGGGACATCTTCTGTTCTTCTCGCATCCAAGGAAAACCTTTATCATGTGATTTGGGAAAATACTATATCTGCTATCGCATTACAACCATAAATTCTGACATTGCTCCCTTTGCTACAACATTTCCTGTGTCAATAAACAAGGTATTAAAGTCCATTAACTTACCAGGAGAGAAACTAGCAACAGAATAATTTTACAACTCATCTACCTGGGGTCAATAAGACACTAAGGCCACACAGACCACTTTCTAGCTGCAGAGTGATGTTGAGGAGGGCAAATGTAGCTTGACATAATCTGGACTTGGCATCCCAACTGCCTAAATTAATAGTTATGTCTCACTTGCCCTTAAATCCTTAAGAGCATTTAAAGGTATTGTGATCTTTCCAGCTCTTGAACTTCTTGGGTACAAAACTATATCTCTCTGTTGCAAGATCATTCTGAATAAGAGCCTTGAATTATTTTGTCCTCTTTGCTGTTGTGTGGCATTGCCAACTATGAATACATGACTATTTGTATTCTGTCTAGTCCTAATAACATAACCAGTCTTTCCTTGCTTCAACTAATATTTTTAAATAATCAAATAGTTCATTAATGGCCATTTGGTGTCAACAGCTTTGCTTTTCTCTTCCAGATCCTCCTTTTATTTCTTTATTTTATTCTTTCCCCAGTACTGAGAAGCAGGTTAGAAGCATGAAGAATGGGGTAAGTACCAGCACAACTGATCTTGTGCTATTCCTATGACACCAAACAAACTTGTTGGGAGAAGCCATCATGCAACGTGACTGAACTTTCCTGTACATGGAATCAATTTGTTTAACAGGGCTCTTTTGTAACAAAGAGACCTCACCTTCAACAATAACCTTTATTTCGTTGCTCTCACTGAGATAGTTGCCCGTTGCTGCTTGACAGCGATACATCCCACTATCATTCTGGTGAACGGCAAAAAACTTCAGAATAAACACAGTGGAATTCCATTCTGCTTTGCTGTCATCCAGCGGCACACATCCATGCGCCTCTATCTTGCACCACTGGATGAAGGGCCTTTCCTTGCAGTAACGGACTGGACAGTATATGATCAAGGAGTTACCAATATTAGTTACGTATTTGGAGTTTCTTTGAACTTGAATTTCTACCGGACAATCACTGGCATCAAATCCTAGAAAAGGAGAAAAACATGAGAAAAATCATAGTGGTGGTGGTGTCTGTTAAATACTCTCCATGACACTAACCAGTTTCTTTTCTCTCTCAGTATGCAAAACTTCTTTTGTCCACTTTCAGATCTTATCTCTGTATGGGACGCTCATAACAGATAAATCAAGACTTTATGGTTCCTTCATTTTTAGGAAGATTGTTAAAATCCACTTTCTCCTTCCGATATAAATACCAGTCTATATCTCAGTCAAGTCAGAAATTGAAGTTTGAAGAGAATATATGTAACATATACCTAGAAGGTTTTCCTGTATTCCTTCTCACTGATCTTTTCTGTTACTTTTAGATTTATTTCAGGTTATTGTTTACTTCACAGTTCTAGATACTTTGCAAAAGAAAAGCTTTTTGTTTTGTAGTGAAATGTCATAATTGAAATAATTAAAACAATTATATTTAAAAATAGATCCTATCTCTGTTTCTTTGCTTTTGTAAAGGTTTGTTAAACTCAGTGTTCAAACTCTGGTATGTTACCTTTACTCTGGGTCTTAGTATTGAAAGTCTGGACCTTTTATTAAAGATTTATGTTTCTTGTGGTGCTTGACTTCTTTGGATAAATAGAAGTAATAAAAACTATGTGATATCCAAGAGCTCCCTATCCTGAGAGTGCTTGTGCACTGAAGAGAGTGGTTGCTAGCAACTCTGGAGCAAGAAATGGTAGGTTTATCAGTATCTTCCAGTTGGTAGAGGGGAGCAGAAAAAACAGTAAAGATTTTTAAGAAAAGTTTTGTAGGTATTAAAAATTAAGAGATGAAAAATCTTTGCTCAGATGACCTCTAGTTTGCAAGCCCTTTTGCTACAAATCTCAGATTATTCCATACCAGAAATAAATTTTAGAGCACTCAATAATAGCAAGTTTTGAGCAGAAATGTATTAATAGCATTCACAGTAGCATAGCTAGCACTTTGCTGCTGTTGGTCAGTGTTTAGCAAATTCTGTGCATCCAATGGCATTCACTTGCAACAGGGTACTTAATCCCATGAACTCATGAACATTGGTTGTGTGGATAGTTGGAAAGCAAAATGTCTTATCGATGTTACCTATTGCTCTAAAGCATTCAGTTTTTTCCCATATATCTATGCCAACATTTGCCACAACTTTATTCCTTCATCAGCTGGTCATGATCATTCACTATGCTAGTGTAACTACAACATAACCACACTTGCTAAAATTATGTTTCTGAACCAAAATTTCCTGCCACCTAGTGGATCTGAGTCCAATGCTCTTGCTTTCTCCACCTGCATACCATGTCACTGAGCTTTGGGAAACCCATGTGGGAGATCTTCAATTGTAGTTGTTGCTGAGTGAAGTAGTATTGCTGCCTGCCCATGATTTCTAGGCAAGAATCCTCCTATCTCACTGACCAGCAGAGGCTCATTCAGGTTGAAGGTTACGTGATATTGCTCTGTACACACCTGTAGATTTTTAGCCTTCATTTCCATCTAGTGATGCAGGTGAAAGAGTTTGGCAGCCTTCTGTCAATTAACCCCAGTAAATAAAGCCTCTTATTTTTGCAGGGTCTTACTTGGTCTTGCATTTCCTCTAGTTTGTACTTTTTTTTTTTTTTTTTTTTTTACCCCCTCCTCAGTGTAGCTGTACACTTGGGAGAATAGATTTAACTTATTAAAAATTGATTTAATTTTTTAATTATCATTTGTGAATCCCTTACAAGCAGCCTGTGGGTGATAGGTAAACATAATTACTTGATTTAGTGGTGTTTTTTTTTGTTGTTCTTGGTAGTGGTTTTACTTTTTTTTTTTTTTTTTTTTTTTTCTTTTGTCAGTCAGACAGGGTCCTTTTGAACTTGCTAACTAGGAGCTATACAAGCTACTGATTGCTTTTCAGTACGTATTTGTACAGCATCCTCAGGACCTACAAAAAGACCTTTCTTTTAGAGGTGTAAAATGACTGGGATTTAGGTTGCCTTCAAGTAATTTTTTTCTTTTCTTCCAGTGACAAAACAATGATTGGAACATGAAAAATGCTTGTAATTGCCTTTTTTTTTTCTAATGTTCTTTGACTTGTTAATGAATGATGGTTGAATTTTATTTATTTATTTATTTATTGGTTGTTGTTAGTTTGTTTTGTTTGTTTGGCTAGAGACAAACCTAGATGACTGAATAAGAATTAAAAAGGACTTATTCAAGCTTTAGAAAGTTGTCAGCTAGAATTATTTTGAAGTTTAATAATAAAAAAGTTGAGATATATATATTTTTTATTTTTATTTTATATATATATGTATATAATATAAAAAAACAACCAAGTGTGGGAATTCAGAAAGAACACACCCCAAAATCTCTTGTAAAACTTTCTCATCTCCCAAGCCAAATCCTATGTAGCAAAAAAACTTCATGTGGATAACGAACAGTGGAAAAAAAGACTTGTAAAACCAAAAGATTTTGAACCTTTGTGCAGAATAAAAAACTTAAGACTAATTTTAAATTATCTTTCACAGATTGCTGTAAGGAACATTCAGCAGCATTAGGTCTCAGTGAAGATTTGGGATTTAAATAACGATATAAACCGTAATCTCTGAGGCAAAAAGAGATGTATATTTTTAAAAAGAAAAAAAAAAAATAGCTGATAAGAAGATAGAACCTTCTGCATTCTGTTTATTGATTGTCATTTGAAGAAAACACTCAATAAACGTTACTTAGTGAATGAACACAAACATGGCTTGGAATACCTTTCCCCTTACAGTGTATCTTAATTTTCTTCTATTCTGCTGTGGCTTATGAGTAGACAATGTTAGAGACATTATCTGCCAATTATATTGTACACGTGCAAGCACATTGCAAAATATTTTGAATTATGCTTCATAGAATGTTGTTACGAGTAGAGATCTGAAACCAGCTACGAGGTTTTATACCAAGCCTGAAGTTTTCAGCATTTTATAAATATATATATATATATATATGTGTGTGTGTATATGGGTGTTCATGGCAGATATTTGAATGAGCAGTTTTCAAGAGAATAAAATAACCTGTAACATGAAAGATTTATCTATCACCTTCAAATTTACAGTACATGGTGAGATTCAGTTTGACCAAAACTAAATTTTATTTTAGGTCACTTGAGCATGTTCCTGGATAGGCTGTGGCAAGCCAAGCTCTACTGAACCTAAGATTAATTTTACAGGTAAGGAAATTTTTCTGTACAGTGCACAGCTAGGATAAGGATTTCAGGAGAAAGCATTTTAACTTGTACAATAATGAAATACTAATGACAATAATTTTATTATTAGAAACACTTTTATTTTTTTCCTCATTATCCTTATGCTCTAGAGAGTAGTGTAGTCATGACATGATCCATTAAGCAAAGAGAATGGGAGACATCTTTCTATTTACCTAAGTCAACCCATTAGGAGAAAAAATATAGCTAAAAATTGAGCTTTCTAAGAGCTTTTTCTAAGCTTTCTAAGCTTTTTCTAAGCTTTCATCTAAGAACTTAAAACAACTCCAGTAAACTAAGACTTACCAATTGAAATTTCAGAGGCATTTAGTTTTAAATGATTTATCTTTTATCTTTATTTTGTTTTCCTCTGCTTTTTTTGAAGAGGACTGAGGGATGAGATAAAATGTCATACGCATGATTTCTTAAGGCAGATAATGGCTGAAGTATAAAATGTCAATAATTCATAAGAAATAAATGGCCATGGTTAGGTTTGAATCCTATTTTTGGGTCCTATTATGACCACAGCGAAGCACTAGCAACAGTTATAGCTCAGGTCCACCTCTCTGGGAAGGTTCTAATTCTGATCAGATTATAGCAAAATAAATAAATAAATAAAACTTGAGAAAGTGCATTGATTTGTAGGAGTTTTCAGGTTTAATATGAAGATCTTAATAACTTCATTACTTTTAGCTACATTTCCTTTAGAATTCAACCAAATAAGAAATAGGTTGTGAGGAGGAATCATGGAAAAATATAATCCCTCCTTGAATTTAGAAAAGGTGTACTTAGGAAGAGAAGCACTACAGAAGGCTTCGAAAGTAACTATTTAACCGAAGTATTCTTTGGATAAATAGAAGTAACAAAAAACATAGAAAATAATAAATTGTGATATATGTAAAATGACTAAGAATGTTATTGAGCTAACAGAAATTTAATTTTGATCCTTTTCAGTAATTTTGCCCTGTGTCTTAAAAATACAGCCGTGTAATTTATATATTTATTTTTAACAATTCCTTGATGAAAACTATGTAAGTGCAGAAAACACACCATTATATTTTAAGGACTGAAACTTGAGGATGTAGAACTTTGACTTAGCTGAATGTTAGGATGTGCAGACTGTCCAGCAGAGAGGGCCAATAGCAAAGGTGGTGTTTGTGGAACTGTCTGTCACTAGTGGACACATGCACATACATAGTTATTACCTGGGGCTTCTTGGGATGACAGGAGACTTGCTGGGTTTTATTTTTGTCATTATAAAATGCTGCGTAGACTTCATATGTGCTGTCTAGACTACAACAACTGCTTTCAGTGAAACTGGGTGGGAACAACCTATGTTGTCATCTTTCAGAAGAGGCAGTGTTTATCTGGACTAAAATTACCAGATGTGGGAGGAAGGGAAGGTCCATCTGTTTGTAAATTATCAAAATTTGTTTAGTTCTCCTTCCCTAATATAACAAAGATTGGCTTGGCATTAACTTGGTATATGAAATCTGCCACTGTCAACTTGGTTTCTGTTAGGGGTTCAGGAAACTTGAGGTAGATTTGCAACAAGCGAAGCTTAAATAACTTGGTTTTAACTTTCAGCCTACTTTTTAAAAGCAATAAAAGTCAAAAAAGTTTGGAAACCTGTGGCTAAAATGTAAATAAAGAACACGGATTTAAATATATATATATATATTTATAGAGAGAGACTGGCTTGCAATTTTTTTTTTTTTTTCTCTAATTCTATAAATACAATTCTGGTATTTGTAGTAACATAAGAATGCAGAAGGAATTAGTATTTCTCTCAGAGGACCTCAAATCATTTTGACGTAGATCAGAAAGTAGAACCTAGTGGAATAGATTCTATGTAAACAAGATTCATGCAGTAAGCAGTGTAATACAAATGGTATTCTGTTTTAAAATCTGTGTCTCAGATCTTGGCAGATGAATATGGGAGTTCACCCATTATATTAATAAACTGAACTGGACAATGCAGAGGGGTGGCTGAGGATCTGATAGCACAGGTGGGCATACTGAAGTGAATAGAAACAGTAGTTAACTTTTACAAGATGAGAAGGCTTTGACTGAGGTAGGAAGGAGATGATAAGCACTGGATGCACCGCCTTCGAAAGGATGTTAGTTTAGTCACTTGAAAATGAACTGTAAAGCAGTTCAGTAGTGTTCCTGAGCTCAAACCACACTGATTTAAGAAACAGCTGCATCTAACTGATCTAGTAATTTATGTCTTTTAAGCCAAATATTTGGGTTTCCCTTCCCAGGCAGATGCTCCAGATGCTCATTTAACCTTTCCTGCAAGAATTTATGATGTATTTTATTCATAAAAATGCTATTTGATGCTATAGGTTTGCACAGTCAGTCACGCATGTCAGCTAAGCTTCACATAGCTTGTTCAATTTGTTTATGTAATTTTAGCAGTGCCTTATAACGAATGTTATTTTGATATCTGTATTTTTTGATACACCCGAAATGTACCAAGAGCAGCTGAGTGCATCCACGCCAGTAGCTATTATCGTATGTATATGGCTCCCTTTCTTTCAATAGCAACATTTATGTCTCCTGTATGAGAATAGTGTGGAAGAACTTGAACCAAAAAAACCTCTGCAATAAAAATAAAACTGGGAGTAAATTGGGCACAGTGTATTCCTCGCATCAGTCTGAAATAAGAGAACCTCTCCATTTAAAAACTACAGAGGTTCAAATTTGCAAGTGGGATCAAAATTAAGACTGAGTTAAGCTAAACAATCAATTGTATGCTTATTTATCTGGTAAGGACAATTTGACTGTGAACTGGGTCTGGTTTGGAGTTAGTTGAAATCCTGGATTTCAAGCAAATGCTTGAATGCTGTGGCCCCTCTTGCAAGCAGAGCCTCTGGCCATGAAATGACATGCGTTCAGTCCTCAAGTACAAGAATTCTGGTTTACCCAGGTACCTAATATTTCAATTGTTGTCACAATCATCTCTAATCACTTTAGTAGTCTCAGACATAGCAATAAAATAAGATAGAGATTATCTCCAAGGTACATTAAGCATTGCTTTGGTTTCTGTTTTTTTTGTTTGTTTTTTTGTTTTTTTCTCCGCAATGTTTAGTAACTACAAATACGTTAAATTAAAAGACCTCATCTTACCGTAAACTTGATTGTTGCTCTGAGCCAGCATTACTAGAAGGATGTAAAGTAAGATATTTTTTATCAGCGTGACTGGAGACTTCATTCTCTGGGCATGGTAGATGAGAGGTTCCTGTAGGTTTAAAAAATGCAGTTCAGATGGCCTCTTGCATCCTGTTAGGTTTGAGCTGATTCCCTTTTCTAGCTCTTCTGTCAAGACAGTGCAGAAGAAAGGGGTGGGGAAGCAATATAGTATGCAAAAATCTGATGGGTTACACGGTAGGTTTTTTTGTGGCTGAGATGTGAACTGCTTGATCATTTCACAACATGGCAGAAGTGATCTGCAATTCAAGGTAAAGCATCTTACACTGTATGTGGAGCCAGAGAAGGGTGAAACAAACAAAGCCAATGATTTTTATTTTTAAAAGACGTCTGCACTTGAGACTTTGATTTTACAAGCAGCAGTGTACCAGCGGTAGAGTGTGCACAATAGTGTATTATATTTGTTCAGTCTTTGTGTATTACACTAATTCAATCTTAGTTTGATAAAAGATTATCAAATTGGGAAGCTGAGCTGTTAGATGTCAGAACTAGATGTCTGAATGATCTTAATTTGTATAACTTTATGATAGCCTGCACTGTGAGAGTTTGAGTCAACCCCATGCTCATGACATTAAAGCCAAGTAATGGGGGTTTGGATTTTGTCTGCTCTTTTTTCAGCACACAACATTTTTCCCTCTAAATATTTATAAAATATCTGAAACTTCTCAAAAATTTTACCTAATGCGGAGGTTCTTCATAAAGTTAGAAGCAAACAAATGCTGAACAGGAATGTCACATACAGCAATTGGAATGCTTCATGAATTTCTGTGTCAGCCTTTTGAAGGGGCCATGCTAGTCTCTGTATCACTCCAGATTTAGTATGTGCTTGAGCACCACTTCTGCTTATAATGCAAATGCAACCACAAATAGAAACCAGGGAAGAAAATACTGCAGTTATAAGATCTTACGTTAACATAGATGTTCGTTAGAACATAATATATATATATGAGTGATATTTTGGAGGAAATAATTTCAAAAATTTCCCAGTTAGAAGTGCCTGGCCCAGTCCATGATGTTAATGAGAACCATACTGATGTATGTGAGGAAATAGCCTTACAAATATGGCAAACCGGTATAACTAAAAAATATTTATGAAAGAAAACTGGAGTGTAACTCCACCCACACACCAGGATTCCACTGAAGACAAAATACTAGTAACACAGATTGCAGTTCTGAATAGTGAAGACATCTAGTGGCTGAATCCACAGCAAAATTGGTATTAAGGGATGTGCTTCTGTCAGTGTAATTTCTGGTTGTGTTAATTTTGAGTTAGGCAAAGTTTATGCCAGAAATGTCATATCAGGTTTTGATACTTTATCTCTGTTTTCTCCTTAGAAAGATGAAGTTTTAATCAGGGAGCAAAACAATCAGGTAAAATAATCACTCAAAAATAGGCAAATAATGCTTAAATTTAAAGTTTGTTCCTCCAGTTTTGATGAGAACCAGGAAAGACCTTGAGGGATGTGAAGGGGACTCATTACTATGATCCAGATCCTTATCTTGTTAAAAAGTCCTAGGGCATTTATAAGTTTATTTGACCCTTCTAAACTTTTTGGAGTTTTAATCCTAGCATTAGATAACTAGTGCCTGTGGTTTGATCCCTATTTATGTTGTTAGAGGTTTGAGGGACTTCCTCAACTTCCTGCAGAAAGTGAAAGGGTAATGTGAAGGGAAGATCGGCAACTGGTTTGGGCTGAGACTTTTGCTACTTACTTAAGTTTTTCAAAAAGGCAAAGGTTTGTCTGTTCTCTAGGGAGTTTTGAGATTAGATTTCTATATGGATAATTCCTTGGTAATGTCAAAATGTTCAGAAATGTAAGATGTGTGCTATTATAGAATATCCCATGCCACAAGGATCATCAAGTCCAGCTCCTGGGTCCCCAAAGGACCACCCAAAAATCAGACCATGTGTCTGAGAGTATTGCCCGAACTTTGCAGGAGAGGTGAAGATGGTCTCAGTTGCAGGAAGGAGCACACATTTCCTGTACCATATGTAGCATATGTAGGTGGTTTGTGATAATTCTTCATTTTGTGCTATTAATAGTAAATATTTTAGGCACTCATCTATGTTTTTGGAGCCCTTTTCTTAAAAAGAATTTGGCAAATGTGACAACTATTATCACTGCTGCCATTTCATTATTTCTTTCATTTCCTTTCTGTTAAAAAGTAGGGGGTTTTGTTAGTTTGTTGTTGAGATTTTGCCTAAAGATGGCAAAGAACTTGATTTTTACCATATTTCTTGTTAAGACTTTCTTACCACCTTGAGACATTCCTGGAAGCTTTTTTAATTCTTTGTTTATTTTATTTTTTATTTTTATGGTTATAAGTTAGAAATAATATTTTAAAATATATATATTTATATGTTTATATCCTATTTAAAACAACAACAACAACAAAAAAACTCCCTGAATTTGAGGCAATAAAATACCAAGTTCTGCTTTAAACCCATTTCAGAGATTTTGTTGTATATAAAACACTTAACTAAGTCAATACAAAATAACTTTAACTTAAAAATATAAAATACATAAACATACTATAGATATAAAAATATAAGGTAACTATTTACAAAAGAAGGGAAGGACAGGCCTAATCTGACACGGTAACAAGGAGAGGGAGGAGCTTAAGTGTTTAATTCAAGACGAGATCGTTTGAAGATGGCTGAAAAAAATGTCACTAGGTGGCACTGACTTCCACTGTGTGCAGTAACTTTGCTATAAGCAAATCAGACCTCAGCTGAATCCTAGCAGATACCACGTATTTCAAGAAAGAAGATATTTCAATGCAATACAAATGCAACAATTGGCACAGTTGTGTGTGCTGAACACTTGTCAGAAGAGTTTCCAAGAATAGAGAGCCAAGTTTGGATAGTCTTAAACATCTGAGGATTGCTGTTAATAGAAACTTCACCTGATTCAGTCCACTTGGTTGTGTCTGTCTCTTCTTTACTGTACGTAATTGTGGGGATAATACCTATGTAATGCTCCTTCTGTTCCACCTCAGTTTTTCCTTCTGACAAGACAATTTGTGTTCTGGATTCGTTTTCTCCCTTTTTCCAGGCAGTTAGGCATTGGCTTCTGATCACTTACATGGCATTTAGATAGTGGCCTCCAGTAAGTTTACTGAAAATTACTTTCATAATGCTATGTGAAGAAGCTTTAGTATCTTCACGAAACAATAATTTAGTTTCTCAGCAAAGTTTCTCCATCCAGCTACTTGCTTGTTGCTAATGATCCCGCAGCTCACAGTACGTGTCCCAGCAGCCTGTTTCCATCTCATATTACTGTAACTCACTGCTAAACAAGGGATCGGTTACGACTTTTCTTTACCAGTTTTTCCCTTTATCACAGTGAGATTCTCTGCATCTCCCTGCTCTTCCTGAGCAATTTCAGTTTAAGCAGATGAGCTAGGCTTTGATAAATTGGCACTTGTGTATCTTGGGTCAGGCTCTAAAGTGCAGGCTGAGCAAGGGCCTGAAAGCTCTTTGCAAGGGGTGTCAGCAGTTCCTTCAATACAGCGAAGTTTAAGAAAGTGCTCAAGGTTTTGTTGTATGTAAAATGCTTCACTAAGAGTAAGCATGGGTATTCCAGCTATTGGATGCATGTTATGGTAATGACAGGTTTCAGAAATAAGGGGAGAGAAAAAGCAATTTAAGGCTAATTATGAAAGAATTAAAGTAAGGTGGTCTCATTTACTGTAGTTAAATCTAATACTGAATATGGGAGCTATTTTGTACACTGAAGGACAGATTTAAAAAAATGAGGCAAACCAATATATAAAGAAACCCTAACAGCCTCTAAAGGTCCTAAATATATATTTTTTTTTTCTCCAGCCTCGAACAGAAATGCTGAATGACAATCTCTCTCTCCTGCATTGCTATAAGATACTTTATTGGTTAATTGAAATAAATAAAATATAATCCTTATTTTCCTCAGGAACATAGTGGTTCTTATGGAAGGGAAAGATCAGATAGAGAAAGTATCCACTGAGTGATGGTAGGAACTTCCTAATGAATGTGTGTTCTTATTTAGTGCACGGAGCACATGATAATACATGAGTACTGGTCGCTTCACTGCACTTATGTGGTCCTCTGATTTTAATTCCTGTTCCTACCTGTGTGCTACTGAGCTGGAGAAGACACATAGAGCAAGTACCGATATATATCTAAATTAGGAATTTAAATTGCTTGGGTTGTTTGTCTCAGCTGATGACAGGCTTTATAGACCAACTGAAACCAGTAATCTTCCTAATGGCCTCCTCTAGCTGTAGCTGAGATCTCAACCAGATGGATGCTCTCTTGCAAGACTAAATCTTCATTTATTTTTTATTTTTATTTTTTTTTCTGTTTTCTGAAACTTAAAGTGAGCATGGAGTTGGGACACTCAAAAGCTCATCTCAAAGGTACAAGAGACTGAAATGGATATTCAGTAATTGTTTATAATTTTCTTTTATACTTAATTTTCTATTTTGTACTTAATACAATTCTATTTTGTACTTGATCTATAACACTTAGGACTGGTCTTGAGGCTGCCCTCTGACAAGCCTGAGTGACAGCTACAGAAGCTCTCTATCCCATCTCAGAGTCTGTGCCTTGTGCTTGTGATATGTGCTACCACCTGGTTTTGAATATGAAAGTAGTGTCTTTACCACTGGAAGACCCATAAATTCCAACCCCCTTGTAGACAGAGAGAAGTTGTGGGATGGGCAGAAAAAAATCCTCCAGTCTCCGCTGTCCAGCCTATGTAAATGACAAATGCCCAACCTAATTAACAGTATAAATGTGGCCTGAAAGTAGTTATCGTATACGTAGCCCTACTGCATCTTGGATATGGGTTAAACCATGTGATTCACTTAGGAAAGTAAAATGTCATTGTAAGAATTTAGCAAGGCTGAATTAGCAAACTTTAATTAAATGCATACCTCACCTGATTCTGCAGCAGCTCCCACAGGCATTGTGATCGATGCATTGATTCAGCAACTATATGTAACCTTTTTTCAAAGAGGAATTACCCATGCAAGAAAACTTTACAAAAGGGTATGTTTACTTCTCTTGTGCTTTTCCATGTGGTCTAAAGGCAAGAAAAAATAACCTGATCTAAAAGGGTTGACACCTGAACATGACTGAGAATGGGAAATTAATGATTAATCAACTCATGAATCAAGAGGCTGCAAAAATTTCTCACTGATCTACCAGGAGATGTCAAGCCAATCAAGAATTCAGGAAAAGAAACTTGAAAATTATCAAACCCCCACTTGATTATTTTGACAGGCTGTAGTTTTTGCCTTTTTTTAAATCTGTAAGGGAGTCAGAGTTCAAACAGTGACCTTTCTGCAGGTAGTTTGGAAGGACCTGATTCTTTCATGTCGCAGAAGTCCTTACTGAAAAGATCTGAAGCATTAGGCAACTACAGGACCCTATACTTACAGATGGCTTACTGTAACTTCAAAATGCATAGTAATTATTTCACTCAGCATTCACTTACAACCGGAGGTGTGATTAGGGAATTTCTGTCACAAGGAAAAGTCACATACGTGACTGGCAACAGGCATTCTGTACATTCAGTCCTGAAACATACTTCAGTGTGATTGTATAGATGCATCAACAGTCAACCTGCATCAAAACAGAGCAATGCTACTTCAAGCTAAAACAATGGCATGGGCGCATCTTTGCTTTGCAATCTCACCAGCCATTTACGCTGCCTTGCATTACTGTTATATTTGAACTGCCACAATTTCTTTATCTACTTTCTTGTTGAAATAAGAGATCATGCATAAATTCTATGAAAAAGGAATTCCTTTATTTTTTAAAAAAGGACCATTTTTCCATAACCAAATGAAAACTTTACAAAGTAAAGTATTTCTCTTCCAATAGTATTTTAATATAAAAACTTAAATCACTTTCTCTGGTCTTTCTGCTCTAAGAGGAAGCCCAGTGGCACTGCAGGAAACTGGACCCAGATAGTTTCAGCCCCACTCCAGCACCTGACCATAAGTTCATCACTTGTTTCAATAGAACCAGTTCTGCGGCCACTTACCAGAAGCAAAACATCCTTAACATCAAAGCAAAAAGACAGCGTCTTCACTAGCCCAGAACAGACTAAACTCTAATAGTGTTATTACAATGAGAAGCTTTGTTAAAAAAAAATTTATTTTGAAAGTTAGACACAACCTTAAAATTGTACAAAGACAACAAGCACTCAAATTACACAAAAAATTAGCAGTGAGTACAATGCGAACACAATAACAGTGAGTTTTGCCTCTCTTTATATGCAAATATAAATAGAGTTAATCCTCGTCAAACTTCCAGCTTTTTTTTTTTTTTTTTTTTTTTTTCCTCCTGAAAACCAGCTCATATGCTGCAAAACCTAGCAGGGAGCATTTCACTGTTCAGTTCAACAAAATTGTTAAAAGGGGCTCTGACTAAAAATAGTCCTTCTATCATGAGAATATCCCATACTTTGTAGAACCAAGTTTCTCTCTCAATTGAAAAACAGCTTTCCTTTTCATTATGTCCAATGTGTCACCTCCTATAAGGACCTGCCAAATTACAGGATTCAAAATGTTTAAAAATACTAGAACTCACTTTTTTTCGAGAACATGCAAACTGAAACTAACATGGTGCATACACATAAGTAGTTACAAAACAGAGAATGTTCCTTTTGTCTAGTATTTTACTCTTTGAAAGTATTGTTCAGAGAAAAGCACTTCGGAGTCATTTTAGCTGTGAGTTGGCTAAACTAATGTAAGTACACGGTCAGAGTACGTTTTTTGTTGTTGTTTTTTAAATTACACTTAGTTTCAAATACATTAATAAAACCACCTGGAAAAAAAAAAAAAAGTATCCCTTATAGCCTGTCCCTTTCAAATGCACATATGACAAAAAGTAGAAGCTGCTAACATCCTCCCTTTACTTCTGAGAGTATTCTTTATAGGAAATAAATGGAAAAATAACACAATGTTCTTGCAGAAAAAAGCAAAACCCCATAGAGACTGTTAAACAACGTAACCACAGCCTCTGTGGTAGGAATTTGTTATTACTTAGTTTTAGACATACCAGAAAACCTCGGCTGTAAATTTTCCCTAAGATCAATACTAATTAAATCAAGGTTATGCTTTATCCAACCACAGCCACAACAGCAAAATTATGGTATGAACTTGACTATTTGCAGGACTCAGTTCCAAGACTGAGTGGAACCATTTTTACTTTAAAAGAAAACAACTGTAACTGTCTTGTTCATGATTTGGGCTATGGCCATGAATATAAACTCACTTATTATTCTTTCTACCTTACATGGAAGTACTTTATTTTTCATTTTTTTTACCTTATTATAAATTTATATTGCATATAATTTGGTATCTTGATTTTCATGAAGCTTCAAAAATGTGTTGTTGTTTTTTTTTTATTTAACATAAATATTCCACTAGTAAGTCATCACTGTCCTACAAACTGCTGTGCATTGCAATTCATTCAATTCCATTCAAAATCCTGATGATTTACTTCCAGGGTGTTATAAGTTGGTAGCCTATGGCTACACTGATAAGGTTCCTCACCAAAACCTCTCTGCAGTAATTCTGCATTAAAAATACATTGAAACTAGAATGATTTCTCAAAATACTTACAGAATTTTATTCTGTATACTGAACCTAAATTTACAGGCTACTTCATAAGTCGGGAGTAAGCTTTTGATAAACTAGGTGGTGAAATGTTGCTTTGCCTTACTGAGGATGACTGATTTTATTTTTTTTATCAAAAGCTGTCGATACCACTACCTTTTATTTTCAATTTATTTATTTATTTTTAATGTCATGGGAAGAGTATAGGTAATGTTATCATTAGGTTTTCCAAAATATCTGTCAGTTTGCAGGTCCAAGGAAAAACATACATTCAATTCTGCCCAAAATGGTTATGGGGTATAGCCTGGGAAGTCCTATGTTAGCGAAGACTGAGCTAACTAGCTCAAATCTGTATCTTTTAATCATGCCATTCTTCTCTCAATGCTTTTGTTTAGTGGAAGCCTGTTTTCTCTACTCTTCTTTGTTTCTTGTTTGCTTCAATTCTAAGATAGCATTCATAAGGTGAAAAAAAGATTAAAGCAATTATATCGTTTCACTGTAATGAAATGGCAGCTGTAAAAGAACACTTTAAATTATTGTCAGGACAGAAAAGGCTATTGGCAGTGTACCTTTCACTTGGCTTAAGAAAATTTATAAAACAGTTCTAGCCCAAGGCAGTTCATGCTCTTAAGCAAAACTCAAGCTTGTGCAATAGCAAATGATATTTGGGAAGGCATATTTTAATACCTAGGATTAGAGAAAAAAAAAAAATCACTACTGTTATTAGCCTGAAGTTCTAAACCAGCAACCAGTATCATTGACAGGATTGCTGTGACCGCATCAAATCCCACTACCTTTAACAGGCACCAAAGGTGCAGTGGGGTACTGAGTACCTGCGTGGTGGTACACCTGGATAAGCAGACTTCTGCTTTTTACTTTGTCAATGTGTTCAAACTTTTTGCAAAGCAGGAGACCTGGTTATAATGTAACACCATCTGCATTTCTTCAGGAGCTAATTGCATAAAACCCAGCTGTTACTAAATATTGTAAGTCTCTTTTAATCCAGCAAAGGAGACTCCGCTCTAGAAACAGCCAGGGAAACAAAATGAACAAGTTATTTTGTCTCTTTTAGCAAATACTTCGTATTGCTGTAAATATCCTGATTAAAAGAAACAATGAGAAACAGATGCTGTAAAACTCTACCAGGGGAAGGAAGCTGACCAGAACTACTGGCTCCCCTTGAGGGAGTTAACAGCATTCTTACACCGCTATACCCACTGAGTGGAGGATTTCTATGCTACTTAGAAGATGCTTGGCACCCCCTGAATCCAGAGCGTTTAAAGAAAACCTAGGACAGGCAGAAGTTGGTCATAATCCAGCACTTTGCACAATGCTCCCTCCTTCCATTCAAAAACTTCATAGAGTACTTACGTGGAGTGGACTATTTGGCATAACCATTTGGAATAGCTTATTAATAGCTTACTAGATTTGGGAGAGAGTATTATTGAAATTCTTCGATTTACAATTTTACTTTTTGCCAGTTCAATAACTGTGATCTTGGCACAGTACAAGAAATATAGCCCAGGTGTACAGTTCCAGTATAGTTTCAAAGTATACATGCGTTCCTATTTGCTCGTACAGCTATTGGATAGCCTGCCTTTGTGGTAACTATTCTGAAAACTATTTTAATAATTTTTACCTCCTTTGTCTGAGGTCAAGGCCAGAGAAGTAGAGTACCTTCAGGGAGAGCTGGAGTAGGTTCTTCTCCTGTGCACCTTAAAAAGCTCATTCAACTCTGCTGTTTGTTGCCTCTCCCACCCCGATTTAGGTTCGGCATCTTTTGCCCTGCTGATAAGACAAAGGCATTTTTCCCCTCTACTAAGACCTTGGTCCAGTGTGAGATTCATTTGCCAGCAGCAGTGCCAGGAAACCACTCTCAGTTACTGGTTTGTCCATTCAACTTTCAAAGATTGGCACTGGAACTGAAGGGAACGTGTTGAACGGAGAAAAGAAAACACTAATTTAAAAGAGCAGGCATGGTAAACCTTCAAAACTCCTGGCTTTGTGAGAATAGTGGAGTTCAAAGGTCAGTACACGAGAACGGCTATATAAGCTAGATAACAAACGCATCCGTAGTTCCATCAATTAGGGCAAGAATATTCTAGAAGAAAAATGTTTCCCGTTTTAGAATATAAGCCAACTTGATTAGAAATTTGCATTAATCCTCCCCCAACAGATCAGTTATATTTTAACTAACCATTCTTATAGCTTCTTGCATTTCAAATGCGCAGCACTTCTTGGTCACTCACGGACAGGATACTGGACAAAGCAATCCACTGACATGATTAACAATTCCTACTGCGTCCTCTTTCTTTCATGCTACGATGCACGGTTTAGGTAAGTGAGGTCCTCCATCCAAGTGCCTTTTTCTCAGCGTCAGTTACAGCTGGGCTGAACGTAGACGGGACGTATGCCAGGCACATTCCCTACATTCAACACGAATTCTATGTCAGCGTAGCTCTGAAGCCTACTGCAGGGTTAGCAACAGTCTGCGGCATACCGCTCAGTTCACAAATAGATTGTCATTTCTACAATAATACAAAATAGCTTGTAAAACCAATATGTAACACTGTATATATGCATGAATATAAAAATAAACCACACCATCAATATGTAAAACTTCACAACGATGATGAAAACAGTCTTCTTCTCAACGATCTTCGGTGTTGATGAGTTGGTTCTCATTGTCATACCCGTCAGGCAGGTACGCTTTCCTTAGCTGGTCTGACTTAGGTATTGAACTACCATTCTTGACGTAGCGAGACAGGAAGGCTCGCACAGAAGGATGATCGGCCTTCTCGAGCGGAATATTGGCTTCCAGGCACATTTTCACAAAGTCCTGGATGACGCTGGTTTTCTCTGTTTGGGCTGTACTGTTGCACTGAAGCGAGGCCGTCAGAGTCCTTTGCTTCTTCCTGACGTTCTGTTCTTCAAACTCCGCCTTCCGCTTTGTGTGCGTTTTTGACTTGAGGTGGTCATTGATTGCAGACTTGCGAACGTGATTCAGAACCACGTTGCAGGAAGTACAGAAGAGTTTTCCTCCATCCTCATGAAGCTCGCTGCCAAACTCGGTTACACGATCCTGAGGAGTTACATACAGAGCAGTCTTCGAGCGGTTACGTGACGGAGCGGACTTCACTCCAAATCGTTCCATTGCTGCCTTCAGTAAGCTCTACCCGAAAAGCTGAAAATAAAATAAAACACTGTTAAAGCATGCTGATGATTTCAGTCAAATAGTACTAAGTGCAGTCTAGTCAATATCCAGCATAGTGCTCATTACCATCTAAAAGCCAATTACATGTAAGACAGTTGTGAAACTATCATTGAACAGTTCTACATCTTCAAATAACTTCAGAGAGGGAAGTTTGTCATGGGTCAGTGTAAAATATTTTTTAGTTTCTACAGCTACAGAGCTCGATGGAATCCTTAAACTTCATCTGTTCATCACTGAAAGTCATACGAATTTCATTGTTTTTCATCAAGGTGTTTTTTATCCTATATTCTTTGAGAGAAGGGGTGCTTTCTTAATATTTAAACATATTTGGCAGTTTACTAGTTATACTGAGTCACTATTTTTCTGTTTACTTCCTGAAAATCTGTATTACTTTTGGTAGCACAAACTCAGGTGTCCAAATATCAGGCAAGAAGTCCACTGCTGTCCCTTACAAAGACCAGGAAAAAGACCTAAGCTTTGATGGCACTTGTTTGGGAATACCCTTCGCTTTTGTCCCTGCCTCCAACCCTCATTGTTAGATTAAGGCTTAACTTAGAGCCAAAAGAGAATCTTTATGTTATTGCAACCAGAGATTGCAAAGAAACTGCAACAAAAGCAGTCTACTCTAAACAGAAACTTGCACATGCACGTTTCAGTTCGAAAGTAAAACCCTTTTTTTTTTTCCCTAAAGAAGACAACTTCTCCAAGAAAGGTAACTGATTCATAGACAAGACAGATGGACTGTTTTGAACATCACTCTAAATTATGTTATTATCAAAGCAAGCAATAATCTAGCCTAAATAAAAGTACTAAAATCTTTAGTTCTAAAAGCAGCCAGGACCTATTTCTTTTTTTTGTTGTTGGAAAATGTAGGAGCCGGTATAAATCTCATCCTGGATAATTTAAGTCTTTTTCAAAGTTCAGGTTTGATTGTTTTTCTTCTATTTTTTTTAAACAAAATAGTATTGACTAAATTAACTACCCACTTCCAATTAAAAAAAAAAAGTTTATTAAAAATTCCATGGTAAATATTTTGAGGAAAGATAACAGGATGCCCAGCATTTATTTATGGGTATGAATGACTTCAAGGAATTTAGTATTACCTGTGTTCATTACAAGAATGAATGAGCATCTGAATACCTCTAGATGTACTCTTCTCCGCATTTTGTTACACACAGTTTGCTTTTGCAACATTTTAAAAATCTACCTTTAAAAGACCGAATTTGCTGACTAACTTAAAGTTGAGCTTGTCCAAATTTAAGGACTGAATAGTTTTTGCTGTCCAGAAGGCCATTCACCTGCTCTGGGAAAAGGGTAAACAAACAGAGAATTCATTCTTTAAGACAAGGACACAAAACGCTCTACTAAGAGATGACAACCTTTTGAAAATAGGAGCCAAAGATCTTGCTCTTAGGTATTTTCTTAATTAGTTTTTTGAAGTAGTTTGCTACTTTCCAGAACCGTCAGCCTTGAATGATACTGCACAATGAATGTGACAGATTAAGGTAACTTTTTTCATTCTTTTGGATCCATCCACACAACTTTCACAGGCAACCTAGCTTCCTGAAATCAATGTTTTAACAAGTCTTACCCCAAAATAAAGTTGCCACTCAAGAGTTTGACATCTCAGAACAAATGATCTACGAAACTCGGTGTCTGCAGTTTACACTACATCACAATTAAGAGCGGCAGTTCTGTCAACTGTGCAAATGGTGAAGAAGGGGATGATTTTTCCCGGTCTGAAGGTTTGATGTGGATTGTTTAGTGCCTGAACTACGCCTGGGGGAAGGCGTGCATGCGGCCGGCCCGGACGGCCACCCCACCAATCCTCCGGTACGCTTTCAACCGAGCCGAGGCTCTCAGCAGCAGCAGCAGGAGCCCCGCAGGAAGCCGCGGACCCCCCCGACACCACTCACGCTGGCGACGGCAGCATGCGGCGACCTGCTGACGGGCGCGCTCCAGGTGCGGAGGGCGGGCCGGGGCTGCGGGCTGTCAAACGGCGCCGGCTGCTCCGCTGCAGCCCGGGCAGCCCGCGGGGGCCGAGGCAACTCCTTATCGCCGCGCCTATACACACACATATACATATGTATTTACACACCATAAATACACACCCAGCGCCTCCGTTCCGCACCTCGCCCGGCCCCTGCCTCCCCGTTACCCCTGAGCGAGGACCTCGCCCCCCCCGCCCCGTCCGCCATTTGCTGCCCCCACCTCCCCGGCCCGTCTGTTACCCGCCGTTAGCGGCCGTTACCCGCCGCGGCCTGCCCGCCGCAGCGCAGGCAGCCGGCCCTACCCAGGCTGGCGGCCGCGGTAGGCGGGCCGTAGCAACCCGCCTAGCAACAGCCGCCGGGGAGGGCGGGGCGAAGAGGGAGCCCGACGCCGATTGGCTGGCGGCGGCGGGGCGGTGGGGAGATGGGCGGCTCGCTGATCCAATAGCGAGCGGAGGGGACGGAGGCGGGGCGGCGGGCGGGCGCGGCCGGACGTGAGCGCGCGGCGGGGGGCGGCCCTTCCGGCGGGGCAGGGAGGGGGCCGCTGGGTACGCGCAGGGCGGCGGGGGCAGCATGGCGGAAGACGAGAGCGACCAGGAGGCGGAGCGCCTCAGCGAGGAGCTGGAGGCCCTGGCGCCGCCGGGCCCGCCGCCGCTGCTGGGCAGCCAGGCCTACTGCCGCCGCTTCTGCCAGGTGGGCGGCAGAGCTCGCCTGGGGGATCCCGGGGGGCGGGGGGGAACCGGCACGGCCCGGCCCCGGGCTGTGGGGAGGGGAAGGGCAGCACGGGGGGGGGAGGGGGGGGAGGGCGCTGGGTGCTGGGCCCCGGGGTGCGGGGCGGGGGGGGAGGGGCCTGCGGGCTGGGGGAGGGCAGGGGGGTGGGGGGTGCCCGGGTCCGCCCCGGGTGGTGGGACACGTGGGGGAGGGCCTCGGGGCCGCTGCTGGTAGTGAGGGCTCGATAGCCTCGGGGGGCTTTCCCCTCCTCTCCCCCGGCATGCGGCGTTTCTTCCTGGCCGGCCGCTCCGCGCGGAGTGCCAACAGGTTGCCGCTCCTGGCTGCTGTGGCTGGCAGGTGAGGGCTGCACCGGGGGTGGCACCCTGGCTGTCCCGGCGGCGGGGCTTGCCCTTCTCCCAAGCACGGCCTGGGCGATGTTGGATGGAAGCGCCTCGTTTCGGCAACTTCTTGGCTGCGTACCTCACCGCCGCACTCGTTTTTCTTCCATTTCAATAAATGGGTTTGTCCGTTTTTATCTTCTGTTCTTAAACCTTAGTGGAATGCTTAATTAACACATTATTGCAGTCTGTGTCTGAAACTGTCTCAGCGTACTGCTCAGTAAGTCTCCAGGTTGCTTTTTGGTTTTATCTCCGTGCTCTTGTTATTTTCTGTTCATCAGCGTGTATATCCATTCTGTATAAACTTAGCATATCCATCTCAAGATCTGTAAGGCCAGTAAAAAGAGAAGCAAATCTTTTTGGAAGTATGGGGTAAATCACAGAATCACACTGTGGTTCTGTAAGAACAGACAACTGCATTTCATTAAGTTGGCAGGTTGGAAGGATACAGGTGCTTCTGCCAAGATTACAAGTTTTATCCTAAATTTTTCTAGCCACACTTGTTGCATGTTAAACTCATGCTGACAAGGAAGTGGAGGCAGGGGACTAGTCTTGTATATTGTGCCAATCCCGTGTCACGGACAAAGCTAGGAATTAGTGGGGAAGAGGACAAGACTAGGGGGGTGAATTTCCCTGTGAAATGGTTCTATCACAGTTATTGACGGTAGAGTATCTAAATCACTTGACCTTGACTTCTCCTGCAGTTTCTTTTGTATAGCAAGAGTGCCAGGCCCTCTCCCCTATTTTGCTTTGCTTCTAGTTTATGAACTCTCCACATGGGCAGTCAATGTTCAGAGTTTATAAAGGGCTCCGTTTCTTTTCTTTTAAATTTCTTCTAAACAATGCGTAGTTGAAATAATCATGTTGAAAGTGAGATAATATACTAATGCTTTGTCATCAGGGTCTTTTCTTGTTGGAATTTGGCCTGGTGATCAGCAGTCATGTACTCACTCAAAATATGGTCTTCCATGTTTTGTTTAAGCACATTTTGTAATAATGGATTCCTCTACTGATTTAACTATGTAGATGCAGGGTATTAACTGGTGTGGTGTGCTAGCATAAAAAGCTAGTATCTGTCTGTAACCTTTCATGGTGTTATACCCAGAGAAGTTGCGAGTGCTGTATGTGAGCTTGTTTACTCTCAGGTTGGCAGTGGGATACTTGTGTCTCTCCGTACCTGGACGCACAGTGGGCTCATTGGCCCTTGGTGTATTCAGGAAGTGATGGAATGTGTTTGTGCTCATTTTGAGAAAGCATTGGAAATGTATGCCAAGTTTAGGTCACCTCTTTCTTGTAACAGTTCTTAAAAAGGATGATTTCTCATTTAAATCATGTTATTTGATTAGGTGTGGCTTTATTTTTTTCTAGGTGTGTCTCTTAGTGTAGTTTTTTTCTCTCTGCCTCTACAGTTTGTTAGAGCATCTTGCTTTGTATTTTTTTTTTTAATCCAGATCTTTTGGCCATTGTGCAGATTGATCATCTCCACCTCATTCCACCCCATGCTGATAACACAATTTTGCTTGTCTTAATATTTTGGGGTGGTTTTTTTTGGAGCTAATGCACATCCCAGTTTGTGCAGTGTGTTCCTCTTCTTTTGTGTCAAAAGTTGAGCGGCAGTCGTAGAGAGAGTTACTTAGCAATAATACTGTGGGTTTGAACTACCTGAAAGAAACATTTTTCTTTTTCAGAATAACTGTCCATGTTAGTAGCCAGTAGTTATATGGTTATGTTGCCTGTAGTTACAATGCTGTCTTAAATGTGCCTGCATCCATGCTTCTCAGAGCTGCAGCAAAAGCAAAGCAAGGCATAAAGCCTTTTCAGGCCATTTAATGAAGGTGGAGGCAAAGACCTTTTGACTGATCTTAGAGTAAGAGATTGACCTAGACCTTGATAAGTGTTAATGTGCACATCTTTTGTTCCAGAAGTCTGTTAAAAAGGTGAAAAAAATCTGTAAACAGACAGTTGGATGTTCTGGAGGCCTGGAGTATTGCAGCCGAACTTTGCTTTCAGATATTTGATGAAGTAACAGTTACCAAAGGTGACTCTGGATTATCAGAGCATTTTCCTAAATGTGCGCCTCATCGCAACTCAGTAAGAGCAAAGTCAGAATGTGGTGACACTAAAGCCGTGTCTGCTTTCTGGGACCTGTTTCTGTGTTGTAGATAGGCACGGCTGCACAGTGCCATTATGCCCTGACCCTTCCAAGGCAAATGGAACAAAATGTTTTCTTAGATTACTTGAGGTTGATAATATAGGGAAGACAAAATCAAGATTCCTGTGGCTGGGAGTGAAGAGAGACAATTGGAAGATAAGTGTCCAGCTGATACATCTGTGTTTCCTTCTAAAATTGCTAATTGGGCATTTTTTCTTGTTTATAAAGTTCCCTGTGTATTGAAACAGTGTTGGGGAAAAACAAGGCTAGTGTTTTCAGCTTTGGCAAGCAAAAGAATGAGGTGTCTGTGACTAGTCCTATAGAAATTTGAAAGGTGGTACCTAGCAGAAACCCCTCAGTCTAAACATTTGCATGAGCTTTCTGAGCTCAACTTGTTCTGTTGTTTGCAGAATTTGAAATTTTGTTCGGATTTTTTAGGGACTCCTTCCTTGCATCTGTGACCAGAGCCCCTGGGAGCTTCCCGTGTGAGGGAGAAGAAATGAAGAGGGGCAGATAAAGTAGTGTAGGCAGTTGCTTTTACTGTGAGGGTGGAGGGAGTGCTTCTGTAGTTAGAAGGATGAATTTGACTTGAGAACGAACCTTAACAGCCAGATGGAAAGTGAACATAGCTTGTTTTGTTGCACACGAAGTGGCTGTAGCTTTACCAACTAGCTTACTCTCTACAGAGACTTTTCTCATAACATCAAGTTGTATCAAAATACTAGAACTTACACCGAGCATTTCTGTAGTTGTCCACATGGCTGCATAACTGTACCAGGTGTTGTTTTCATGTTGTTCAGGACTGACTCAAACACAAGGTGATTCTGGTGTAAAGTAATGCTGTGAGGGCTAAATGCTACTTGATCTTCTCTTACTGGGGCATCAGCTTACTGCCTTCCAGTACGAGCTGACCTCCTGAAATAAGGTTGCATGGTTTGCTTACATGAATCGGTGGTATCTTGAATGACTGCTAGTGGTTCCTGGATTTTTTATAGTACACACACAAAAGAGAATGAAATCAGTAGTATATGGCCTAACCACCATCTATATCTATACCACTGTCTATGTGTGTTTTGGTGACTGCATTACGTTGTGCGGATGAAGGTAGAAAAACAGACACATCTTTGAATGTACTTCCAACTTTGGGATTAATGCACTTCCACACTTGTTGTCACGTGCTTAAATTTGATAGTACTTGTGCTTGATCTTCAAGACAATAGTTATTAAGTTGCTCTTACATTTTATACAGGAAAGGCTTCAGGTTTTGCCAAACTTCAACCATCATTAATTTTGGACTGTTGGTTATTGGGATACATTTGATACCCGTATGCTGTTTTAAAGAAGTCTTGCTGAGATGAGTGCTAGTAATGGCAAGTGATCTCTTCAATTTCTTTGAAGCTTTTTTCTGTTTGAAAAGGTATCATTTGAGCCAATTGTTTTCTCTTGTAATGAGCTGTGGTGTTCTAGTTTTTTTCTGTAGCTTTTTGAATAAAAAAACTTCATAGCGGGTCAAATTTTGAGAGCATCATTTCAAGTCACGTTTCTCTTAGGTGACAGACATTTTTAGTTTTCATAATGTTTGATATTGCTAATTAAATCAAAGAGTAAATCGTACGGTATGTAATAACTAAACTAAAAAAGCATCCAAGAATACCATACTGATTTGAAACGCTTAAATTTGAAAATTCATATGTTCTTTTTTTTACTGTGTCTTTCTCCTTTTGGCTGGGGAAAAAAACGAGTGTGTTGAATTAGCTACCAGGTAGCAGCTTAGTATTGTGCTGTTTGAGATGAAGGCTTAAAAAGAAATCCTTATAAATTACAAGTAGTAAGCACCATTTACGCCCAAGCTTAAAGCCAGATGTGAACTTCAGTTCTGTTAATGATGACATGTCTGCAAAGAATGGTGTTGGTGGTGGCACTGTTTCCTTTCTCACTTGATGAGAAACCTGATAAGCCACATGTGGCACACCTGGTTGTTTTCAGTCAACTTTTAGGGAGAATTCGGGAAGAGGAGCAGTTGATTTGCAGCCTCTGATTCCCTCGTCATGGTCTCTTCAACCTCTGTGTCTGCTTTATCTTGAAAAATCGCCGCCCATGCTGTAAATATTAACCCCTTCTTTCAGCTTTTAGAAAAAGGATAGGTTTCTCAGATTTTAGCACTATCTTGTTTTCATTCCTTTGTGTCTGTATACTTTTCAGGATCATGGAAATGTTTTTCTTCTCCAGTTCTCTGGAACTTTTTATGACTTAGTCAGCAGCTTCTTTGTACTGTTTCTTTTCCAGTTCGTAACACCTTCTCTCAAAGTTGAGCTTTTGTATGAAAAATAAGTTTTCCAGTTTTGTGTGGAAAAATGTATCAAGATTCGTGTAATGTAGAAGTTGCAGGTTTGTACGCCTAAAAAGAAGCATGTCTGTTGAATGATGTTTCTGTAGCATAGTCTGCCAGATTACAGATTGTTTCTTACTCAAATTCCTTCAAGTAATAAAAGGCAGATTGATTTTAATTGGGTAGCATAGAAATAACAAAAGGTAGCACAGAAGTTAGAAAAGGCCTGTTCAGATGAGGAGAATAAATACTTGTGCTTTTTAAACTTGAAACTCACCTTGTGTCTTGCCAATATCACTTGTGATCTGAACTTGTGTGTTGATGTGTCAGTTCACATGTCAACTGTCAATGTATGTAATCAAAACAATTCCACAAACAGGTTGATTTTCACTCTAGGAGGGGCTAATTGAAAGGTGAGGAGAAACATTACACCTTTTTGTTTCATGACTGAAATAAATATTTATATTGAAATCTTATACATGTACATTAACTCTATGTTACAAGGAGCCAAACGTACTTTTCTAGGGTTAACATATAATTTCACTGCCGTGCAAATGATAGATTGTAGACATGGATGGAAGCTTGCTCTTTGGTTAACTAAATGTAATGGATATATGGAACACTGCCTTGGGTAGCATTCATACTTAAAGCAAGCTGAGCCAAATCCATGAGCTCTCTGTGGCTGGGGGTGAGGGAAAGCGTTTAGCTTTGAGGGTAGAGCCTTGGCAGAAACTTGTCTTATAGAATGTGTCATACTATTGCTGGGTGACGTTTTTTCTTTTGCCAGAAGTATGATTGTGTTTGGTTATTTCTCATGTAATATTCACACGTGAATTGCAGTAAAGCCGTTGCTTACATCCATGTTTTAGTTAGTGATTTAAAATGGTTTTGCGTGATGTATTAAATAATGTTTTATAGCCTTATAACTTGGAAGTTATAAGGTCTTTCCTACTCTTACTTTTGCCAATTAAATCCCTTTTTGTAAGGATACAGTTAGCTTGACTATATGTCAAAATGTAACAAAATTTTGACCATTGACTAAATAAGACGCAAAAAAAGAAAGTAAAAAAGGTTTGGCATTTCTCGTGGTTTACTTGTACTCTTCTAGAATTGAACTTTTGTATTTGAGCTGCTCTGGTACTTCTCAGATAGTCACCCAGTGTTAGGTGTTGCACTTAATAATGATTTTTCATTTTCAGGAAACTCATATTTAAACAAGCTTTTTTTTTTTTTTTTTTTTTTTTTTTTTTTTCCCTTGACACTTTAAACCTTTTTTGGTTGGTTGTATTTTATTCAGTACCAAGCACCACATTTGTTTCTTGATTTTCTGTGCCAACTAGGTTTCTTGATAATTGTAAACAGCAGCACTCCCAGAATTGTTGTGGCTTTAATCCCATGGTGATTTCCTTTACTGTTAAATCTCACAGGAAAGAAAAAAAGAGTAACTTCATATCAAATTCTAGTCATGACAAAACTTTACCATTTCTTTTTGTTGTTGCAGAGAGGAACAGGAAAAGCTGTAGCAACCTCAGGCCTAGAGTTGAAAAAAAAACTTTGCTTCATGTGTCTTACAGATTTGCAAATAACATAGTTATTTGTAATGTTTTAATTTCTTTAAGTGTTTGGAATATATTCCAATCACTCCATATTTAGTCACTTTGTTTACATATTCTTGGGAAAATTAGTTTTTGCATTGGTTCACATCTTTCATTGCTGCATCATTATTTTGGGGTTTAGTTGCTTCAGCTATGTGCTTACATACGTCTAATAGGAGACTGATAAGCCCCATCTTGGTTTTGTGCTCCAGAATACCCATTTGAATGGTGGATTCTCTGCTGAGTTACACTACTTCCTCTTCTTTAATGCATTCAAGCATTGGCATAGAAAAAAGGTAGAGTTGAGTGGGGAAATGAGGTGTGGGCAGAAAGGTGCTTCAAGTGATCTGTCTCTATCTGCACTGAATGAGAAAGTTTCATCGGTGGTGGTAATTTGAAAGATCAAGACAGGGTTAGGGAACAGAATCATGGAGGAAATGGAGAAAGATGCATGGAGAGTCTCAGAGAGTCTCTAAGTATAAAAAAAATGCACCCAAACAGAACTTTTGAAGTGAATTGTTGCAGAAATTCATTAAAAACAAACAAACAACAACAACAACAAAAAAAAACACAACAACAAACAAACCACCTCCACCTGGCTTTCTGCACTGTATATCAGACAAAGAACATGCCACTCGTCTGGTAATATTGCGTGCTTCTTGTTTGGATAACTTCATTAAATCAAAATCATTTTTCTTGTTAAAGATATGCTCATGAGCATGAACTTTAAATATTAGAGCATTTATCATTCAAGCAGCATAATTATTGGATTTTTCTGAGGTGTTAATGACACAACTTCACAAGATAAGGGTGACCATATGCATGTCTTATGCTTTTCTAGAAGAATATCAGAAGTGGTAAAGTTAGGGATTTTCTTGGTTGTTTGTTATAAACCTTGACTTATTTGGGTTACAGTCTTACTTCAAAGCATGGCACCAAAAAAGGTGCTTGTGTTAAAGAAAAAGCTATTGCATGAGGTTGCTTAAAATTAGATGTTGACGTATGCATAGAATTGCGAATTTTTTTCCTTTACAAATAGAATGTGTCTGCAGGGTGGCTTAGGATTTATTTCACACATAGTTCAGAACTTTTTTTTCCCGTTTTATTGATGATAGATGCAAGTCTGAGAATTTGACTAATTATATATATATAAAAATATATGTATTTTTCCTGGGACTGACAGATTGCATGTTTTCATGTATCCGTACTTCGAAAATAAGTACACCATTCATATTCATAGCACCATAGAATGGTTTGGGTTGGAGGGGACCATGGAGACCACCCAGTTCCAGCCCCCTGCCGTGGGCAGGGACACCTCCCACCAAACCAGGTTCCCCAAAGCCCCATCCAGCCTGGCCTTGAACACCTCCAGGGATGGGGCATCCACAGCTTCTCTGGGCAGCCTGTGCTTCACCACCCTCAGAGTAAAGAATTTGTTCCTTGCATCTAAACTAAACCTAATCTTTTTCAGTTTAAAGCCATTCCCCCTTATCCTATACCTACACTACCTGACAGAGTCCCTCCCCAGCTTTCCTGTAGGCCCTCTTCAGGCACTGGCAGGCTGCTGTAAAGTCTCCACAGAGCCTTTTCTTCTCCAGGTTGAACAAACCCTTCTCGCTCAGCCTGTCCCATAGGAGAGGTGCTCTAGCCCTCTGAGCATCCTTGTGGATCTCTGGACCTACTCTAAAGGTCTGTGTTCTTCCTGATCAGTTTTAAGTATGTCTGGGAGGGGGTTCTTGTGAATTTCTGTGGATATATTTGAACTGCAGGCTAACGGCAATGCAGTGTTGCTGTTGGCCAAGTTCTTCCTTTCTATGCTACCCATGGTACTTTGAGGGTGGGGTGGTGAGCCGGTTAACAAACCCAGTGCAGACAGTGACTGATGGATTTGGGGAGAGCAGGCTGTTTACTGGCAAGCTAGCCCCTGAACTAGCTTGCTTTGGGCTTAGGGGAGTTTGTTGTTGAAGCAAAGGCAACTAATAGGACTGCACAGGCTTTTGTAAGGTAGGACTATGCCTGTCGGAGACTGCCGTCTTTAACGTAGTTCTCAGCATGACTTTTTGTTGCATTCATTCTGAGCTCTGATTATTTGCAGAAGCAATAACCCTGACATTAGTACCAGAATCTTACCAGAAGTTCATATATGCCAAATTAAGGAATGAAATGAGCAAATACAGTAACTTTGATCTCTCTATATACTTTCATAAGCATTAGATAGAGCCTTCTATTTATGTAGTTAGTACCTTTCAGAGGATATCTTTTTCAGCTCTTGTGGTCTTTCATCCGCAGTATCCCTTCAGTGAAGAGATCCATAGCTTGATTTCAGTGTGAATCTTTTTGGATTTTTGTATTATCTCCTGTAATTCCTTTGGTTTCTGTTTACCAACCTCATTGATCCTTATGTGAAATTTATTTTGCTACATAGCATTTGTTGCCTTCTTCAAAGCTGTTCTAGTCCTACTGTGTTGTCTTTTAAAATCCGAAGGGGTAGGTACCAGAAGAGCGTGTGACTTGAAACATGTGGGGACATGCTGTTTTGAGTAGGTAGTGCTCTGCTTTGCTGCCTTAACTACTCTCCTCGTATTTAGTTTGCATTCTTGAGCATTGTGATGCACACTGAGGTGATGTTTTCATGAAAACATCTAGTACAATAACAGTCTTGCTCCAGGGCGGTAATTGCTAATTTGAAGGCCATCATATTAAACGTTTTGCTGTTGTTTTTTCCTCCAAGTATTGTTGCGTGCTTGTCTGTGTTGAATTTCATCACTTGCTGTCATAAATCCTTTCTACAGTTATTTACAGTTAGCACTTTATGCTACCAAGAAAAAATTAGTATCATAAGAAAATGTTGTTGTCTCACTGGTTGAAATTATTTATGAACATATCAGTACTGTGGCTGTCAAGCCTAAGTGTTGTAGAATACCACAGTGGGAACCGAAACTTTCTCTACCTTTTTGTTAGACCACTTAGAGGCTAAACCCACCAAAAGCTGTTCTTTGCTGCTTTGTTTTTCCTAAGACCTCTGTAGTTCCCTATTCAAGGCACCTTGTTAGAAATATTTCAGAGAGCTCTCAATAGACGGTGTCAGTGTAATTTTATTAAGTGCTTGTTCTTCCTTGCAAGAGGAAGAGGATTTATTCATGAGTCTACTAATTCTCTTCCAATTGACCTAGATATTTGCTGCATTAAACTAACTGATTTTCAAACAGGAATTGTTGAAATAAATTTGGCAGAAAGATAATACAATTTCAAAACAAAAATCAGCCTTGGCTGTTGCTTGTGAGGATAAAAGATTACTGGTCCCATTACCAATAGCTGCTTTGTGTTGGAGCAACTCTAACCAACCTGTCAGAAAGGAGACACTGGCCTGTTCGTGTTGCAGAGCCCTAACTGAACTTAGCTATAGTTTTTAGCTTTTTAGCTTTGGAGCTAAAAATGTTGGCTGTTCAACTTGACTTTTAAATCCTTTATTTAGCTGATAGGCAACAGGACAAATCTGAGAGGGATTCACAGACTTGAAGTCAAAAAGAATCACAGAAATCCTGAGGGAAAATATATCTGATTTTTGTTTCCATTTATTCCTTGAGTTACTCACGGGTTCCTTGTGTGTGCTTTAGCATTTTCTTCGTAACATGACTGATTGCATTGTGTTCCCTCAGCTTCTCACTTCCTAAGGGTGTAGGAGATCTCAGTGAAGTTTCCTCAGCAGGAGCAGAGTGCCCCAAGCCCTAGTGCCCAGCTAGGCCTCTCTCTTCTGCTTCTACTGAAGCTGTGCCATTACGATGGAGAAAAACAAGAGAACAATAAATGAGCAAAGTAGGCCTGAGCAGTAGTGCAGTGAGAAAGGCAATGTGCCAGAGCATGGAGGAAACTTGTCTCTGCAGTCTCTGCTGGGTGCTGCTTATGACCTGCATCTTGGCTGTTGATTAAAAGAGTAGACAAGACCTAAAGTCCTTGGCCTCCTTATTGCTGTGGGACAGCAATGTAATGACCAGTCTGCTACAGAGTTGGTGGGTGCTTTTCGGGTGTTAAAGTGCTGAGCTCAACTCAGTGCTGTCCCAGTGTGCAGTGTTCTGAGTAGCCTGGGCCTCTCAGAGGAATTCAGTGTGGTGATACCTGTATAGTGATACCAAATGGTGCTGGCTTAGTGAGCCTCTGTGTGGGCACAGGCAGTCCAGAAACATGGATATTCCTGCACTTAATAATACAAGTAAGATTGACTAGATGACCAGGCAAGGATTTGTGTCTCCATTAAAACACCTATTTTTCACCTTCATAGTGCTTTATAAATAGTGGTACAGTTCCATAACTGTAGATCAGGGCACAATTTTCTTTAAGTTCTGTCATGCACGTAAAAAGGGCCAAACTTGGTTATTTTTTCTGCTGACATGAAGGCTGGAAGAGTGCAGGCTAGTCGTTTTCCTCTCTGAAAGTTTGTTTAGAAAAGGCTGTCTGGGTATTGTTACAGACACTCTAATTGATATTCTGTTGGAAAATAAAAACTCAAGTTTAAATGCAGAATGTTATAACTACTGTGATACTATATTAGAATAAAGTATTTCCTGGACTTACCCTCTGAAAAGACTCAGTTGGGGATTCTTTGTGGTACATCTTTTATAATGTAAGTCATAAAGTTTCTATTTTTTAAAATCTGGCACAGAAAATGGTTGGTATTCTGTTTTTGTGGAATGAGACTTCTGGGGGTGATTAAACCCTACTTCTGAGGAAGTAGGGGAAACGAAGTGGGTACAATATTAACTATTTTTTTTCTAATTAAAGAGGATGTTTTTGGTTTGTAATACAGGTTTCAATGCTTTTGTCATTAGGTTGTTGAAGACTATGCTGGAAGATGGCAGGTTCCTTTGCCTCAGCTTCAGGTGCTTCAAACGGCTCTCTGTTGTTTCACGTCTGCCTGCGTATCATTTCCAGCTGAATGTGAGCACGTACAATATGTATTGAGTAGCCTAGCTTTGTAAGTACATCTTATTTTATTATTATTATTTCACGTAAAATGTGGAATGTCAGTGTTGTACTTCTATAATCATGATAGGTTTTCAGAGGTCCTCAGAGCTTTTAAGAGTGGTTTTGCCAGGTTACTTAGCTCTGTGGAACAAAGTCACACATGGTAAGAAAAGAACATCTAAATGCAGATATGAAAGCTATAATTTAGTTAAGTCATTTTATGTCATTAAGTATTCAAGCAGCATATTCCAGTGTTGTGTCATAAGGGTTTTCTGATGAAACAAATTACCTGAAGAAATAAGTCAAGTGATCACCTCACCTTACAGATGGCTTTCATGGGAAAAATACTTTTTGGAATATTTGAAGACCGACCTTTGGCAGCACATAATTGTAATTATGTTACTGAAAGTATTTATTGTTCTCCTCTAATGATGTAGTAAGCTAAGTGTTTGCTGAGATAAACAAATTTCTTATGTTGGTTAATAAATTAATCAATTTTAAAATGGACTTTTCTACATTCAAGTCACGAAAATGCATATGGAAATGACTTGTTATGACTTTTGGTCAGTTAACTGTATATTCAATTTGACAGAGATCTGCAGAATGTATCTTATAATCTTGGTTTTACTGTGGTGGTTTTCCCACATGAAGGCTGAAAGCGTCAGGGTGATGATCGATACGTAGTAAAAGTCCAATTTTTTCTGCTGTAAGAACCTACTTTTAATATTTCAAAAACTTTAGTGTTCAACAGAAGACGACAAAATCTTTGAGTTAGTCAGCCAAGACACAATGTACTTGACTTTCTCATCAACAGATGGAGATAAAAACCCAAAACCTTAGCTTTATTGCTAGTTCAGTTTGGTTAAAGCAGATTTATCTGTTCAGCTTTCTTGTTGAGTACTGATTACAAATACAGCTTGGTGTCTTAGTTCAGAGTTTATTTGGGAACTTCTCATCAAGTCTTCAGAAGTGAATGTTCTCATAGCCTTTACTTTTTCTGCAGCAACTCTTTCTATTATAGAGCTATTAGTAATAATTATGTACAAATTAAAGTTTTATTGGGTATACTTGTCCAATTAGGTGCTTTAAATGTTGGTGAAACTTCACCAGTGAGACTTATTGGCGGGGATGCTATTTGACAGGAGACTACTTATGGAATCAGAAGATAACGATTTTTAAAACTGGAATTCTTAGGTGTCAAATGCTAACAACTAGCAGATGAATCAAAAGATGGTGACCTCTCTGTTTCACTAGTTTTCAGAAAATAATCATTTCATGAAGGTCAAACCACACCTGTAGACACTTCCAATTACTACTTCCAGTAGTGTGGATGTGGGGTGAGAATTAGAAATTCAGATGTTTCTTGTATTTAGGATGGTCACCATTCCTGCTAATCTAGAACTGAACTGATTGTTGACTTCCTAATGCCCTTGTCTGTCTTGGTTTTTGAAGCTGAGTTTACTTGCTGACATTTCTTCCTGTTCTAAATTACTGAATAATGAGTTTGTTTTTCTTCTGAATCTGCTTGATTGGCGATATCATAAAGGCATTCTAGGACTTAGCAGTCTAAGTTACCTAGGAAACCTTGCTGAAATCTCTTTTGAAAATTTGATGTGTATTAAGTCCCAGTTCTTAGAGAACCAAAATCTGCCCATGTTGTCACACTTGAGTAAGACTTCCTGGGTAACAAGATGATAAAGTATTTACAGCAGTGACTTGCATTTTCTATATGTACTAGCCATGCTTATCATCAAAAATGAGGCAGTGTCTGTACTACATTAATAGAGCTCTATTAATACTATCAGGGTTCTTAGACAATCTTCTAATGCCAGTAATATTGAAGAAGTGATGTCAGGGAGAGTCAGAAGCACCATTATTGTGGACACATGGATATAAATGTGGGTGTGCAATATTGCAGACTGTTTTAAGATAGCAAGGCCAAGCTGTAATTGGTTATAGTAATTTTAACAGAATGTACACTGGTGACTAGGAAATACAAATGTTTCTATAGCTTCATTTATTAGTCTCAAAAGACTGTGAA
This sequence comes from Nettapus auritus, assembly GCA_011076525.1. NCBI lineage: Eukaryota > Metazoa > Chordata > Aves > Anseriformes > Anatidae > Nettapus > Nettapus auritus. The sequence continues at coordinate 92,559,446 of CM021765.1, forward strand.
GCAGGTGTGTTAATGCAGAAGAAAACAGCAGTTCACACTTAATCACTGTTAGTTCCATTTTTTTTGGTCAGGATCTTACTGTCTTTAAGTCAGTCAAACAAATGAAAACTGATGCTGATATAAATTGCAATAAACAGTTTTGTATTAGCCAATTATTAAGTTCCAGTGTGGCTGATCTCCAGATCATGACATACTCAAGCGTGACCTTTACTGAGAGCCAGTAGGCTGCAATTTTTTTATCGACATGAAGATGAGATAATGTGTTTCTGGATGAAGTACTTATTTGGGTACTGATTTTTTTTTATTACATATTTCAGTTGAGATTCAAAGACCTAATCTGTAGAAAGATCCTGTCATTGAACTTGATGAATGTATATCATAATTTTTCTAGCTAGGAATTGCCTATGAGAAAGCTTACTGCAGCATAATCTAAAGAGAAACTAATTTTATTACACTCTTGCATTATTTCCATAACTATTCCCATAGTAAGGTTTTGAGATTTTTGGACTTTTAAATAAAATTATAGGAAATTCTGTTTATGTGAATATTAAGGTTTTTTGATCGACAATATTTCTGAAAATTAGAGGGAAAATGTTTTAAAATTGCTCTTTAAATTCTCCTGTATCTGCTTTATTGAAAATGAAGTACTTTGTTTTGTAAGGATACTGAGGTTGTTTATCTCAGGTGTAATGAAGGATATGAGAGTGACTTTAAATTTGGGGATAATTACAATGAATTTAATTGTTATGCAAAATAGTACTCTGTCCAGAAGTTTGTGAAAACCTGCCTTTTAAGAGATGTTGTAACTAAGGACTAAACGTGATAGTCAGGAAAGAAATTGCTGTCAGTAAGATCTTGAGTCAAAGAACAGTAAGTGGAAGAGTGCTGGAACTTCACTCAGTTTTTGTCTTCGACCTTCTTTTTCTTCTAAAGAAAATGATTCATGTGTTTCTATGTTGTGAGACCAAAAGCCTCTGCTGGTCTGTTTTTTAAAAACACACTCGATGCACACAGTTGTGCTTTCCACACTGTTTCCATTCAACTTTGAGTTTTCATCTTAACCGGTCGGTCACTCAGATACTGCCTGCCTCCTCTTCCTGACTTTTGCAGCTAGCAGTTGCAGGTTATGTTAATGCAATGCTTGATAGTTACTTTTCCAAGTAGAAATAATATTTCTCAGAAGGAGGCCACTTAACACTTGAGTCGGTTGGAATCTAGTCTGCTTTTGCAAGGGTCAATTCTGCCTTCTCCTTTATTTGCCACCTCTTTTGAGGTAACACTTGTCAATTTGCATTACTGCAGTGGGATCTGTTTTGCCTAAAACTTTGTTTGCGGTAAAATCAAAGTTTAATCAGCTCATTTGAATGCCAAGCAGGAGGTGAATGTAGTTCCATTCACACATTTGCACAAAAACTACTTCTGGAAATAATCTTTTAAGGCTTTTGTTTGGAAATACGAAATTCATAGCACCTTTAAACCTGCATCTCTTTAGAGAGATTTCAGTGGGTGTTACAATAAGGCAGGTTGAAATGGAATAAAATGCATTAGTACAAGTTGCTCATCGTACTTGAAAATATGAATTGCTGGGAATCTGAACTTACATCAAGTCAGTATGCCTTCTATAGTGTGCACTCTTCAGTAATTGTATAGCTATCCTCTTCCTTCCTCAAAGTGGCTGTGTATCTGACAAATGTTTTGGTGGAAGATCTCTCTTTTTTTTAATTGTGAGTGGGGAACAGCGGTGTGGAGGATGTTACAGTCATTGAGAGAGAAGAACAGGCAGGTACTGTAAGTCTAGATGACCTGAACATATGAAAATGGTGTAGCTGTGGGGATTTTAACTTATTCTTAAGTATTCCGTTTTATTGCTAATTTGGACTTGTTAGATACCATATGTTAACAGCTATAGATAAGTTATTGGTGACCCGATGATTGGTGAAAAATATGTTTCGTGGCATGGGGGAAGTCTAACTGCAAAAGTCCAGCACAGAGTATAAGACCAGTGTTAAATTTTAGAACTGAGTAGTGTTTAGAGTGTCTAAGTATTAGCCAAAACTTTTACATTGACTGTTCAGTGCTGTCAAGGACCCAAAACTTATGAAAATGCTATTTTGTTTTAGTGCTATGGAAAGCAGTAGACTTACAGTAGTTTCATTTCTTGAATGAACATTTTTAGTTTGGTTAACTTGTCACTAATTCTGTTTTTTAGGAGTTTTTTTGAATTGCTGCTGTTCTTTGGAAAGGATGAGTTCTATGAAGATCCTTTGAAAGATATTTTAGGTTCAATCCAGGTAGTGTTGCTTACTTTCATATAAACCTTTGATAATACTATTTTAGTACATGTGAAAACAAGTTTTTTTTTGTGGGTGTATAACCTGGTGGAAATATGACATAAGAGATTAGTTGCTTTACTTGCATTTATACCAACAAATTAATAAAAAGGATATTTTTAAGGGAAAGCCATTTATTCATATATTTATTATCAGTATTTCTATTTGAATTTTTCTGGACTATGTAAAACGTAAATCTTTCTCTTTGTGAAACCATTGTTTTGATTTAAGACATAATCTATGCTTTTTCTATATAGAAGAAAGAAGCTTTGCTTGTTTGTGCCTAATTAGAACTTAACATCCAGTGTGGTGGTGTTTTTTTGTTTGTTTGTTTGTTTTTACCACCTCATAACATGAAAGGTCAAGTTTACCTCTGTGGTTTTAAACAGTAAATTTGAAATTGAAGCTATATTTCATTGAACTCTTCAGGTCAGCATGAACTGGAATTGTTTAAAACTATTTTCCTCTCAGCTAGGCTTGGACAATTTTTTTGTATGTCTGTATACTACCATGTAAGAGAAATGTTCCCAGGTGCAACATCTAACCTTTTTTTCACCAGATGAGGGATGGGTTTTCATGGTGTTTGTGTTTTTTTTTGTTTTTTTGTTTTTTGACCTGGGCCAGTTTTGGGAGTTGAGTTGAGTGCATGTGAAAGAAAGCACTTATGCCAACCACGAGAGAATAAACTTGATATGGAAATAAAGGGTGAAAAACAGGGCTGCTTCTGTTAAGACTGATCATGAAACTGCAACTTTAGGAATAGCAATCCTTCTGTGATTTTTACGTTGACAGCTCTCTTATCACTGCTGCAAAGTCAGCACTGTTTACCTTAATTATCTAAACAGCAGCAATTATATTCTTACTGAGAATTAGTGGAAGAATAGGGTCAAGGAGTGGCTGAGCAGCAGTATGAATGGATACAGTCTCTTGCAGAGGAGTAATGCGGTATTTTGGTAGTCCTTTGCTAATTGCTTTTCAAACATAGTCTATGAACAAGAAAAAAAATTTACCAAGTGTGGTGCGTAGTAATTTATTCTTTGTGCTTTTGTATTACCATTTCCAATTGCTTTGACTTTTAAACGATGAATGTGTTAAAATGCATCTTTACATAATTTGCTTGATAAAGAACATCTGAATCTGTTGTATAATCAAACTGGTAGTGAAGACCATTGTTTCATTTACTTAAATGTTCTCTACTATTGAACGTATTCGTCTGAATATGAAGGAAAACACTGAGGAATTGAAAACAAAAGAATTTATGGAAAAAGAACATACGTGAAGAAGTTAATAGTATATGCATAAAGCTATTTTTCAATTGCATTGATAGTCATCTCAGCTCACTTCATAAACAACCTGCAAAAAAGCTAAGATGCCATTTTAGTTCCATTTCAAAATTAGATACTTTTTCTTGTGACTGTTAATCAACAGTAGAATTCTTATGTTGATACTTTTACCAGCAAGTAAAAATGGGGGAAGGGAGGTGCGGAACTTGGCATATGTGAAAATCCTGGGTGGCTAAAAACATTACATATTGTTGTAGGCAACTGTGATTTCTGTTAGATAGAAATTTGGATTGAAATGGTTGCTTGAGGGCTGCTGATTCACATGGCTTAGTTCAGTTTTTCCCTTAAGCTTGGAAGAGTTTAGACTTCGTCACTGCATCACAAGTCTAGTGTCAACATGCCTGAGTCTGTGCAGACTAGCATCAGGTGAAGAATTTTCCCACGGAGTTATGCCGATAATATCTTGCAATTCAATGAAAGCAATTTGCATTGTTATGCAAATAGAAGACTCTTGCTGAGTGCCAATAGAAAATATTCTGGCTTCCACAGTTCTGTGTTAAAGAATCAGTTGTTGCTTTAGGACTTCATGTAGGCCCAGTCAAGACTTTGTAGGTTCAATTGTTGACTGAGGAAATCCTTGAACATGAATGGGTTTTCTCGTTTAATGTCGTCTTGGGTGGTCTAAATTTATTTTTTGACAACACTTATTTTCATCTTTCTAACTGTATTTTCTTTTTACTTATAGGAATGTCAGAACCTTCTAAATAGATACAGAAATATGAACCTGGAACTAGTGACTCGAATCATTCGAGATGGTGGACCATGGGAGGATCCAGTATTACAAGCAATTCTTAAAGCAAAGCCTGTATCACAGGAATTAGGTACTTAATTTACCTCATAATTGTTTTTTTAGGGTGCTGGAAAATGTGCTGTTAGGCCTTTTTGATGTTAGGGTCAAGTGTTGTCAGCTGGTATTGAACACAATTTTTTTTGAAGTAAAATATCAGTCCCCCTTTTGAAAGAAAACTAGATCTCTGTGCTAATAGATTCAGTCTACTTTTATAGTACAGGGATCAAGTTACTCAGATACAAGAAGCTACTGAGCATTCATTTTATAAAATGTGTTTACAACATCCATGTGTTCTAACCCAGGAGGAGCATATAGAGAAAGTTGACTTTGGTTAAGCTACTGAAGTATCATGATGTGAGAGGTCCTGATATGTATTTTTTTTCTTATGGTACTATGTCTAATTTATTTTTTCTGTTAAATTTACATACTTGTGATTGGGGCTTTTCTTGGCTCTGTTTAGAATTAAGCTTGTGATTACATCTGGTAGCTGCGTTCTGTTTATGTTAGTATATATAATAGAGTTGGGTTTTAAAAATGATTTCTTTCTAACCATGCATGCAGACAAATGTAACCTAGCAGTTAAAGAACGTTTGTAAGGGTGAAAATGGCATATCCAATCTTGTCAACTCTAGCATCTTCTGTATTTGCTAGCAATGTTAATGGAGGACCTTTTGAAATTGGTTTCTATTTGACAGTGATAAAAATACTAGTTCTTCTCTAGTTACTATGGTGCAGTGAATGATTCGAATTCATGACTTTATGGAATGAGTGCATTGTTATAAACAGAGGAGGAAGAGGGTGAACCACAGAAAGTCATTTGGTAGCAAATTAATCTGATTCAGTGGGCAGTCTTGGATTGTTGCTTGTCTTTCTTCTGAAGTAAGCATTGACTATCAGTTTACCTTTGATTTTTATTACATATCTGATAAACTTCTAGACATATGTATACAGAAACAAAATGAAAACAAACACTATCCTTGTTTTATTCTGCATCGCATGACTAACTAGGAGTTTTGGTGTTTATCACCTGAAGCTAGGTGTCAAATGGAAGAAAAAGTTGTAATCCAAAAAGATTAATCTACGTAATAGAACATTTCAGGAAAGAATGATAGAATGTATGACTCAGGAGGAATTGGAAATGTTTTGTTCAGTCTGTCTCTCCAGCATAGACTTAGTTAATCCTTTTCCTTATTGATTTCCTTGATCAGCATGAAGCCATTTGATTATGACGAGTAACAAGAACAGTTCAAGAACTCTTCCTTAGTTTTACCTGGCAGAGAAGAATGAGACTGCCTATTGTCATTAGCTGATCACTTTTGTTTCTTTTCATGGCAGGCTACATCTCCTTCCCCTCTGCCTAGGTTTTCTTCCTCTTTGTATCTGCTGATTAACCCCCCTCCACACATCTCATCTGCGATCACAAGTGTTGTATTTTAGGTAACTCCTTTTGGAAGTGTTTTCTTCTTTGTTTCACTTCATCTAAAATCCGATTCTTATGAAATCTTAAAGCAAACATTCTGTGCTGCTTTATAGGCTGCCAGTATTTAGTGTATGTTTTGAAATTCGGCCATAGAGTTCCCTCAGGGATCACTCTTTTAAATGAGGGAAAACTGCTTATTATTGCTGAGTCATCAACCATAACTCATGAAAAGTCAGATGGATGAATAAATACGTACTGTGTGAACTACATAATTTTGTACTGGATTCATCAGTTACACAGAAGGTTAGGCCAAGACAAACCTTGCTGTGCCTGTCCTTACTTGAATTGTAGCGTGCTTTAGGATGTTGCAGTGTATATTGAGATGGCTGGAAAGGAAGGTAGTCTGGGGTTTTACAGAAAAATAGCAGGGTTTGATACGGGTTGGATTTTTTTGCAGCATAGATGCAATAAACTTCTAATAGGCGATGAAGAATAAGGTGGCCTAATGTGAACATCTAAAAAGAGTACTGTAGACAGAGGAACAGAGTCGCAGAATTGTCTAGGTTGGAAGAGACCTCTAAGATCACCGAGTCCAACCTGTGAACTACCACTAACAAGTCTTCCACTAAACCATATCCCTAAGCTCTACATCTAAACGTCTTTCAAAGACCTCCAGGGATGGTGACTCAGCCACTTCCCTGGGGAGCCTATTCCAGTGACTAACAACCCTTTCTCTAAAGAAGTTCTTCCTAATATCCAACCTAAACCTCCCCTGGCGCAACTTTAGACCATTCCCCCTCGTCCTGTCACCAGGCACGTGGGAGAACAGACCAACCCCCACCTCGCTACAGCCTCCTTTCAGGTACCTGTAGAGTGCGATAAGGTCACCCTTGAGCCTCCTTTTCTCCAGGCTGAACAATCCCAGCTCCCTCAGCCGCTCCTCGTAGGACTTGTTCTCATAAGACTCCAGACCCCTCACCAGCTTCGTCGCTCTTCTCTGGACTTGCTCAAGCATCTCCATATCCTTCTGGTAGTGAGGGGCCCAAAACTGAACACAGTACTCGAGGTGCGGCCTCACCAGAGCCAAGTACAGGGGGACAGTCACTTCCCTGGACCTGCTGGCCACGCTGTTTCTTATGCAAGCCAGGATGCTGTTGGCCTTCTTGGCCGCCTGAGCACACTGCTGGCTCGTATTCAGCCCACTGTCAACCAAAACACCCAGGTCCTTCTCTGACAGGCAGCTTTCTAACCACACATCTCCCAGCCTGTAGCTCTGTTTGGGGTTGTTGTGCCCCAGGTGCAGAACCGGCACTTGGCCTTGTTGAACTTCATACCGTTGGCCTCGGCCCATCGGTCCAGCCTATCCAGATCTTCCTGCAGAGCCTTCCTACCCTCGAGCAGATCGACACACGCGCCTAACTTGGTGTCGTCTGCAAACTTACTGAGGGTGCACTCAATCCCCTCATCCAGATCATCGATGAAGATGTTAAAGAGGACTGCTCCCAGTACAGAGCCCTGGGGGACTCCACTAGTGACCAGCCTCGAACTGGAACATTCATTTGTAAGCAGTTAATTATTTTTGAAGCTGATGGTTGGCATCTATCTCTCCAAAGCAAAGCACTGCACATGCTGCCTGGACAAGAATAGACGTTGTTTTCCCCAAGCTGTTTTTAATATATTGCAGACTTGTGTAAATGCTACTGTAGTTAGTGGTTGTCTTCTGCTTTGGAGACTGAGAAGCCTTGTAAATGCCTTCTTGGAAAAAGAGGGCATTCCGTGACAGGGAGGGAGCAGAGCCCTGCAAGTTGTTTAGCTGGAACTCACAGCCTGTTTAAAAAGAGGGGCATACTGAGCTAAGAATTTACAACACTAAGTGGGAATGTACAACAAGCAGTATTGTGGACTGCAATCTTTCCTTGTTGGGAGGAAGAGGATGCTATAGCCAGTTGTTACGTATACAGCATTTTCTTAAAATTAGAAGAGAATAACAGGCAACTATTTCTGACCCGAGAGTTTGGATATGAATGTTCAATAATCTATTGTGTACTGTTTGCTTATGGAACTGATGATGGGATTTATTACCTGAACTATGTTAACTCAAGGAGAGGCATTTACATGGCCTTAAGGATTATTCAGGATTACTGCAGTTCAGTGACCATTGTTAGACACAGTCTTTTCCATCTTCACCTTTACTGTGCTTGTACCCCAAATGCATAGTGGGAATAACATCTTCAATTAAGTTAGAGCTTATGATAAATCTACTAATGAAGCTGATCTAAAACCTTTTATCACTTTCAGTAATACACTTGAAATGTTCATTTGCGTATACTATCATTTGCTTTCATAAAATACGCATGGCGGAGAAATGCTGTTTCTGAACATAAAGAATGCCTTTCAAATGGGAACCTTAAAGTTTAAATGAAAGCTTTTTACGCAAGTAATATTTGATTTCAGGAAAACATTTTATCTTGGCTGTTCAGGTTGTGGTTTTCATTAATGGTTCTTTTTTTTTTTTTTTTTATCCTTCCAAGTGTCACTTTAAGTTGCTTGTAACTTTCCTTGTACAGGTATCTTCTAAGATATAAACTCCCTCTGCTTGCTTCTAGCCTTCACTGATTTTAAATCAGTGGTCTTTTTATTGTATTTTTTAAAATATGGAACACTGTATAGTACTACAAGCTATGCACTAAAATTGTCTCTTTAGAATATTTCTCTATCTTAAGGGAGTTGTGGAGAATACAAGAGGCAGATCGGGCAATAGTGTCCAAGATATTACTTAAATGTTAATACACTATTAAGACCTCAAAGTGCTTTTACTTGAAAAGATGCAAACAATTCTCAAAATAAAAGCAGCATTATATAATTTTGTAGACTCAAGTGCCACTTCAACTTGTAATGCTAAGAGATGCTAGAATCTGTATAATCTTTTAAAATCTGTCATCTGTAATGAAATGTCATCTTTGAGATGACATATATTTCATTATTTTTGAATTGCTTAAATGTGTAGTATTGAGTGTTTCTTTCATTTGAAATTTCATGGAAATATTTAGCTTCTAGATAGGAAAAAAATCACCTTTCAGCAAGGTAGGCTAATATTTAAGGGTATCTAGGCATTTAGGTATGGGGGGGGGCGGGGGAATGCCAAGCATTATTTTTGGAGGAAGGAACAGTGTATATATTCCACTTCTCCAAGCAAAAACAGAAGTGTTCAAAGATATTTAAAGCGACAGCTTGTGAATTGCAGATAACTTTTTCCCCACTCCAAGCTCTTCCATTTTAATGTGTAAGAATATCCTGAGTTGTTTTAAATATTTATAGTTATAGTATTGGAAGATCCTGTAGTTCAGACAATCATCTAGATTCCAGTGCTGAGAAAGGAAGGAATTTTCTTTCTTGAAAATGTTCATATTTGCTTCTGAATTGTATGTATTTTCACTAATCCTTTGCAGCACCTTGTGTTGATCAACAAACAGAAACAAAATACTGACATAAACTACTGTTATAATAAAAATGATTTCTGAGTAAAAAGACAGATTCTTGATGATGGCATTTATTTAAATATTTGATAGCTTCTTTAGCAGAGCCTTTTTTTTATATTATTTCTTGACATAGCACTGTTAAAAGCAACATTTAAATTTAAATATATTTGGTGTTTGGACTTCATATTCTAATTGCCTTTAAATCTTTCTTTTCTGTACAGTTAACAAATATTTAAGCTCTGAAAATCCACTGTTCTTTGAACTACGTGCCAGATACCTTATTGCCTGTGAACGCATCCCTGAGGCAATGGCTCTTATCAAATCTTGCATAAATCATCCAGATATCAGTAAAGATCTGTATTTCCATCAAGCTCTTTTCACCTGTCTTTATATGTCACCATTAGAAGATCAGCTATTCCAGGAGGTATTGTCAGTATACATTTTTTTAATGAAGTGGTACTTGTTGTGTACAAATTGTTGAGAGGAGAGTATGGAACTCTTTATTTTTGTAGAAGCAGATGTCATAAAATCAGGCAACTACATTGGTATTGCTTAATTTAGTGCGGGCTTAAGCTCTGAAAAGATAAATGTAAGTGCCTGCAAATCTTATTGACCTAAATGCAATTTTTTTGGTCAAGTTTACGTATTCCCAAAGTAATGTAAGGCATTAAAACTTTGTAACTTCAGTTTACTGACTGTTACTTCACGGTTGACTATTATTGTATCAAAACCACTTGAGCTTGCTTGATGTTGGTTCAGTGTTTTATAGATGATAGTTTTGTCAGTTTTTAAATTTCTTTAATGTTGCCCCAGTATGTAAAATGACACTCTGTCTAAATGTGGTCCTACTTTTACCACTGATAGTACTTACTGGAAAAAAAATTACTTTCAACTTTGTTTTAAGAATGAACTATTGTTATTTGAAAAAAGGCTTTTGTGTAGTCTTTTAATTACTCAGACGATTATTCTGTCATTATTCTAAGAATCTAAAAGAGCTCTAAATCTTTCCAAAGTCTCTATTTGCAGACCTACACAAAAGCTGTTCCAAAGAAATAATAGCAGTTCCTGAAGTTTGCAGTGGCTTCTTTAATATATATAGTGAGGTCTGATAGGTTTTTTATTTTGTATTAGCAATTTTATCTAAATTGATTTTATTTTAATTGTATAGCACTTGTTGAGGACTGATTGCAAGAGTGGAATTGAGATCATCTGCAACACTGAAAAAGAAGGGAAGACTACCTTAGCCTTACAGCTATGTGAATCGTTCCTAGTCCCACAGCTCCAAAATGGGGACATGTATTGTATATGGTAAATACTTTATTTCTGGTGAAGCAGCTTAGCAGATAATAAATGCTTAATGCCAAAATGAAATTCATCTGACTTTGAGATGTAGTTTAAGTTTAAAAAACAGATAATACATGACTTTTATATGTTCCTAGTACATCTATTTTGCCTATTGCCTTTTCACACAGTCCTGTACAGTGTTGTTCTACGTAGTACCTAACCCTAGTTAATTGCTTCAAAGTAACGGAAGTGAGCCTTTAGATACAGTAGGCTGTGAATAAATACCTATAAATATGGCATTTATTATTAGCAAAGTGTGTAACAGTATGCAGTGTGTAGACTCTTGCAATGCAGATATTTCCTTGTCCAGCTAGTTAGATCACAATATTTATAATAACCAAACTGTATTATGTCACAAATGTGTCTAAAAAGAATAAATATTTTTGAAAGTATGCTCTGAATTATGCAAAATTATATATTGTGACTCTGTTTATGAAGTAATTCAGAGCCTTCTAGGCAAGGTTTCAGAATGAAAAGGTTTAACAGTGTCTTTGTACACAGTGAATCAGCTTGACAGTTGGACACTTCTTTGGCTAATAAGCATTTTCTGAAGAGGTATCAAAACAAATTTCATCATTGCCAGAAGTGAAAAATGTCTGAGGAAGGCAATGCTTACATTTAGCCTATATAATTTCTTTACCTGAAGTAATGTCTGCATATCTTGATTAAAGAATGATTAATTTGTCTGATTATGTAGTTAAAGCAGGAAGGCTTAGCAAAGATCTGAAGTTTTTAAATCAACTGGGATCAAATTATTGATCTGTATAGCTAGTTCTATCATGGAGTCTAGAATCTATAAAACTATTTCGCTGTTTACAGAAACTGAAGTGAGACATATATTTTTCTAGAAAAAGTTATGAAGATCAGACATGCTGAAACAAGTGTTATTTCATTAATAAAACTTTACATTAACTATTGGACAAGTAGTTGATTTCATTGAATCAACCTTTGGAAATCTCATGACATAAAATTACAACATGATTTGCAAAACCTTGTTATTCTGTAGCATTTTTCATTGAATTGTTTCCCAAAAAAAGGTGGCCATTACTATCCCCGTGAGACAAAGTTCAACCAAGACAGGTACATAGCTTTTCAGAGCCCACTGACAGATGTTAGAATGTAATCCAGTTTTGCTGATTCCTTCCCAAATGTTGCATCTCCCAAGTTCCTGCTTGTTAGGAAATTCGTGAATGTAACCTATTAGTTACATGGTTAGTGCTTTCAGTCACAGGGATTCAGTTTTTTCAGAAACGCCTGTGAATATTGGTATTAGACTTGCTTTTCATCTTCTACTGTAATAAGATACGTGTTAACCTTGTTCATGCCCAGTTGATTTTCCAGTTTTGCATCAGTCATTTTGAAACAAGATGTCTGCCTGTATGTTCTGGTAAACCAGGCATCAATAGTGAAATTCCTAACCAGAAGAGACTAAAATACTGTTTAGTATCTGTTTATCAAGAAAAGAGCTTTCTTATATTTTAGTATTTTAATCTTCAGAATATAAAACTTGTTCATCTTTTAAAGAGTTTAGAGCAGTTATGTCTATAGCTAGAACAACACTTGGGTTCTTTGCAGGTGTTGAGCCATATTGATTATATACCATACAAGAGAAACATGGATGATGTTTAATAGGTAATATAAGCCAGGACAAAGCTTGTGAAGCAATTGAGTAAGACTGTACTACTGTTCAAGTTTTGGAGAAAGTAGGAGTCAAGTTAAGTTAGCCCACAATATGTTTTCCCCAGAGAAGATTTTTATGTCCTCAGCACAGCATAAGTCGTGTTGCCTTGTTTGGAACTGTTGACCTTACAGTTCCAGCAGCAGCCACTACTAGCAAAGATAAGATAAACAAAATAGATGAGAAAGCTGTAAATAGCAGGTACTTGTTAGTGCTTTGTGTGAAGCAGCTTGTATGAATTAGGTCTTTGAGCTGAAACCATTAGCTCTTGTATGATATCAGAGGAAGATGGCCTTTAAGCAGATCTGTCACAAAACTCTACAATTTCCTAGATTCAGATGATCTGAATTATTTTTCTGATGTGAAAGCCTGCTGATAAACTGCTTACAGAAAAAAAGTTGTACTTAATCTTGTTGGAAATATTTGTGTACAAGGTTACTGGTCAGAAATAAGTCCATAATGACGTGATTGAAGACTTTCTAGTATCAACAAGTCATCTCTCCCCAGGAAGACAGAATTTTGATGGAACAGCAATAGCTGTGAAGTATGTAATCAATGCTCAAGGAAGTAGCTATCAAACTGAGTCCATCGCAAATGTCGTCTGTAGTGTGGTCAGACACAGAGTCCAATCAGCAGTTTAGGAACGCTTTACATAACAATTCATAATAATTATTAAAGTCAGAAATGTGCCTGAGAAGAAGGCTTCATGTCTTTGGAGGAATAGACCGAAAATGTTTCACATCAGGGTCTAGTTGAATGGTGATTAAACTGATGTAATGGCTTGCTCTTCACCCGTGGAGCTACTCCTTCTTTCAGTTTGCTCCATTCCTTTTTCATCTCTTCTCTTCTGCCAGCCCTCACACTTGTATGAGCAAATTGCATGCCACTTAAACCACTAATCTATCACAGAAGTAATTTTGAGCTTCCCCTGAGATTAGTGTTGAGATGGCTTGTCTAAAATAGTATGAGACAAAGCAGAGGAAACATGAGCAGCATCTGCTATTCAGCTTAATGTTAATAAGCAGTGAGTTTAAGTTGCGTTACTAAACAATTATTAAATCACCTTAGCAAAAGTGATATTTTCTTTCTTTTTGTACTTTAACTTGTGACTTTTACTGAATTTTTATGAATGGTTTGGTCCAAAAAGACTCAAACTTTTTTTAAAACTTCTGTGGAAAGTTTGCAAAGAGACTTCAAGGAGATAGATTACCAGCCTGGTAAAGGCAGAGGTAAACAGTTTGTATCCTTAGTAAGTCTGTAAGACTAATTTTGTGGGTACAACTTGTTTTTCAGTGTTTACCCTTGTTTAAGTATGATCTTTTCTTTCAAATTCATTTTTTTGGGGGGATGTGAATGAAAGAAAACAATTGAGATTTCATGTCTGGCTCAATTAACACTTAAAATGTCAAGCAAAATATGGAGCTGTCATAAATTTAAAAGTGAAGCTGATGTTCTGTCATAGTCAATTCTGTCACTTCTCTTCATGTAGGCATTGACCGCATTAGGACAAGCTTAATTTCAAAAAGTGTATAAGATTTATATCTGGCGCAGACTAGGGACTCTTGAATATCAGCCAAGTATTTTGTCAGTAACTTTGCTTTTCCTGAGGGAGGAGGCTGGTGGAAGGAAAACAAGTGTCTTCCTTCAGAACATGAAAGTTAGTTGGTCTCAGTTTTTCATTGTGATGTTATAATGGGATTTTTGCCTGGTCTTAACCTGATTGACTCCTGTGTAAAATCTTTGATGTGGTGGCAAATAACTGAAGGTTAGATCTGTTTGCCTGTAAAAGTCTCTGAATTTAAGAGCATAGAACTTCTTACAGGCTGTAGATCTCAGTCAGCAATACTTTATAAACTAAATGCATTGCCTGTGTACAAGCTCTGCTGCAGGAGTCTGGCAATCTGTTCTTACATTTCTTTGTGTCAGTTAGAAATGTTGCTTGAGTGATACAGATGTATGAATAGCAGTAGAGTTTGATACTTACATATAACTGCTGTTGGCTAGAAAGTTCAATTACGACAACAGTAAAAAAATAAAATTGTAGTATGTGTAACAGGAAAACAATACTTCCTGTCAGTGGGCCATACTGAAGACAAGGCTTTTACAACGCTCCTGTTTTCCACATCTAGCATGTCTTTCCAGAAGGATTCCTCATTCTTCGGGTAAAAGTTGACAAATTTGGAGTGTGTCCAGAGCTTGCTCTTCAGTCTGACCTTTACTGCCAGTGGTGTAAGGAGCTGCATGGTGTAGCACCTGAGTTTATTATGCAGTTCTCTGATACTAAACTGAATACATTAATATTTTGGTACGTATTTAATTGTCTCAGTGATAGAAGATACCCTGAATGCTTTAACAAAGTGATTAAGTTGCATTTTCCATTGTGCGCAGTGTATAGTTGTTTTGTTAATTGGTTTTAAGCCCTCAAATATGAGTTTAGTTGCAGAATATGCAACTCATTGTTTTTTTTGTAGTACAACATGCTTAGTGATAGAGTTCTTTAAAACTGAACTTAATCAAAATATTTTGTTCTGTACTTGTAGGGACCTGATCTTCATTTGGAGTAAACTACAGCTTAAATCTAACCCCTCAAAACAAGTATTTGTCGACCAGTGCTACCAGCTTTTAAGAATTGCTACAAATGTCAGAGTAATTTTTCCTTTCATGAAAGTCATTAAGGATGAAGTAAGTTCTGTTTTTTCTTTTTTTTACCCCTTCCCCTTCAATTTTATTACTAATAAAAGTGAAGAGAAATGATGTTTTAGTTGTGTAGTGCCCGTTTTTTGTAGAAAGTCAAGAGGGACAGGGAAGGACATAAAATTAAAAGCTTTATCAGGTTCTAGAATGTGTTGATATTATGGTTATCCTTGATCTGTAGTGCGTTTTTATGACTTTTTTTGACTGAATTCTGTTGAGTAAGTTTTTCATTCTATCTGCAGAAAATTTGAGCAATGTCAAATTGCTGAAGGGAAACAAGTGGCGAAACTGCTAAGAAATGAGTAAATGCAAAAGATTTCTTGTCTGTTTTAAGCCAGGTTACTTACGAACTAGGAATTTTTTAATATCCGTATTTTCTATCTGCCTCTCACTCTTGTTAAGTTCTGAATCTTTCCACCAGTTCTAACCAGATGTGAAAAAGTGCTTAACATAACATAAAGAAAGAGCTAGTCTAAGGAAACATAATTTTGCTACAGACCAATGTGCTATATTTCAATGTAACATGTTAGCCTTACTTCATGAGCAACTGCAGAAAATGTAAAATGTGATCCTTTGCATACAGGAGTGGTAACTGATTGCAAGCAAATGTTGCTTTTTATCATTGGCCTGGTTGAACAGAGCTTCTCCATATTCTGCACCCTAAATATCTGGGTAAACAAATTAGAAATTATTTTGTTAAGGGTGCTGTTCTGCAGTTCTGATCTGCTGTTGTTCAGTATGTATTCTAAAATGCTCCTGGTAACATGAATAACTTGATGTAGTAGCTTTAGGAAGAGTTGCGTCTTATTTCTATTTGCATCTCAGTGATAAAATTCTATTTAATAACCCACTATAATACACATTTAAATGTAGGTAGATTCTAATTATTCGTACACTTCCCTGAAACTCTTCTTTCTTTAATCTGCCATATGTTGGGCAGCATGTTTCTGAACATCCCTCCCAAATGGAAGTTCAGGAGAGCCCCCCAGCCTTAAGCATGGAAAGGGAAATACAGCTCATCAATTCTGAAAAGTCAGGCTTGGTAGAATGCTTGGCCATGGGTTGTTATGGTTTTCTTGGTGGTCATTGTTGAAAATCAAGGGCAATATTTTACAGCTTGTATTTTTCTTCGATGCAAGTTAAATTAAAGCAGGGACAAAACGGAGAGTAACTGTAGAATTGTAGTGTGAAACAGCCTCGTTAATGTGCAGATAAGAAGATACTGTCATTCACTGTTTAAGCATTGTTTTAAAATGCACATAATTTCAAATAATGTTTACAAGTAGCATGCTTTCTGAATTCGTATTTTCTAAGTAGACAAATATAAATACATGGGATATTGATGTTTGGGCACTGTTTACACTAGCTTGTTAGCCCCCCCCCCCCCCGGGGGGGTTTTTTTTTTTTTTTTTACTTTCAAGCTGTAGACTTCTATAATACCATAAGGAAAGTAACTTTATACAATACTGCATACTGTAATTTCCGTTCTGCAGGTCGGTGAGGATGGTCTTCAGATATGCGTTGAGATATGTGGATGCGCCCTGCAGTTGGACCTCCGTGAAGATCCCAGTATGAAAAGTCTTATTTACAAAGCAATTGCTCACTTTCTGCCAAATGACTTGGAGATACTCAGAATCTGTGCGCTTTCGATCTTTTTTCTTGAACGCACCTTAGAATCTTACTACACTGTTGAACATTTATATAAATGTGCAGATGAAGAATACAATGAATGCACTAGTTCTGTTCAAAACCGTGTACGTTTTGAATTACTTCCAATTTTGAAAAAAGGTCTGTTTTTTGATCCTGAGTTTTGGAATTTCTTGATGATCAAGCAGAATTGTTTAGCATTATTGGGGGATAAAGCCTTTGTTGGCTTAAGTGAAAGTACACTGGAAAACTCTACTGCAAATGTAGAGAAGCTAACGGAGTACAGGGCTCTGAGTGAGGAGCATGTCTGTCCAGCAGATGTAAGCAATGGGGAGCTTGACTCTGAAGACCTCTCTGAAGCCCAGTCCAAAAGTAATGCCAAAAAGAACCACGAAGCTCTTGAAGCATCTAAAATGTTGGATAATACTGTACCAAGCCACCGCTGTGTGATATGCAACAAGGAATTCCTTGGTGATCACATTGTGAGACATGCACAAGCTCACCAAAAGAAGGGCAGTTTTTCCTGTGTACTTTGCACCAGAAAGTTCAGGCAAAAGGGACTCATGCTGAAGCACTTAAAGAATCACGTCAGAAAGATAGAAAGGCAACATCTTGCTGCAGTTCTTGAGGCTGATCAGCAGGCCCCTGTTTTAAATGAACTAGAATGTTCTGATGCTTCTCTCTCTCTTGAAAATGGGAATTCTGGTGGTCCTAAAGAAGAGGAACCAGAGATTGCAATAGCTCCAAGTGCAGTTGTGGAAGAGGAGAATGCTGAACAGGTATTTGATGCAGTAGAAAACCATCTAAGTGACCAGGATGATGTTACTGAAAACAGTAGTTGTGACAGCTGCTTTAATAATATTCCTGATGCTTTAAGTACAGAAAGTTTGCCTGAAGATGATGAGAGCTCCAGTAAAGAGTCACTTACTCTACATAAAGTGAATGGAGCTTTTTGTCCTCAAAAAGACCTTGATGCTATGGATCAAGAAGGAAGCTTTAAGTGCCCTGCTAATGGTTGTGCTAGAGCGTTTAAAAAGATAAGGTTCCTCAATAAACACGCAAGAAAAGCTCATCCAACTGATTTGAAGGTGCAGCAACATATAATGAAATGGAATAAAGGAAAATGTCGGTTCTGTCAGAGAAAATTTGCGGATTCCCAACATTTTATAGACCACCTGAAGAGACACGTGTATCCAAATGTTTACTTTTGTTTACACTTCAATTGTAATCAGAGATTTAAGCTGTCAACTGAGCTTGCAGAGCATACAAGAAGTCATAATGTTTTTAAAGCTCAATGTAATTTTGCAGAGTGCTGTGAGCTCTTTGAGGAGCTCCCTTTGCTGTATGAACATGAAGCTCAGCATTATTTAAATAAAACTTCAGAATGCTCAGAAGATGCAAGTGAAAAAGATTCTTCAGATGACCCTTCAGAACTTTGTGGTTACCAAGATGATGATGAATCCATTAATGAAAACGAAACCGTAGATTTACCAATTCCAACTTGGAAGTCAAGGAAGGATTCTACAGAACCAAAGACATACATTCAAAGTGTAGAGAGAAAAGCAAACAATGTAATTCAGAACGGAAATGAAAGTTCATCTGAGGGGAGTGCTACAGTTTCGATAGACCAAAAGACACCTGTGTTACAGCCAAATCCTGAGAACTGTAATGCTGTCAGTGACCAACTAGTCAATGGGCACAGTGACCCGGATCAGACATCATCAAAGTCATCAGAAACACCTTTGGACAGAGTGGCAGATGAAACAAGGACAGAGAATGGGTCGGTGTTACCTGTGTTACAGAACTGTCATGATATACCACAGAATAATGCTGCTGCCTCACAATTACCTTCTAAACCAAATCAGACAACAGAGAATACTTCATATGGTGTCATCTTAACAAAACCATATGTTAGACCCTTGCCTCCAAGTTACCTTGATGAACGATACATTAGTATGCCAAAACGTAGAAAAATTTTGACTGATAAAGTAGATGCTCACTCTGAACAAGACAAATTTTGTAGCAAATCAACAGAAAGATTTAGATGTGGCAACTGCTTGACCATCTACTGTAATTCAGAAGCACTTGAGGCTCACCTTGCACAAAAGAAGTGTCAGACGCTCTTTGGATTCGATTCAGATGATGAAAGTAAGTCTTGTAGCCCTTCTGCTTGGGTGGGTTGGTTGGTTGGTTTGTTTGGAGGCAAATACCTACCAGATAGTGGTCCTTGAAAACAGGCAACCTGATAGGCCAGGTAGGACACGTACAACTTCTGAGCAGTTGTAATGTGCTAGAATTTAAAGAGAGGAAGGTCACTGAAATCAATAGTGACCCAAACATTGGAAAACGATATTGTACTAACTTGGAAGGTCAAATTAGACATGTTGTTTAGAATAAGCAATAGGTGGTAAAAATCAGTGGGCAGCTTCGAAGGGAAAGAATTTTTATAAAACAGAGAAGAGTATTTCAGCCTTTGTGTGTTAGAAACTACAAGCTGGAACATGTGAGCAATGTTCCATAAGGAATAATGATTTACATTGGGAACAAAGTGAAGACTAACCTTTTGCATTCTATTTCACAGGTGCCTGATTCAACGTTGTGGGAAAATGTATCAAACAAGGAGTGGTGTAAGAACACTACATGAAGAAGCAGCAGTTTATTTCCCAGTTGGCCTTAAATCATAAAGCAGTCTCAAATTACTAAAGAAAAACATGACCTTGATAAAGACAAAGCACATTTTCTAGACAGAACTCACAGAGGAATAATAGGAGCTCTGCAGTTTTTGAGTCCAGAAAGGTTGCTACGAAATCCCCAAAGTACCAGTTATCCAGAAAGCCACATCCATTTCAAATGCATAATTGGAGCTTCGCGGCACAGTCTTCTAGCACAAAGGTGTAAAGAAAACAATGCATACAGCTGAGCAGGCAGAGAAAACAGAAGTATTAATTGCCTTATGGAAATAAAAACAGCTGGTTCTTTAAGCTGCTGTAGATTAAAAAAAAAAAAAGTGTGATTAAAGGCTGTCCATCCACACACCTTGGAAGGAGTCTTTCAAGAAGGTGTCACTTTATGATGAAACAAATAAGAAATGTGTACAGGAACCAAACATTGTTTTTTCAGAGTTTGAGTATGTGATTCCATCATATGCTAAAATGAGTGGAACTTTATTAAATAAACTTGTACTCAGAATCCAAAGGAGAAATGTAGAAAGAAATCTAAGATGGATGGAAAGCTCTCATGTCAAAACCAACAAAAATAAATAACAAACATCAAAAAATGTTGAAGTACAGAGCATGCAAAGAAAAAGTGCATTGATGTGCACAGTGGAAATCAGATGCACGCAAGAGAAGCCCTTTTCAGGGCTATGGTTACAGTACACGTTGAATGTCCTGTAAAACATCGGTTTTAGGTGCAGGAAGACTAATACAAGCAGTACATGCAAAAGTTGCGTAGATATTACCAGAAGCAGACTGAAAAAAATGCAGAATGTGCAGGGGGGTAGATGTGCACTACCGGACAGAGTTAAATTAATTTTATACAAATACAGAGGTCCTTTTTAGCTGTTGGTATGATTGAAAAGAACTTTAGAAGGCTTCCTCTATAATAAAGGGGAAATAATGAAGACAGACAAAACCAGAGCATGCACGTCAAGTTAGGAAAGATCTGGAAGAACTTGTTTCCACACATGTGGTATTACATAATGGTGGTTGGTCACAGCTCAGTGCTGTAACAAATTATTTACTGTCTAAAGGGAGGGAGAAAATATATCAGCTCAGCCTTAAGACGTAGTACAACCCAATCTAGCAGCATCTCTTGAAAAGATAAGCTTTCCCAGAAGTTAGTGAGGGACTTAGTTCGATGTTAAGCACTTTATCCAGTAACTGACTGTTCATAAAAAACAATCAGAAAGATGTGAAGATAGAAATTTGAGTCATTCACTTCTATACATCTCATTGAAAGACAGGATGTTTGGAAACCAAAAAGATGGTGTAGTTCTTGATTTTTCATGCCCCAGAGTTGTGGCAAACATGCACATTGTTTAATTACTGTGCTAATTTATCCTCTAATAACTATCTTATACTGCCTTGCCACCATAAAAAGTTTTTTGAGATCCTGTTGTGTGTCATCAGGTGAAAATTTTCAAGTGATTGTAGCCACAAAGTCTAATGATGAAAAATGGTGTGTACGGATGGAATTGTTACAGAACTGTAGGACAGCAAGGACCAACTGTTCCTGCTCAGCTGGTTTGCTTATTGACTAGTTCATCTCAATGCATGGATGGCGTAGTAGGATGATCAACTTGCTTAAATCAGCAGATACGCAAAAAATAAAAAAAGTGAAAATTCAAGGCATAAATAGAAGATCTGTTCACTGTAGCAGTGGCTCACACTTGTAAACCAAAGGGTTTCATTGTAAAATAGGCTGTTAAATACTTCTGGAACTTAATAGTTCAGTAATGCCTCTGCTAATAATTCTCTGTGAAATTACAGATATTTGCATTAATTCTGCTTCCTTTTCCTTTCCTGAGAGGTAAAAACGCAAATTCAAAGTCATGCTTTTTCTAAATTCTAGAAATTTTTGCCTTAATTTTGAGTTGGATTAACATAAAAGGTTATAAAATTATGATCACAGGTATGTGTACATTACATTAATACCAATGGCTGGCCCGCTTTGAGAGATCTTTATGACATTTGAGGCACCAAAGAATTTTTTTCGCAAAGTGATTTAAATGCATCATTCATATATATTACATACACACTATATATAAATACTTACATATACAAATACATTAAAAATTTTTCAACATAAGGGGGACCATCTCAGCCAAAGGCACTTCCACACTTTTCTTGCTTCAAATTACCAATTAATTTTTAAGGACCCAATTATCATCTTGAATGTTCCTACGTTCCCCTTTCTTTGCTTAACATTGCTAATCAGTTAAATTTGCTTAGATATATTTGGGGAAAAAAAAAAAAAAAAAGAGATGATTATAAAGTATTATGGCTTTAAAATTCCAAGAACTCATTGAATAAGATATGACAAACGTTTGTGTAAAGTCTTTTAAGTGTACCTTTAATCTTTGGTGCTTTTTACCTTTTCCTGGAGCTCCATGTATTTGAAGATGCTTTAAAAACATAATTAAGACTTGTGTTTTTTTCTTTTGGTTTAAAGTGTGTAGATAAATGCATCTATGTATGTGCATAAGCTGTGACCATAATTTTTTGTACCTGTATTAAACTCATTTTTGTTCAAAAATGCTTTTCTTGGACACCACCATTTGTTTATACCACGTGTTCAGAATACACACTTCAGAGATCTGGAAGACTGAGTTCTAACATAGGTGAATATTAGGTCACCTAACACCTATCAGAAATATGTTAAATTGACTTGAAGTAGCAAGTGGGTTGTAACACTTTTGTTTTTAATAATGATTTTACTTCATAAAACACTGTATTTTCTTTAAACTGTTCTCGAATACCTGTTGGTATTCTCAGATAGTTTTGATATAAAGCAACTTTATTAGGAGCAGACAGATACTTTAAATGTGTGTGGGATAATTCTACATGCTTTTTTTTTTTTTTTTTTTTTTTTTTTAAGGATTCTTTAGTATGTTGAGTATCCTATTACTAAGCCTGCAACTTTTAGGGCTGAAAAAAGGTTCCAAGTCCAGAATTGAAAGGTTTTGTCCCAGGCATTAAGCATTGTGATATAATGGGAGATAATTTGTCAGGATATATCACTTTGATTCCATAAACACTGAAGTATGTGTGTAATGTAAGCATGCAAATTTCTTAAAGTCACTGAAGTTACACATGAACATGGGAGCTTTGCTGGTTCAAAGTTTGTGCATTTCATTGTTGATAATTATATTTTAATAATGTTCCTTCAAGTGGCTTTAACTTGGATTTAAACTTTCCTTTTAAGATCGTTTATTCTAACCTGATTACAGTTCACTGCAGAGGTCATACCAGTTCAAATTTTCAAAGAATTGCCGCTTTGTAGGCACCTTTCGTGGAAAAAATAAAAATTGAAAGTGGTCATATCTGTGGGGGAAAGGTCACTGGTACTTTGGTTATTTAGCCATATTCATTGAAACTATATAAACTGTATAGTTTGGATAATTTATAACATTAAACTTTGTGATTTTTAATATCACATTGAAGGTTCAGCTGTACTCATTTCTTTTGTTGTTTAACACCAGTGGTATGGACAAAAGACTCAAAGAGGGTGGTAGTGTTACTATTTTCTTAATTTATTTGGTACTGTATAACACCTTTCTGATTAAATGCAGCATATGCATTTGGGGACTCTGTTAATTTGTAAAAGCTGTTACAGGTTCAGCAAGAAAGGAAATTTGTGCTTCCTTGTTGAATGTTAAATTATTTTACTTTGCATTTTATATAAGAGTACAAATTAAAACTGAGCCATCAAACTGCAATAAATCAACAGTAGTGTTTCATTTTAAAAACTTTTTTGTACTGTACATAGGTTTGTTCAATAAAACATTGTCTTTGTTGTTGATAGAAATTGATCTTGTCCTTTGGGGAATCACTTTGAAAATACTGCTGCAATGTATTTAAGTTATTGTGTGATGTGTCTTGATGGTCTTGATGTTCAGATTTTAATAGACTAAGTCTATTCAAGAATATCCAAGAATATCAAAGATGACCAAGGAAACTAAAACGGACTACTGATTCTAGGAAGATTAGGACCTCTACGTCACTATTTATTTAAGTAAGTCTTCAAGAAGTCACAGTATTACAAGTTCTTTAAAACTGCTAATTGCAGAAGAGAGAAGCATGTCTGTGAGGGAAAGGATTAGCAGGTTTTGGTCATCAGTCTGAAATGCATGCTACTGCAGAAAAAGCTTCAGTCAGTAGTTGAACCTTATTAGACACTAGGCAGCCTGCTTCTTGGGTTTGAGTTGATCACCTTCAAAAAGGTTTGTTTATTTAAATAATCAACCAAATGCATTGGGAACAGGACTTAACTAGTGCATATAAGTAATTTACAGGTATCACGTATTGTCTGCTTGATGCACTCCGACAGAGGCAATCAGTCAGAACGCATAGGCAAATGGGAGGCTGTTTAGTAATTGGCCTAGCATCTCAGGAAAGGAGGGGTGTTTTTGAAGTTTCTGACCTGGTGGGATGGGGGTCGCCCACTTAGTGTATGTTAACGTGCATGTAGAGAATAGCGTAAAGTTGGCATGACAGATGGAAGTAATAAAGCTTGGAAGGAATATTAAAGCTTCCAAGGGAAATTTGGGGTGGTCAAAGAAATCTGCGAACCAGTGTTCATTTTACTGTGGCTTTTATGGTGTCAAGGGGAGAACATCCTCCCTTGGTGGACAGCGGCATCAGAATGGGGGTTAACCCCTCAGCTATTGTGCCAGTGTGAAGATCTCTCTGCTTCTAGTTGTCTCTTTTCCTCCATCATAAAATGGTTAAAATCCTTCAGTGACTCTGTGCTACATGCACCAAATGCCTCTAGGGAAGGCTGCTTGGTGTGAATGTACAGAGCTGAGCCTGAGCTGCTGCTGTTCATGAGCTTGTTTGCTTCTGGTAATGCTGTTGCTGCTGAGGATGGTAACTTCTGGTGTGATGCACGCCTTTCTGTTGCTGTGTTGTCTCTTTCATTGAATGCTGTAGTCCAGAGATAAAGGCAGCCTAATCACTTCTTCTTCAGCTTCAGAAAAGTTCAGAACTGTCCTCTGGAAATGCTGGCTTGTTTATTATTCACTGTCCTGTAAGTTCTTTGTGGGTTTTGATTTCAGATTATGACTGTCCTCTGCAAAATTTTGAGTGGCGACTTTTGTGTAACCTTGGCTGCAAACTTGCTTTTATTTTCCACATCGTCTAATCTTGACAAGGCTTGACAAGGTCCTTGCCCAAACAAACAAACAGACAAAAAAAGAAACGGGGGTGCAAAGTTCGGCATAAGGGCAAGGGTTCTCAAATCTGCAGTACTACAGCACGTGCATGTTGCAGGCTAAATGTTTACCTAAATGGGAATGTGGGGAATGTGCATACCATGTATGTATAAGGTACTTGGTAAATTAATTGTCGCGTACGTTAGCGTGCCAGCTGTCAGTGTTAATAGCTTTTAATTCCTTTGGCACGCTAATATTTCGGGCAGGAGTAAATTTATGGGCTCAGCTCCGTACTCCCTGTAAGGCTCACGGTGCTGTCGGGCGGAACTCAAGTGCCAGCCGTCGTTTCCACCCGGCGCCTTGTGGCCAACGGGCGGGGCGGCGCTGGGGGACCGCGTGGGGCGCCGCACCGGAAGCGGCGGTCGCTAGGGCCCGCCGTCGCTAAGGGCCCGAGCCGGGGAGCGGTTGAGGCTGGGCTGGGCCGGGCCGGGCCGGGCCGGGCCATGGCCGCGGCGGGGCTGAGCGAGCGGGAGCAGGCCGGGTGCCGCCAGCTGCTCGAGCTGCTCGGCACCGAGGAGCTGATGGCGCTGACGGACACTATCACCAACCGCATGGTCCACCCGGAGAACCGCCAAGGTGCCCGCAGCCCCCCGTCCCCGGGCCGACTGTGTAGGGGGTGTGGGGAGCTGGGCTCCGGCGGGTGGCGGCCCTCTGTGCCCCTCCGGCTGGGGGCTTCGGGCCTGGCCCTGCCTGCTTTCTGCTCCGGCACGGGCAGCGCCGGGGCTGGCTGCGGAGAGCTTCTGTGGTGTGTTTGCGCCTCGGAGCCTGACGTTCAGGTCTAATTCACGAAACTGAAACCTCTACGTGCGGTACTGGAAGGCTGCTCAGCGCGTTGCCCTGTAACATGCTTGTCCAAAAACCCTGAATACGTTTATTTTGCGGTGTAACTCAAACCAGTTAGCTTTGCCAGATGTGTTTCTTCAAAAGTTCATATGTTTGCAGTTTTTATTCTTGCGTTTTTTCTACTTTTGTAATGGTTACAGGGTAAAATAAAAGCTGGAATAATTTTGTACTTCAGCTCGTAGCCTTTTCACAATTATGTAGCTTTAATATATGTAATGTTAATCGTCTCACCTCAGTTTAGGTGAGAACTGGCTGCTACAACTACTTTAACATTGAATTTCAGCGTGTCTTCCTAATTTTGCTACAGAATCTCACAGCTGGACATTTCTGAAAGTTACATTTCAGTGCACCATCGTTGAATTACTAAGTGTGACGTTTCTTATGAACCTGGGATTAGAAATATGATTAGTACAGAGGTAGGACAGATTGGGCTCCTGAGGGCTGATGGAAATGAAATCCAGAGGGAAGCTCCTTTTCACAAACTATTATGTGCTGTCTAAGAAACTGTGAACTTCTGGTACTAGAATTGTTCAGCATGTTAGAAATCAGAGGTTACCTCTTGCATTTCTTTTAATTTTCTGTTTCCAGAAAACATCTGAATTCTGGCACATTCTTCAAAAAAGCAGTGTTTTCTGGCCGGATCACATAAACTACACATTTGATGCAGAAACTAAGATTCAAATTCCATATTCAGAAGAACAATAACAGATTTGTCTGGTTCTTCTTTCTCTGTGTAATCTTGCCTTCAAAAAGACAGGTAGATGGCTTATTGTAAAATATTCCAGAGCTCTTCAAATGGAGAATGAAATTAAACTTAGCTTCTGCTAGTGAAGGTGCTGTATGGCAGCAGGAAGCCCTAATTAGTTTCACGTTACAATCAAATCAACTCAATTTGAAATGAAGACTAGTTGTGCCTGTGGAATTATGGGTGAAATGCATTGTGTACGATGCATTTCATACACCTTATATTTCTGGAGACATTTGGAGCTTCTAAAGAGCTTGAAAATCTCAACCTACTTGAGGATTATTCATAATTACATTTGGAAGAAAAAGCTGCATCCTTTTCATCAAACTCAGATACTACGTGGTTCCAAACAGTCCTTGATTCTGGTAATAGGGATTATAAGGTAGCTAGCTCTTCAGTAAAACACCACACATTCTTAAACATATTTGGAAGGCTTCAGGTGTTTTACTGTGTTTGTGACTTACATCTAGTTATTCCAGATTTCAGTTTACAAATGAACGTGTAACCATTTGCTTTTCACTTAGGGATGTGTTTTGTTAGGAGGTGCTAGTCAGGAGCATAAGAAATAGCAGAGGTTTGTAGTTTCTTGGTGAGAGAAGTAACTGTTAACTTCTTTTTCTTCACTTGCAGAAGCCATTAGTGCCATTTTGGTTTACAGCCAAAACGTAGAAGAACTTCTGAAACGAAGAAAAGTCTATCGAGAAACAATTTTTAAATATTTGGCAGTACAAGGAATCGCAGTGCCTCCTTCCTCCGAGAAATATCAACTCATTGCTTATGTAAAGCAGTACTGGGACGGGAAGCTCCTGACAAATGACTCGGAGTCAGGGGAGAGAAAAACACACGCAGAGGTGAGTGCTACTTTCTGAAAGACCCGTGGATGCTTAGCTTGGCTTTTGCAGAACAAATAGTGTAAATGTTGTAATCTGTGTCCAGAAGGAGGCTCTTCACATGTGTTTAAGAAGATACTGAATCCTTTTTCCTGTTTATTTTTGTTTAATTATACCATTTAAAGTTGTCTGGGCAAGCACATTGCTTGCAGAGCATAGTCTTCTGCCCTGTCTTGCAAAGGGTATTAATGCATTTGAACTCTATGTGGCACTTTTAATTTTTAAATTGTACTGACGTAGGGAGTATTGACAGATAATTCTGTGGATTTAAGGACAACTGAAAGCAATGTTAATGGTACAGAAGCCCTGCATAGCCCATTGTCAGTTTCTAATGTGATGGATTTTGTCAGAAATTTTACGATGGGCCTGGGATTTTCTGTCTTCGCCCAGCCACACCAGCTATTGGCAGTACCATCAGTGGGGCACATCCCAGTGCGGAGCAAGGAGATGCTATCGGGAGTAGATTGTTGGGTGAAAAGTCTGTCCGTGGGGTATAAAATGCCGTGGGGGAAGGAGGGAACAGAGAAAACGGCTTTTTTGGAAGGGCCCTTGGTCCATTTCTAGAAACAGCACAATCAAAATAGCTCTGTCTGTAAGCTCTGCTCCTTGCGTCTTGCAGTTAATAGGGTGCAGAATAATTTTTTGAGAATTTTCATGTCATTGAAATGTGAAGTCTGTAGCAGTGCCAGTTCCATGTCATTTTTTACTTGAGTAACATTTTTTACTCTGAGTAACACTTAATGTTGTGAAACTAAGTATGTTTTGGCTATTACTGGTTATTTTGAAGCTCCAAATAATAGCATGCAGCAAAATCGCTGTGGTGTAATGAACTTTGAGCATTCTGTTATTCCTGGATCTTTACCATGAAGTTCTAAATAGCCTTGCTCTTCTAGCTCTTGTATGCCAGAGACATAATGAGCAACAGCCCCACCAGCTGGACTGCTGGAGCTCTGTAGCTGCTGATAATTTAATGCAGCTCTCTCTCTCAGGGATTAACTGATTAAAATTATGATTTTTTAGCTGAGAATTGGTTTATAACAATATTTTGTGTGCATGTTTGGAAAAAAAAATGCTCTTGCAAGAACGCTTTCCAGTTACTCACCAATGGTGAAGTTTTGTGATTGAAGGTACGTAAATTAAATTCTCCAAAGTACTTAAAGACGTTAATGAAGAATGAGAAATTCAGCTGTTTTACTTATCATATATATTGCACTTTGCCTTTGTTTTCTCTTAATTCTTGTGGTCCTCACCATTTTGAAGACACAGGTAACAGGAACCTACATAACGGAATTGGGAATTAAAGTTTGCTTTTTAACAACTACAGAATTTCTGTGTAGAAGCCTCCAAACTTTTCATACTTAATTCTAGGAATAGGTTTTGATCAAACAACTTTACATGTAGTTTTTGTTCAAAAACCTTTTCACCTTCCAGTTGGAGGTCATGCGTCTCTACACTGGAAAGTTTTAGTGATTTTTCTTAAGTAAAAAATGATTCCTATTGTAAACAAACAACAAGCAAAAACCAGGATAAGTGAACTACATATGTGTAGGAATTAAATAGACCAACAAGACTGTACTTGAGCACCTGATGCCTGCCTTTGTTACAGTGACACTTCCTTTGGAAATAAGTGTCTTCTAAACCAAATGTGTTTTTTATAACCGACTTTAAAACCTTTCTTAAATATTTAATTGCAGAGCGATTAGTGTCCTGACAGTTAATGCCTAATTTTTGCTGTTCCTCTACGTGGGGCTGTAGACATAACAAGGACTGCAAGGAGTAGACTTTTTTAGCTTGATCCATAATAGTGTCTAAAAACACATAATGCGGTGCATACTTATTGATAAAACTCTTGGACTGATTTGCCACCCTCTTTTGTATGGATTTAGTGACATGATCATTGTTTTCTATCTGGTACTTGTTTATGCTACTTGCTGTGCATTTGGCTGCAAAGTTTTCCACCCATCGCTCTTGGATGAATTCTGGTCTTCTTGTATTAGAAATATGCTGAAGGCTACAAACATCATCTTTTGGATGATTTCAGCAGTTTTACTGCCACGCAGTAAATGCTAAATTCAGGCATGTGATCTGGTAAGAAAGTTCTGGAATGCATTAATCCTTTGAATTTCAGTTCTGCTTGGATTGGTTGCATGTTTTATTAGCATATTGTGCTGTCATGGCTAAAATACCCCATGAATCAGAAGTATGCTATCAGTTTCAGGTGTTAGGTGGCTGATTCAAAAGGTGATTTCCCTGTAAGTACTTTTTGTTCTTATCAGCTGTATGAAGGTACAGAGAATGCCACAGTTTGCCAGCTTAAAAGGTAGGAAAAAAGAAGAGAATGAAGGCAAGATGAAAAAAGGCATATTTGCTAATTTATAGGCCCTTTATATTGAATTGATATCCCTTACCATGAGATTAACTTCTGAGCATGGCTCTGTATCCTTCTTTTTCTGTAACTTCTTTTGGAAACGTGAAGGCCCGTGTACTTTTTATCCAGAAGATTTTTCTCTCGGTGTGAGAATTCTGGTCTCCCAAAAATTGTTTAAAAATACTTCCCCTGACAAAGGAGGAGAACCAGGATTTCCCTCTTAGATGATAAACTGCAGACCAAGACAAACTGAAAGACTGTTCTAACTGTATTTCAAAGAACCTACTCTGATTCTCTACTTGTTAGATAATTATGATCTTAAAAATATGAGATTTTACTGCATTGTTTTTCTTCCTTTCCATCTCAGAACATTTGAAGGAGACATAGAATGTTTAAAACAAGAATTAAATTAATTTTAGGCTGTTCTAACTGATGAACTCACATGTTAAGGCTAAATAGTTCTAAGAAAAAAAATGTTCTTGATTGCAGAGTCCTGAAAAGAGATCCAGGTCAGCACAAGATGATGTTCATTATCTAGGAGAAGAATTCTGCCAATGGTTCTTTGAACTCCTGAATTCTCAACATCCTTTGGGAGTTAAATCTGAAGAAAAATGGGGACCACAGCATTTCTGGGAGGATGCCAAACTGAAGTTCTGTTACAACACGTTAGAAAAAAACATGGAAGAATATGTTGGTGCAGAAATGGTGAGCCTTCGTCTCCTCTCGTTGGTGAAAGAAGAGTATCTTATGTTCAACCCCAATCTGAATGCTGATGGACTGAAATGTGTCATGTCTCGGCATGGCTTAGTACTGGTAGCAGTGGCTGGCACGGTACATAGAGGCAACATGTGTTTGGGCATCTTTGAACAAATTTTTGGACTCATTAGCTGTCCGATCAGAGGGAATACCTGGAAAATAAAAATTGTGAATCTTAAAATCGTTGGACAGAATGCTCTGGAGCCTGGAGTGCAAATTGAAAAACCCTCCATAAAATACGAGTCAAATCAGCTGCAGGAGCTGTTTGATGGGAAAGAACTGGCTGTGCTTGAACCTCATACATTCTGAGCAGTTCTTCCACAACTGAGGGACTGGTTGGAGGTGGCGGGAAAGCATACAGCACTTGTTGTGGGTGGTTGAATATTGAAATGATTGCAGCCATGCCATGTTGTCTCTTTCTTGAGTCACATTTGCCAGATGAGAAGCAGAGGTGAAGAGTCTGAAGTATTTATGCAGGTGATGCTTTCGGGCACCTTTCTAACAGCCAACAAACTTTTCAAAATATTACTTGAGATTACTTTAGATTACTACTCACTAAAGTTAGGAATGAAATTGCTTTGGTTATTCTTGCTAACAGAACATGGGTTGCATTTGAGTATGGGAAGGCTGCAGTGTGCATTTTTGGTGGGAACAGGCAAAATAATGTGAACGAACATTGCTGCCTTTTATGTTCTGAACGTGGTTTCTTCACTAACCAGTAGTAGTAATGTAATGAGACGATGCAGGGATGTTAGCACTGTTTAATTCTGTTCTGTTTAAGTTGAAAGCTTTCCTTACTATTTCTGTACAATTCCAACTTTGAGATGGTTTTCCAGGAATCCATTTCTAGCACTGATTCTTTTGGATCAAATAGTTGATTCTGTGGCTTACAACAACACTGTCTGAACCAAATGCTGTGATAATTATTTTGTATATACATAAAACAGAGATTCTAATATAATTGTGATTTTTGTATATTTTCTCAAAATAGGAGCTTTGTCTACTCCTGGATGCTTTATTACCTTGACTAGAAGTCAATTTGTTAATGGTGGGAATTTACAACAAGAGGTGATATAAAATAAATAAATAAAATACCACTTCCTAGCATTAATGATTAGCATTGTAGAACTTGACTGCTTTTTACAGCTCTTGTTATTATTATAAGTTATCAATGGTGAAACCAGATAAAAAGTCCTTCTCTAACGTTTTGCTTGGATTGTTTAGGAATTTTGTTGTAATTTCTTAGCTTCACCAGTACAAGTAGTGAAATGGGAAACATCCTCTGTAACACGGGAAGAGTTCTTTTGTTTTTCTGTCAAACGCATCAAGACAAATGGCAAAATTCTGTGTGGATGAGGAGGGATACAAGAAGGTTCAAGTACGTGATATACCAGGAAGTACCCCAAACTGAATTTTACAAACAGTCTGAATCTAAAGTTCTCTTTAGCAAGCAAACAAACAAAAAAAGTAGAATTATTTCTAAGCAAAAGTTAAAATACTGTGTTGGAATGTGCTTTCTCAATATACGGTTGAGGTGTGACTTCTTCAGCTACTAATTAATAATAAACAAACATCAACCTAAATTTAAAATATCGGAAGCAGCAGCTGCCTCATGTGTGTTGAGAATTGCATTCCTTTTAAGAGGAGGACAGAAGCCTGCCAAGGGGCCTAACCGGGCACTTTTTCAACATTCAGTGTGCAGATCTGCGATTCAACAAAATGTTTTGCCTTTTGCAGAAGTGCCATTTGTAACTGGCAGTGTAACCGCTACTTCAGCCAGCGTGTTAAATTTGAACACGACTAAGGGTGTAGTGTTCATAATTCCTGCAAGTTGCTTTGGTGTGGGCTGTCCCCTTCCTCTGTTCAGATGTGTCCTTGCATTGTTGTATCAGCATTAAGGACAGTGCTAACTATGAACGAGAGGGAGTGGGAATTGATCGCAGGGAAAACAAACATCCTCGGAAGCTCTTCTGGCCGATCAGCTTCCTTAACAAGGCTGGCCACATGGGTGCTAGTGCCAGCACAAGGAACAGAGATGAGAATTTTGTTTTGTGGTGCCATCCTGAACTTCTCTGGAATTAAATGAGTGATCAAACACCAGCCTTAGTTGATTCTTAAATTCAAAATGTTCATTCTCTGTTACTTCAAAGTAATGAATGTGAGGAGAATTGTGGTCTTATCAGCTTTTTACTAAAGCTTGTTGCTAATGAACTTTTTCTTACTCCTTCTGTTTTCCTATCCAAAGGATGCCAAAAATTTTGTGTTATGCTTTCACAGCCTTGTGACCACTGTGTAAATTCCTTTTTTTTTTTTTGCACAGTGGAGTAGGTGCTGTGTAATTCACTGGTGAGACCTCTTAGTGCTCTTGCTGCTCTTCTGGTGTTGATCAGGCCAGTAAGAACCCGCATAAATAACATCTAAAGAGCAGCAGTTATCCCAGGTTGCTGCCTTAAGTTGCTTAGACCAGTTCAGTGTCTGCTCTTTACAGCCTCACCACCTCAGCTCGTAGGGCAGACGGAGCGGTGATGCTGCATTTGCTCCTTCAGGTTTCGTGTGTGTAGAAGCATGCTCGTTTCATGCTGAGGAGAGTTGTCAGGTCACGGTTGTGCTGCTGGACAGAAGGATGTCACAGGTACTTTTCTGTTTTGATTATTATTTACATCTGTGTCCTTAGTGAGAGTTCAGAATTCTTTTTAAACATAGAAAACCACTAACTGCAGGGTAAATTTGAGCAGCTACTTTTGCTTTAACCTGGACTTGAAGGAGTAAGTTAGGACTTGTGTAAATGGGGTTCAGCTGAAAACCTTTACTTGAAATATTTATCTGTGTGATTTTGTCACGTGCTCTAAATGCTGTTGTTCAGTGATGAAGTAACTCTTACAGCTGGTTTGCCTTTGGGAGCCAGTGAACATTATTGTTGCATTTAGAAGAATCAGAAAAGCATAAATGAAGTTTCTTTAAAACTGTATTCATCAGTTTTCCTGTGTATCGCTATTTAGTCAAGACTTGGGAAATATTTTCAGTAACATTTTCTTATGTCTATCGCGATGATTTAAGCTGAAATGCTGCTAAATTTACATTTTCTAGATCTGTCTCTGAACAGTAATGTGATAGTAGGCAAAACACTGACTTGCAACAAAACATGCAAAGCTTGCTGGATTATATAATTATTCAACAGTGGAAATCATAGCTGTCTGTTGTAATCAGCCACACCAGACTGATCTAATTTTTTTGACTCTAAGGTAGGAAGCTTGCTTGCTAAAGCAATGTATGAACAGAACTTCTGTGATTATGCAGACCTTACTGCATAAGTAAGGTGCTGTATAAGTTTGTGTTTACTTTTGTTGTATAGAAGGAAGAAAGGTGAATCACAAGGAGGCCTTACACGGAGTATCAAACAAGTTTTGACTTGTCAGTGATCTAAATAGCATGGGCAGGGACACCTCCCACTAAACCAGGTTGCCCAAAGCCCCATCCGACGTGGCCATAAAAAGATCAGAAGTTGAAGTACAGCGCTGCCACAGGTGGTGAGGGGAAGCAGATGTTTGAAAGAGAATCAGCTGCTGAGTTGTTTGACCAGATTATATGGTTTGTTGGTTTTTGTTTTTTTTTTTTTTTTTTTTCAGAACAGGCTGTAGGAAACTGTCTTAGTGCAGTATACCTCGTAGGCATGGATTTAATACTTTTCCAATAGTATGAATTTGACTTTATTAGTAACATCTTCAGTGACTCTTTTGGGCAGTTGGAACACTTTGCATAAATCAGGTGTTTTGTGGTCTGTAGTTGAAAACTGACTTAGTACAAATTATATAATTGTTCTGTGACAGCAACAAATCTAAAGATGGTGATGGAGCAGTAGATCAGATGTGTATCCTACTGAGTGATGTGCTGCACTAACTGGTGGCAGAAGAAATTTTAATGTTAGAAAAGGTGAAAGAAGATTGCAGCAGCAAGATGGTATGGTTGCAGAGTGCTATAGGTTTACCCTGTCTGTCTATTTTATTATATGCAGAGGTCTAACATTATATATGATGTGCAAATGCAGCTGCCTTGCCAGCATGACATTGCTGCAGTGTTTTCTTGTACCACTTTTCAGGCATCACCTGCTGCAGCTTTTTTTAGCTTTTGACTGATTTCTTGATCTTGTCAGGCTGAACTGAAGCAGACAGGTTTGACCGTTATGTATGAAGAACGGGAGGAGAAGAATGCTTGCTTGAAATACAGATTTTTCTCTGCTTCCCAATTATTTTGGACAAATTGCACATACTTTTGACAAATCGGGTTTAAAAAGTCAGGTATATTTGTTAGAGTGGAATCTAAAGATGGGAAAGTTGGGAAAGTAATGCCATGTTCTTGTTCGTTATTTCCTCTAATGCATGCTCATATTTGAAATTCAGTGTTGACTACTGCAAGAGTACGAGTGGCCTGAGCAGCTAAATAAAGCATTCCAGGTGCGGAGCTTTAGTATTTCTTTATTGTTCTGCCTTTATGCTATTTAATTCTTTTCTAATTCTCTTCATTTTGGACACAAATTTTCCATGTTTCCCCGTCACAAGACCCTTCTGGTGCTTTTTGCATTGCTTGCTGTTTCTGGCAGTCCCTTATCTATCTTGATAGTTTGTGCTTTTTCCTGTGTTTGAGAAGGGTGAATTCTGCAAGGCAGTCAGGCTCTGTAAAAAGAGAAATATAGGCCTTCAGTAAAGAGGGAGCAAATGTCGCAGGACCTTAGCTCATGCTATTTACTTCAGTGTTGAAAAGATTTTTTTAGAGACTTCCTGCAGCTTGGAAGTTTCCTTTTCAGCAAACCAAGCAGAAATCCTAAGTTTTCGAATTGTTTTCTCATACAGCCTGAAATGAACAGGAGCCGCTGTAAACAAAAATTTTCTCAAAATAAATTTAATTCTAAACTGTCAGGCTCTAGCTTTGAGTCTGATGTACTCAGCAACCCAGAACATATGGCTATCCTACCTTCGGGTTGACTTGCAGCTTGTGACTGACATAAATTAAAGACTCTCTCTGCAAAGGTTAATTAGTGTGTTACCTAAGTAAATCTGAAATGAGCAGTGATGCCAGTCAGTTGCAAAGAATCATCTCTTTCTTACTCGTTCTCAGCTGTTAGTACTAGAAAGGAATGACCTCTTGTAACTAACTGTAGGGCTAAACAGTGCTGTAATCATCCCTGACATAGCTCCGGGAAATCCAGAGACTTGATTTAGTCGGGCTCCTCTCAGCAGGCATAATAGCATTTGGGTGACATCTGGTGGCAGATTCATTGTTTGCCTGTAGTTAGTACACTTCATTAAATCCGTGCAGCGATGCAGGCACAGCCACCTACGGCTTGCTGTGGAGAAGGCAGCGGAGCTTCTTCCCTGAACGCAGTGCCTGTTTTATCCCTTCCCTCTGGGGGAGATTTAGATGCCCGACGTTACCTGTGGCTCCCTTGCCTTGATCAAAGGGAAGGCTTGAAGGCAATTCTTTAGCCCTTGATAAGGATCTTAGGGATGTTTTGAAGTTTTCAGCCCATCAGCGATGCCAAGCTGTGATACTCAGGAAACCTGTTGTTCTGTGGTTGCAGAGGGAAGCGTCAGGGTGAATAGAAGGCTTCCCTGCAAGAAGATTTGAGTTGCCTTGTCTGGTATCTGTTACCTTCGATTTGTTTTGTATTTACTGTTGTTTTCCAGACTGCCTTCCTCAAGTGCCTGTGATCCTGAAGGCAGCACAGCTGTTGTTTCGTAATATTGCCTGTGACTGCAAATTTTAATCACCTCCCAGATCCAAGGGGAAGAAGATCGCCCTAAGTCAGAGGTAGTATGTAGCCCGCTGCGCTGTGCTGCATTCAGTGCTCCTTATGTTTTTTTTCAGATTTTTCAGTCCTTACTGAAAATGCTAAGAAAATAGATCCAATATGCTAGAAATTATATTTGAGCAGACAAGTTAGATGAGCCCAGCCCATCACAATTTACAGAGCAGAATGAGAAAAAACTTCCAACCTTCTGTGATAAACTTATGGAGAGAATGAAAACTCAAAATTTATTGGGATAAATTGGGATAAAAAGAGACATTCACAGGGCCAGCAGTAATTGTCCTGTGAATGTCTCTTTAGAGACATGGATTTGAGCAAAGTGGAGTTCTTGGTGATGCTCTTATTTGTGTGGAGAGATAATGGTTCAAGCTGCATTGGCTTCAGTTGTACAATTGCAGTAAAAAGCCTCCAGAAGTCCACTGTCATTAGTTAAAGCAGCTGTAGCTGTTTTTCATGTAGGCAGTTGCTGAGCTTGCCAGGCAGGTTTATGTGGTTTCAAAAGAGAAGGGAGGCTGGAGTACAGCCTGAAGACAGATCCCTCGATTCTGCACTTCGGTCTGGTTGGCCTCTGCTCTGGGAGAAGCAGGCGTCTGGTGGAAAGAGCAAGGGACATGTAATTCGTGCATACCCGCCTGTTCTCTGCACTGCGAGAGTACACTTGCGAGGGAATAACATCGTGGTGTATGTACGGCAGTAAATCACTCACTTTGAAACCAGTAAAAGCCCGAGCTTCTCATCTAAATGAGGTTTTGGTGCCCTGCCAGTGTTCTCCCACATGAGACTAGCAAGAGAAAGGAAATGGCGATTTTTAATAACTGTGATTTAACAAAACAAAAGAAAGGCTCATCTTTTATCTCAGGGCTTTCTCCCTCTGCCGCCAGCCCAGTGGATTGTCTGAGAAACTAAAAAAGGAAAAAAAAAAAAGCAGTTACATCTTTAAAAATGGGCAGGAGCAGCTTTCATGCGAGGAATGAGTAGATGGGGCTCCTCAGCTGGGAGAGGTGATGGCAGAAAGGGGAACGCGATAAACCCATGGGCAGCAGGGAATAGTAACTCTCCCCCTACTCTGATGTAAGAACTGAGGAACTGAGTAACCCTCGCATGCGGCAGATAGAAAACAATGAGGAGATGCTTCTTCCCACTTAGTTAAGTGTTGGAGAAGAGTGATCAATGTGTGTATTTTTTCTTTTCTTTTCCTATGTCTTCTACACTTTTCCCTCTTGTTTTCTTTACCTCTCATATCTGGTCAGATCGCAGTGTCTCAGCTCACAGGACAGGCAGTTTTGGTCTTCAGAGGAGTTGTGACTAGTCTGAGGAGTTGCTGTAGATGCTGTACATCCGTTCAACTGCAGAAAAAGGGGCAGGGAGGTGCTTCTGGGGTAAAAATAATAATAGATCATTGGCCTATTTATGACAGCCATCTTTAGCATGTTGGCATTTCCAGCTCCTTCCTCTTTCTCAAGTTATTCTCAAAGATAATAGGATGTAACCAGGTCTTATCATGTTTTACAGAAAGCTTTAATCTCCTGCAGAGAAGCATGTCCTGTGGCCAGTGCAGATCCCATCACCTTGTGAATCTGCTCTTTGTATCACAACCAAGGCACTAAGAATTCCTTCTGTGAAATGCTGGTTGTAATTAAGGAGCAGTGAACATATGGATATTGGTGGAATTTGATTCAGTTTGCACTGGATGTATATAAAGAAAATATCATAAACTTCATTTAAGCAGCCTGGCTAACTCCAAGTGAGCCATTAAAATAGCCATAGAAATAATTCCAAAATAACAGGCCAAGTGTTTGATCTCTCACCTTAGTTAATTGCTGAAGCTTGCAAGGGTACGGAAAAACGTTTTTACAAACTGTCTTGACAGCTATCACAGCCTGTTGGTACCTGGAAGGCTATTTTAGCTACCCTTCGTTGTCCTGCTCTTGCCTGGCTAATGTGGGTGAGTGATGTGTTTAAATCTCTGCTGCCTCACGGAGTTCTTGTCCTAGAGCAAACCATCTATGGTGCTCTGGGTGCCTCCAGTGGAGGAAGCATTTTAGTTCAAGTCAAGTGGCTGCTTTGGAAGGAAATCTCATGATTGCAGCCATGCACACAATGTGTTTTCATTCACATTATAGAGCAATCTTGGATGAAACCAATGTAGGGACATGCTCCAGCACTGCAGCTAAGCTATGCTGCTCACTGCGAGGCATTCAGTCCATGGGACTAGCCTGGAGATGGCTGGCAGCAAGCTCCCCAAATATACGTATAATTTGTGTGCTGGCGGCACCTCAGCAACAGCTGGTTCATGCTCCTGTTGCACAGCACTGTTTGCTAATATAAACACAGCTTAAGGGTGTTGAAAATGGTATTACAGCCTTCTTAGGGCTAAATTAAATTAGTTTTCATCGTATTTCATATTTAAAATGTGCGTGCATATGTATATTTAACACATCTTTCTTTCACTTTCTAGCATTTCCCTCACCAGAATTAGATTTCAAATGCAGTAATTGTCAGTTCTTCTTTAACAGCTATAAGCATAAGACATCATGTCAGTTCTTGTTCATCTATTCCCTTTTCTCAGTTCATTAGTATTATTTATTGCATGGCCAGATTTTGAGTGTTAATGAATTCTTTTCAAATTTTGCGTTTTTTATTGAAATAAATTGATCCTTTTAATATCTCTTCAGTAATTATGGGTTTAGATGTATTTGCACAGTACCATAGCTCTAACAAGATTAGTGGTGAGAAAATCCCATTCCGAAGATTAGTGTGATGCATGGAGTTGAACTTTAGGATTTTACTCTGGTGTTTTCATTATGGAGGTTTTACAAGAACACACTTCGAAAACACTTTGTCTTCAATTACTTGCTAGATGACATGCATCTGAAAAGCTCAGCTGAATAGCCTTTTTTCTTGAAATTAGAAACTTCAGATCATGACATGCAAATAGTAGCTATGTTCTAAAAGCTTGTCTGTGGCACGTGTTGTCACGACTGGGACAGGTTGATGGTGACTGAACCGTGAGGTCTCCCAGTCCTTCTTTCAGGTGGTCGCAGGGATCCTCATCAGCTCCAGCTTCAGCAAGGACCGTGCGATATGCGCGCCCTTTACGTCACAGCTGTAGTGGCTGTGAAGACTGATTTTACCTGTTTCACCTCGGGCACTGACTGCTAAGGTAATGTAAAGGAACGTGAAATGGGAACATGGTGCAAACCTGACTTGTCAGCACCTGACGTTGTGCGGTGCTGCGACTGTTAGTTTTGCACCTCTGTAAAAGATGCATATGAAACAGGAGAAAATCAGGTGGGAGTCTTCTAAGGTAAGAGCAAGTGTAGTTTGGGGTTGAGTGTTGTAGGCAACAGTGTCTCAAGGAATTTTTTACAGAACTGAATTTACTGCCAATTAACATAAAGTTCTAATTTCTGATTTGGGTGTTGAGAAGAAAGAAATTAAAAAAATAAGGAAGGAAGCCCCTTTCCTCCTCTCTCTTCCCCAGGGTCAATTCAGTCAAACATCCCATCTGCCCCCTTCCTAGTCTATGTGTCCTTTGCTTTGGCCGCATGTCACCCTCATTCCCTCAGGGTGTCTCTACCCTGGTGTGGGTCACCCGTGTGCCGTGCTGCCTCAGCTGTGCCCCCCTTCCTCATGGAGCACCTACAGGGTCTCCTTCTACCTTTCTTGTTGCACCTCCTAGGCCACCTCCAGCCCCTGGCAGCTGCCTCTGTCTTAAATACACCTGGGCTGGCTCAGGGTGGGGTGCCCTCACCTCCTGCAGCCCCAACTCCACGCCATGACTGCTTGTGGTGCTGCTTAGCCCGTGACACAACCTGGAAGGTGCTCACTGCAGCCGTGGGGCACTGACTTCACAGCTAATGTAATAACCAGAAAAGGCTGTTTACAGCTGCTGTCAGCTACTGCTTTCCCCAGACCTAAAGGCCAAGTACTCTGCCAGGGATTCAGTACTAGTTGGGCGTCCATGCTCTTGGCCCAAACTGGGGTTTTCTGACAGGTTTTGCAGTCAGAACCCAACATGTCAAGTTCACCGCTTGCTTCAGCCCAGCCTGCCACCCGTTTGCAGCTGGATGGTAAACAGGGACTCGTGCATGCAGCCAGTGTCTGTCACTAGCGTGCTGAGCACTTACAACAAAGCAGATCATAAAAATATTCCATTAAAACACTTTAATTGAAGCATGGATGGAGGATTTTGCACTGGGGAAAAGCAAGTACAAGTGATTTTGCACTGGGAACGCGAACGTGTTTGTGTTTTTACATATAACAAGGCTTTGATTCAAGGGGAAAGAAAGTTGGACGTGCTCCGTTCTAGCTGACAAATGTTGGCAGTCACATTGTTCTTAGCAATATCAACTATGTAATTTTTTAAACCCTGTGATGGGAAATACTGGCAGTAATCAAAGGCTCCAAAAGGAGAAACTGGTTTGTAAAGGACTCTTTCTGGTGCTCCTGTGACAGAAGAGACAATGTTGTAGCTCCTTCGAAAAGCCAACTGACCATTAGCCCACCAGCCTTAGGTGGAGGTGAGTGTGTCTGGTTATCCTGGAATGTTTTTTGGATGTGTCTCCACAAGTAGAAAGTTTGCTAAGCAGAAGTGTCCTCAGCTTTCTTGTTACATGCTGATTCCTGCTGCATGACTGTAGAGATGCACGAAGAAGCACATTGTGATTTCCTGCCTCCCGAACAGCAGGAGCAAGATGCACACCTGGAGGCTGTTTAATTAGTAAGTGCCGTGTTGCAGTCACATGGAGATGGTGCAGTTACCTGTAGGTAGTGCTCTAGGATGTCAACGTGTGTCTAATACACAGGGCACCCTAAATCAGCACTAATTCTGAAAGCACTTGTCATATCCCTTAGCCTCACACACCCTATGGAAGGCCACAGAGGATTATACTGGTTGTGTACTGCTTATAGAAACTAAAGCATTGAAAGTTAAAACAGCTTAAAAATACATGGCTTAGAAATTTAGTTTTACTTCCATAATTTTCGAGCTCTCCTCCCTTTAACCTGCATGCTGGATACATTTTCACGTTTTCTTCCCATACTATACATATTTTCTCCTCAATACAAGAGAAAGCTTTAGCAACAAAAGAAGGATCGATTAACCCTTTAATCTTGAAATCCTGAGCTCTCTGCTTCACTTACAGATTGCTTCTGCTCCCAGTGTCACCACATGACAGCAATACATGCCCTTGTTGACAAAACCCTAACACTTCTAGTATGTCAGAGGGAAAAGGTAGTCCTGAGAGGCTGTTCCCCTTTTCCCATGCCCAGTGTGGTAGCTTGCCTGGAAAAAAAAAAAAAAAAAAGAAAAAAAATCTGCTTCTGTGCGCTAAATTTGCATTCCCTACAAAGGGAACACAACTCTACCCCTCCTGCTAATGAGCACTGGTCATTGGGTCATCATCGGTAAATCTGTGTTGCACCATGAGCCATAGTTCAATCCAGCAAGAAAATGGCTTGGATGTCCATCATGGATGTGTCTAGGGAAAAAAAAAAATCCCCCAACATATACGGGGTATTCTTTTGTGTGAAAGGCAATGGTTGCTCAAGTCACCTGCTGCGCTTCAATCTTCAATGTCTATTTTTAATCTGGCAAATCCTAACTAGGTTAGGTGGACTTGCCAGGTACAAAGGTGAGCACTGCATGTACTACTGTCTGTAGAGAGATGCTATTTGCAGTGTTTCAGTTTCGGAACAGAAGTAAAATCAGGCCAGAAAGGTACAGCTTCAGATCCCAAAATGTGAAGGGCTGCTAGGTTGGACTTCTATTTGTAACCATTTTTTTTCAGGGTGTAGTTTGATCTCTGCAGGTACAAGTTATCATATGAACTGTGTGCTACCTAATGTACGGTATTTAAAATATATTAATTTTGAATTCTCATTTTCTTGATTTTTTTTTCTTCTGTATATGCAGCCTGCTGCTATATTTGTCTTTGGTTTCCTTACTGACTTGCGTATTGTCCACTTTCCTATTCTCTAGCTTCTGTGCTCTGTGGAGTATCTCAGCTGCTGAATGCGCACCAGGCAATGTTCTCAACAAACAGTGCAGAAGTGAATATTTCAAGCTCATTATTGTTGTTGTTGTTTGTAAATCGGGAGGCATATCACAAAGCCTGAGGTGGGCAGGTGAGTAGAAGAGGAAACGAGATGGCTTTCACA
Source organism: Nettapus auritus (assembly GCA_011076525.1). Lineage (NCBI taxonomy): Eukaryota > Metazoa > Chordata > Aves > Anseriformes > Anatidae > Nettapus > Nettapus auritus. The sequence continues at coordinate 92,601,671 of CM021765.1, forward strand.
GGAGCACTGGTGACTGCTGTCTTGTTTGCTAAGTTTGTTGTGCCTGAAAGCATTTGTTCTGATAGTTAATGTGTAACAAGAAGTGGCCCTTTTTCTTTCAACTAAGAGAAGAGTCATTGATCGAGTCACTTTCCTCTTCCAATTTCCCTGCTACCCCTGAGCAGTCAGTCACACAGCTCCTTGCCCGACCTTTTTCTCAGGGCTGCTGATGCATCTCTGACAGCACTGCTGCCTCTGCGTGTCGTGATGGGTGGGCTTGGTGGCAAACAGCTCTCTGTTCCTTTCCTCCAGCAGGACAGGAGCTACGAATGTCTTCTGGATGCACACCGGGCAGCTGGGTGCGCTCTCGTAATGCTCGCAGGGATCCTGTGAGGTCTTTCACTGAAATGAAGCTGCTTTGCAGAGGAGTCTGTCAACCCCCAAAAAGGCCACTTTGAATACTCAGTAGAGAGAAGTTTAGGGGCGTACAGTGCAACTTTCCTGTGTGACCACATCCTAACTCCTCAAGGGCAGCAGAGTGTCTGTGGCTGTGTGCATGGACAGTGCTGTAATCCAGGGGTTTTTCCTGAGCTGCTACGTCTGTCCCAAAAGTATCAGCAGGCTTTAACGTGCAAGCTGTAGGCGAATACTTTCAGTAGTGTATGCTGGGGGAGATGTCTTTTTTTGTTTGTTTTTGTTTATTTCTTGTCCTCTTTTAGGCATTGTTTCAGGTCAGGATGCAGAGCACTCTGCAGAGATGCAGCTCAAAACTGGCTGGCTACTGCTGGCACTTTTGGCTGCCTCTCTTGGTCTTTGTTGGAGAAGTGCTGAGCTGTTTTCTGAGGAAACAGAATTTTCAGACCAAGTAGTGTAGGAAGGGTTGTGATTTAGGAGTGCTGAACTAAAGAAGAAACTCTGAGCTACGATGTTTTATTCTAGTTCAGTCAGCAAAGTCCAGCCAGAGGAAGGCGATAGCTCCCGTCTCCAATGGTGTGTAGAAGCAGAGAAGAAATGTTCCTTCTTCTCCACCTGTAAGCAAAAGTGGGATCAGAGGGGGCAAAACCAGTTTCTTCTGTAGCTCTTAGCAGCACAGCGCTTTTGCTGCAGTCCAACCTGCTTTTGTATTTGTACAGATTAGATTAAAAAAAAAAAAAAAAAGGTTGAATTTGTTGTTGGATTGTAGATACAGAATTGCAACAATCCTATTATGATGATAGAAGGTGTATTGGTTGTTGTGAGGAAAGCTTTCATAAAAACCTCATGCTTGAAAAATGAGGTTTGAAAATCAAACCGCAATCCAGTGTGAGTGGCTGTATATAATGTAGCTGTAACTCGTTATGAAGAAAAATTAGTACATAGGGTTATTAGGTGATACTAAAACATCTCATATAATTGGACACATTTCTCTTACGTTGCATTTGCTTTGTAATGCATATGAATGAATGCTGGAGTCATCAAAGACCTGACTCAAAATTTACACTGTAAATTGCTGTGCAGTGTAAACACTCCTCCAGCCTGCTTCCTTTGTCGGTAGTTGGGGATGGGTGACAAAATAATATAAAAAAAAAAAAATTAGCCATTTGCCTGGTACTGTTAGGCTGCCTTCTGCTGCTTGAAGCTCATTCTCATGGCTGTGGCTTCAGTGGTATCAAACGTGGCTCCTATGGCCAAAGTAAGGGAGGTAGGAGCAGCAGCGGAGCAGGTTGGTATTGAGGGGCTGGAAGGAGGAGAGTAGGAAAAGATGGTGGAGCTGGGAAGAGTCAGGCATGGAGAAGAGGCACTTTGTCATCAGCCCGAGGCAGGTGTCAGTAGTTGTGGTACGGTGGGCAGAACCGATGGTTTTCTCAAAGAGGGCAGCTTCCAAAAATGGCTGGAAAAAATATTCAGAGGTAAATAGCACAATCCTGGCCTGCCTTCAGCTATATACTTACTTGGACCCAAACTTCACAACAGCTGCAGTTGTAATACGGTTTTGCAGATCTAACACTTCCAAGATGTGGAAAATAAAATTCAGGATGAATTTTAAGAACATAGTAGAAATAACTAGTGTGGCAGATGTAGATTTAGGGTAGTCTGCACATTCTGAAGGATTTGTTTTTAATGTGAAGCATGTACCTTCACACCCCGTAACATGTGCTCTGATTCACTGACAGATTCGTTTTGCACGGTCCCACTGGAATATTGGCACTCATGCCGTCTGTAAACAGACAGTCAAGGTTTGTGTCTGTCGGGGCCATACTTCACGTTATTTACCACACAGCCTTTGGGGTGGGAAGAAAGGGAATTAATCAAAAGGAGCATGCGGTTCTCCCTCCCTCCTTCCCTTTACTTATTTTTGAATTTGAAGGCTTTCTGAATTCTTTATTATTCCCAGAGTTCATTTTTTTTTTTTTTTTCTTCCCCCCAGATCTGAAAGCAGCTGAGCTCAGCAATGAGGGGCAGGGCAGAAGGCAGTTCAGGAGGTTGTGGAAGGAGATGAGGAGCCCCCGTGGGCTTCCCCTGGCTGCTGGGCTTTAAAGGTGCGGGGGAACCAAAAGGGTGAGGAGTATATGGGGTCACCCCCTAAGTGGGACAGGAGGAGGGAGGGAAGGTGGCACCACACTGGGCTGGTTGCTGACAGGAAGAGGTCCACAGCATGGACTTGGCGTGGCAGTGGTGATACTCGCCCTCATGCGTGGGGTGCCTTGCAGCCACGAGGGGTGCACGAATCAGTCTGGAAGAGTTTCTGTCTGGCAGTCCCTGAGGACAGAAGCCACGACCCTACGTGAGCCTAGTTTGGAAGTCAGAACAAGCCCACCAAGCAGGGATCCCTCAGCACACGCATGGCAGTCCCGCTTCCACTCCTTAAACACCATCCGTGATCTCTCCCACGTTCAGTGAGCAACTCCCCCTACCCCAGCGCCCCGACCCACCGCCCAGCAGCAGCTCTCTTCCACACCAGACCAGGCAGTGGCCCTCAGAAAGCCCTCACCCCCCAGCTTTTCCCCCAAAACCCCCGCCCCCCCCGCCGGCGGCGAGGCGAGGCGGAGCAGTGCCGGCGGCAGTCGCCGAGCGGCGGTGTTGGCCCGCGGCCGGGCCGGGGAGCAGGGCCCGGCTCCTCGGTGTGTGTGGGGGGGTTAATTGCAATTAACACACGGACCGATGAACCTCAGCCGCAATGCAATTACAGCCTCTGCCACCGGTGGTTACGGATGAAACCGAATTGTGTTCTCTAAGTGAGGGCAAGGAATGGAAATGGCTGTTTTAAATCCCCGTGTAGGGAGAAGCGCTCCTAAAGCTGCCACTGGCTGCGTTGCCTGACCCAGCCGTGGCACGAAGCAGCTGTGGGCTGTGAGAAAAATCGCAATAATTTTCTTCAGACAGGCTCTTCTGTGAAGCATCTCCCCCACCTGCCCCTGCCACAGAGCCCTCGCCTAGCGCACCCCAGCCACCCTGCTGCGTGTGGCACGGGTCAGGATGAGGTGGCAAGGCCCCAGATCCTGCTGATGGCACAAGACTAGCAGCACCAATACCAGTCATTTCCAATATTCCTGCGGAAACCCTGGCTCTACGCATTCTTCCATGGCGTGAGGATGTTGGCAACTCACCCAGTCCCCTCAGGCCTGCTTTCCCTTTGGGCTCAATGACTGGCAGAGAGGGGCGTCTACCCTTGGTCTGAGGAGTTTAAGCAAAACAAAGCAAACAAGTAGCCCAGCTTCATCCTTCAGTGGCTCATTTCAGCGGGTAACTGCTAAAAGCTTGTACCTTGCTTCTTATTTTAAATCACCTGGATTTAGCCCGCAGACACTGTGGCGATTACAACTTTCCCTGCTAGGCTGAGCCACCCTTGGCTATCTGGCATTTCTGCCCTCTTGAAGTATCCTTGCATGCCACAGTGACATGTTTGAGGGCTGTTGGCACTGGAGAGAATTTATTGCCTGAAGTTTCAGCCTTTTTTTTTTTTTTTTTTTTTTTTTTTTTTTTTTTTTTTTTTTTTTTGTCTCAGAGAAACAATGTTTGTGCTGTTGGCGCTCCGCATCCCACTGCAAAACCCCGGCCCTGCTCCTGCTGTGAAGATGACAAGCTTCAACCTGGGGCAAATCCATGGGAACGGCAACTGTGGGGCAGAGCCTCATGCTTTCACACTGGAAAAGCAGCATTTGGGAGAGGAGTGAGGAGCTTTTACCTTGGCTCCAGCCCACAGGCTTTCTTCAGAATATTCTTTTCACATGGAAATTCTTGCCAAGTGAAGATTGCTAGCGCTGACTGGCATGTCAGCCGTGGCAAAAGACACAGGGGTTTTGTATCATTGGATGTACGTGACACACAGAAAAGGAGAGAGGTTTCATTTTGTGTTGGCTACCATAATCAGCCAGCGGCACGCAGGGAGTCTTTGTGGAAGGGGTGGCAGAGGGGGAGTAGGTATAGGAAAAGAAAGCTAGATTTATTAACATTAATTCCAAATAATCAGTTTTCTGCTGAAGGCAGAACCACTAATCTCAAATTTCCCTGCCTCAGAATCGCTACTTGAGTCCCCTGCCTGCTCGACGTAAAGCCCTGGCCAAGAAAGCACACCTGCGTTAACTCCACTGCACGTAATTTATTGATCCAGCTTCACCACAATACTTTTTTTGTTTCCAACAGAAGTCATTCCTAGCATGACCATCCTATGCACTGGTTTTCAATCAGCCTCACCCTGTGTGGACAAGGCAGATGCTGCCCTGTGGTGTGGCCCTCACCTGTACCTTGGGCACCTACAGAGGTGTACTCCAGCAGAAGACCTGCACAGAAGAGCATGAGTGTCTCAGAAGGGCTTCTCTGATACCAGAAGGCTGCTGATTTCCTCTGGGCAGCCAGCGTTTGTTTTTCCTATTCTGTCTGCATCTGCAGAACATCTTTTCTGCAAACTCCGAGGTGTTCTCCCAGACATAACACATACAGAGCCTCGTAGGAAGGGCCAATAGCTACAGCTGCTGTTTGCCACAGGATGAGAGCAGAGGAGGGGGATGCCATCAACTGATGTCTTAGGTCCCTGGGAATATACGAGGTTTTTGGTGCGGATTCCCAGATGATTGCAAGAAACCAAATCCTTCTGCATCTCGTGGAGGAAAGTTAAAAACAAAATGGGCCCTGTCAGTCTCATTGCTGGGGAAGATGCCTTACCTCAATCCCGACAATCAGGCCCTGAGTAGCAAGAGCGTGTAGTAAGAGCACAAGGAAATTCCCACTTAGGTTTCTGCTCTGCCTTCAACACCTCACAGGAGCCCTGAATCTTTTCTTGAAAAAGCCAAGTTATGTATCAAGGGAAGAAATACAATCCATGTTGGCCCCTGTGTGTGACCACAGCACACCTGGATGCATGGAGCTGTTGCAGCATAATTAAGGGGGAAGCTAGGAGTGACCCACTTCCTTCTGGACCTCCTCAGAGACATTGGGGGTCTGGTATCACCAGCAGAGCTTTATTTCTCTGTGGATTCCTGTAGTCTGCTGTACAGTCACTTCCGTCAGGTTACCAGACTTGAACTGGTGCTGCAGAGGTTCCTTGTTATATTATCTGAAAGGCTTTTTGAGAGCTTCACTTTTCTGATTTTTAGAAATTTTCAAATGGTTATTTTAAAATGTATTCATAAGCAATTTATAAATGTCTGATTTTGTGTATGTATTACCTTCAGATTAATTGGTTCTTATGTTTCTTTGAAATTTCTATTTTTTTTTTAACTCATACTGAATGCAAAATAAATGTGACATTTTATTTTATTTTATTTTTGTAATTATGTGATACTTGTTTTAGAATTTTTTCTTTATTGAACAAAAAGTCAATTTTAACCACATCTCTCAGCTCAGTTCTGTAAATGTCTGCAAATTGATAGGGAATGAAACATGAGCTATTAAATTTGTTTGCATTTTAAATGTTTGTCAGCTTGGGGTCTTTGCTGCAGCCTCTGTAGTCTCCATGGGCACCGTAGGCAACAAGAGAGCACACCACACCTGACACCTCTGCGATAAGAAAAGGCAAACATTACGGGCACAGCTCTTCTCTTCTCCAAATTCTTTCATTCCCATAGTTCTCTGTTGTCCTCACTTTCAGGCTAACATGCCTTATTCTATTTTCTGTCATCTGTATTTCCTTCCCTCTCTGTTGCTCACCTTGTCATAAGGGTGCAAATATCTCTTTTGCTACATCTCACTGTTCATTGAGGTATTTAGGCCTCTTCTGCTGCCTTTTTTTTTTTTTTTTTTAATTGGAACAAGGATGCCTGAGGGTGAAAAGAAGAAAAGAGAAGGTGAGGGAGCAAACAGGGAGGGAAGGTGTGGTGTGAAAGGGCAGAATGCAGATTTTACATCTGGGAGAGGCAAAGACGTTTCCCTGAAAGCAAGCAAATGCTCAGGAAGAGAGGAAGGAAAGTGGAAAGGAGCCAGGTGAGAGACAGGTGAAAGAAGTTTAAGAAACACTAATTAGTTAACGCTTGTAAAGTGTTTCAGAGAGTACAAAGCTAATGTGTATGCTAATCTACTAATTATTATTTTGTGGAGTGTCTTGGTTTATGCAATCATGTATGATTAATTGCAGCTGACTTGTCAATAGCAATGAATGATGGGAGCATAACACAAAAATTAAGCAGCAGTTAAGGTCAAGCTCTTTCACTCCCCTAGAGTAGAAAGCATTTTTCGTGAGGCTTATTTTGAATTTTTTGGAAGAAGTCCTCTTTAAATGGAATGAGCTCTTCCCCTGGCAGAGGGACCCCTGAGTGTCCCCAGTGTAGCCTGTGGCCCAGCGCAGAGAAGGCTGGTGCTAGTAAGTGAGATGCCTTGGCCCCCTCCTGAGGAGGGGTGCCTGGGTTATTTCTGTAGTGTTTTACAGCAATGTCTGATGGTCTAGGTGAGAACAACAGAGTAAAGCACAACTGTTGCCTGAACTTCCCGACAATCTTTTCCCATGGTACATGTCTCAGCTCAAATACTATTAAATCTCATCCCATGTGGTTTTAAGGAACTGAATTAGATTGGGGGAAAAAGCTTTGTGTGGTAAGAATGTTTCTGCAGGGCCCATACAGCTACCAGCACAAATCTTGTGAGTTGGCCCCTTTCCCCTTCTGCCTTCTCGTTGGTCTTTCAGGTGTCTGGTGGGTCTGGTTACTGGGAGGTATGTGATGGCTGTAGTAATGGTCAGGGAAAGAGTTCATTATTAGCAAGAGCCTACTTGGGCATTTCAGAGATGGAAAGGCTTTGCAGAGCTTGTTTGCAGTGAGGAATTGAAGTAAAAATTTTAAGCTTGGCTTTTTAAGCATGGCTTAGCAAGCTGATGATAGTATTGGATAGAGCTATGAACTTGCTCCTTGCAGAAGTTGTCTTGGTGAAAGTTCTTGCCAGGAGGAAGAGGCCTGATGATGAGCAGCTGTGGTGGCTTTGTTCTTCCTCTGTCTGCAGAAAAAGGAGGTCTGAATGGTGGCTAGTAATGATGGACTAAGATACTCTGAAATTATTAAAAACTACAGAATGGAAACTTGGTCTTGAAGTCTCACTTAGCTCTGATGTGTTCTAATCAAACTATTGTGTTTAAAGTAGTCTGAATTTCAGAGCTCAGAGATACTACCTGTGTATAATGACAGTAAAGGCTGCTCTGGCGCTCTTGAATGCAATAAAATTCTGGGATTATTAGTGAGAAGCTGCTGTTTTCTGCTATTGTGATGATGTTGCTGGGTATGAGGCATTTTTGATTATGTGCTTTGTTTGGAAATAAATGTAGCCTCTATTTATGTTAGGGCATTTATACAGCCGCTGACCTTTCTGGAACCTTAATGCCTTTTATGTATGATCTATGAGAAGCCCGTTTGTAGAGTCTTGTCTTTCTCTCTCTCCCTCCCTCCCTGCTCTCATCCCTTAGTTTCTCTACTTCTTTTGTACCTTTAAATTATTAGTGGTATTACTCAGGATCAAAACAATCTGCCTTTTAAACAGAAGAAGGACTGGGAAGCACTTCTTGGTGCAAGAGGAAGGTGAGAAATCAGAGTTGAACTTTGCGTACTAACAGCACAGTTAGAAATGACAATGGTCTTCACCTAATGCTTTTCTGATTAAAGCTGTGAAAATAGTGACTGAAATAAACGTATTATTACAACAGGTAGAACACAGCTCTTTGTATTCATGGCTGAAATCCACTTCAGGGTTAGAAGTTGCTCATGAGAGCTTTGAGACCTTATCTCAGCTAGGTTCTGAGTTCAGTTTTACTGATATATGTAATGTCATGTTAGGAGCCTGGAAAGGTGAGTTTAGTAGCGTGAGGTAGAAATCAGGACAAGGGTGACATACAAGTGGTAACAGGAAATCTGTCTTCTGTTGGTAGCAAACACGTATTTAAAGAAAGCCATTTATGTAGGTTCCATTGTGGGAGTGCAGCGATATATCTGAGTCTGAAAATGTACTCGAATAGCTGAGTCAGCGTAAGGGAAGGTGGTAATTACATGCAACTTCATCAGCACTTCATCACTAATATGTGTGTGTTAGGGGGAGACACCTTGCTACTGTCTGTAGCTTTCTATTAAGACTTTCATCATGCTTGTAAATGTGTGTGATCCTAGCAGCACTGTTTCCTTGTGCGTTTCCAAGGAGCAGTGAAAGAAGAAGTGTGTGTGTTTGGGATACTGTGGTGGCTGAGGTTCTCTCCCTGCCCCCAAAGAAAACTTACCTCTCTGAGGGAAAATCCTGAATGTGTCAAAGCAAAGCAATGAACCATGGATAACATAGTTCTCAGACTTACAGTGCTGACGGAAACTTGCAGAGCTCTCTTGCCTGTTGGGGGAAAGGGTGGATGATTGACACTATTTTCAAAGAGGAGAGATGGAGAATAAAATTTTCCTCTTTGGAAATATCAGATATGGGACTCTCACTGGGGAAGAGCCTTTCCACAGCCTCCACGAGTCTCTGTTCACTGGCAAAAAAGGGTGTGTGAGGAGTAAAACTGAAAGCCCAAGATAGCTTAACCCTGCTGCAAATCCTGCTCAGCAAATAAAGAGCATCTGTAGAGGAGCATTCACTGATGCCTTGCTAATCTGCCTAGTGAGGCACTGCAGAGATGAACCCCAGCTGTGAGTCTGTAGAAATAAACATCATCTGAACTAAGTGTCTTCATCTTCCTTGATTGTAAAATGCAATTGGTAAGTGTCCAGTGGCTTAGGTTTCTCTGACTGTGATGCAATGGAAATGGTCACTGATGGTATTGTCCTGCTAGAGTGGCAATATGGTAAAATGCAACCACCACATACCTGTATAATTCTTCTGTTATAGAGTGATACAGAGGGGTTAGTAGTAGTGTTTCAAGTGTTTTGTTCCAGGAGAAAGGATTTGTGATTCCTGTCCTAGCTGGTATTGATGGAAAGGCTCCAAAAGGTCACTAGGTCAGCACTTGTAGTTTCCTTGGCTGATATTTGAGCCCAAGATAGAAGAGGGCTCATTAATTGAAAATCACTATTATTGTATTTGTAAGATGCTGTTTTCTTCTACCCACGTAGCAAAGACAATATAGGGCACTGAGGAAGGTGAGGAGATGGGGCTGGTGGGAAATAGGGAGCCTTTCTGTGCTTATGCCCAAACAAGTATGTTAATGGGAAATGAAGTACAGAGGTTTAACCTAAGCAATCTGTTGGATAAACCTGTCAGATGGTCTTGCTGGTGTCACAGTGATCTGGCTCATAAGTTACTTGCCCTACATAACATGACCTATATAATAAAAGCTAGACCAATTTAATTATACACACTTGTACATATAATGTGGGAAAACATTTTTTTTTTTTAAGTTCTGTTTTTCTGGAAAACCTGAAGCATCTCTGTTCTATTAAGATTTTGGGGGGAAGGGAAGAGAGATTAGTTCTTAGAAGAGCAACTTAAAAAAAAAAAAAAAAAAAAAAAAAGAGTTCAGCTTGTATCCACTGTTACAGTAAATAGCCTAATTTGAGGTCATATTTAAAGAAATTGCACTCTGAATGTGGTAAGGCTTCATTCTTTGCTTACTGCATTTTCTCTCTTCTTTTCCTCGCTCTTTCCTACAAAGCTGGGAGGATCCTTGCTTGGGTGGCTGGTGCCCAGCATGGCATTCCTGTGGAGTCCCAAGGCAGGGCACAGTGCATCAGTTCCCGGAGCTCAAGCTCCGGGACATCAGGACAAAAAAAAATGCATGGATGCCACAGACAGTTTTAAGTTCTTTTTCATAGAAAACTGCATTCTGAGCGTATTTCCCCATGAAATACTGGGGGAGGGAGGGACACACTAAACTAAGTCAGATTTCTTTTGTAGTGTCTGCAGGCGATCCAAGGAGTTGGTCATTTGTCTGTCTGTGCTGCCAACATACTTGGTCGGCTCAGGCGTGCGCTTTCACTTATTTCAGGTGGTCTGCTTTATAACTCATTCTACTTCCTCCACACAGGACAGCAGAAAAGTTGGTATCTCAGCACAATTTGGCTTGTGCAGAATAAATAAAATAGCATCAGAAGAGAGACAGAGCCAGCAACTTCTGCTCATGAAGCATTTAGTGGATTAATTGGATTCTTTTTTTCAGCTTAACTTTTTTTGCTGAGGGCTTCATGGACTTGGACTTGTCTAGATCCAGCAATAGCAGGGCCTATGGGTGGACTTCCAATAAGGTTCAAAAGCAGTCTGGACTATGTGGCCTCACACCTCTTTTAAAAATTTGTTGCAAGAGTTGAGGGCTGTTTGATTTTATACTAGTATATATTTTTTTTTATTGGATGTATGTATCTTACTTATGTTACAGTTGTTAATACACATTTATTAGATAACTATTAGAGTGGGGTTAGAAAGACATTTAGTTTTGGCCTAAAATTGTTTCGGGTCAGGTGTATTTTTCCTTTTGTGACAAGCATTACTGAATTTAGATGTTGACAAAACTTTATTTACACCACCTGACCCATGTTTGCCAAAAAGCCAAATAGCCCTAGTCACCTGTGTGAACCCAATGGATGCTCAGCCAAGACCTTTCCAAGGATCAAATATCTGCCTTAAGTCAAGACATGAATCCAAAAGGTGATCAGATGTGCACAGAACCCAAGCAAGAGACAAGATGCACCTTAGACACCTGAATGTGATATTTAGATACTATGTAGAAGAAAATGATCAAGGGTCTAAGCCATCCCCAAGGCTGAACACAAGTCACTACTGAGAAGTTAATTGTAAAAATAAGTATGAGAGTTTATAGACAATTAGGATAAATCTTTATCTTAAGAAACAGGGTTCTGGGACTGACATATAGCAGCTAAGAGACAAATGTCTAGGCATACTTCAGGAACTTGGAAGTTAACAGCTCATGGCTATGAATGTTCAGCTGCTCCTCAGTAATTTTGTATGATTTACTACACATTTATTTCCAAATATTTGCTACTGTGTATTGGGTTTACATTAGCAAGGTTTTCGTAGTGGGGGGGGCTGCGGGGTGGCATCTGTGACAACACCCCAGCAGCTGCCTCATGTTAGATAAGGGCCAGTTTCAGCTGGCCCCAAAGGGACTCGTGGCTGGCCAGAGTCAAGGCAGTGACTGACACTGGTTGGGCTTCTGGGAGAGCAGATAGAAGAAGGGGGGTAATAATGACTGCTGTGCAACAGCAGCTGGCAGAGTGAGGAGTGAGAACCAGCCCTGCAGACCCCAAGGTCAGTGCAGCAGGAGGGCAGGAGGTGCTCCAGGCAGGGAACAGCAGTTACCCTGCGGCCTGTGGAGAGGCCCCTGGTGGAGCAGGCTCGCCCTGCACCCATGGGTCCCACATGGCGCAGATCTCCACGCTGCAGCCCGTGGAGGAGCCCATGTGAAGCAGGTGGATGTGGCCTGGAGGAGGCTGTGGCCAATGGAAAGCCCCTGCAGGAGCAGGCCCTGGGCCGGAGCTGCAGTCTGCAGGGAGAATTTTGCTCCCGACAGATGAACCCCATGGTACGGAGCCATGTGGGAGCAGTTCTTGGAGAGCTGCTGCCTGTGGGAAGCCTCTGCAGGGTCAGTTCGGGAAGGACGGCATCCCGTGGGAGGGACCCTGTGTGGAGCAGGGGTAGAGAGTGACCGTGAAGGAGCGGCGGAGACAAAGCATCAGGGACTGACTGCAGCCCCCATTACCCGCTCCCCTGCACCGCCTGGGGCGAGGAGGTGGAAGAGGGTGATGGGGGGAAGGTGTTTTCATTTTTTGTTTTTGTTGTTTCTCCCTGCTCTATCTTGTTAGCAATGGGTAATAAATTTCATTAATCTCCCTATGCTGAGTTTGTGTTGATAACTGTTGAGCGATCTCTTTGTCCTTATCTCAGCCCTTGAGCCATTTTCTTTCTATTTTCTCCCCCTTTCCATTTGAGGAGGGGGAGTGAGATAGCAGTCCTGGCAAAGTTCAGCTGCTCAGCTGAGTAAAAATACCACATGCTATCTGCAACTCTTTCTTAAGCTATTCCTGATATGCCATCTTGTATACTTTTTTTTTTTTTTTTTTTTTTTTTCTCGTGGCCATATTGCACGAGTAGGCCCTGCATAATTTGCTATCTGCCTTATTCTTCAGACACTAGTCATGCAGTACAACACAAAAGAAAAATGTGAACTCATCTTCAGTTTGACAATGAAACAGCTTCTTGATCTCTTTAGCATTTAACATCTGTCTTTTATGCAGCTTTTTTTAAAGTGAAAGATATTTTCTTTTGTGGAAGAACAAGGAGGGAAAAGAGATCTTGGAAGTATGACAGAACCCCGAAGCCTGTGTGTGTATCAAATGATTAAAAATTAACAAATTTGTAAAAGATACACATTTTCAGTCAGACTTTTTATTGTGCACTGCTGAAATAACCAGAGTTTCATCTACTCATGCTAATTGATGTAAGCCAAGACGGTATGGACTTAATCATAAAATTGTCATGTTATTAATGGTTGCAGAATGTTATTACTCTTTTGCAGAATATGAAAAAGAGGCAGAACGTCTTTGGACGTGAATGATAGCTCACTAAGTGTTGATGTAACTAGCTTAAAATTGGTAGGTTTTGTATGGTACATCTTGGTCTTTGTTGGCTACACAGGGATGTGAATCTCTGAGCTTTGTACTTGGAGAACAATAAGAGAATTATTGGTAATTCCTATTCAGTATTTGCACAGAGAACCCCAAGCAAACCAGGAATTACATACAAATACCAGTAACTTAGAAAACACATGCATGAAATAACAATCTCTAAAGCCATAAGTTCCAGAGCATAATACCAAAATAGGGGGGTTGCTTAATGGGAAGAAAAAATTAAAATAATAAAAAAGTCATTCTCTGCCACAGATTAGATCAGAGGCAAAAGCTGAAGAGGGATCATTATTCTCTCTTCTAAAAGAAGAGAAAATTGAGGGACAGCAGCCTTGATCTTATTGAGAAGAAGATTGAAGTGAAAGACAAGGTTGGTTGTTCTCACTTCAGAAGGGTCTGAAAGCTGAAATTGCAAAATCAATTTACTATCGTTACTGTAACAATTAAACTGACGTGATGAAAAGATGGAGGAGGAGGAGGATGGATCAGATAATCCACCCCCACAAAATATCTGTGTGTGCAGGTGGCAAGTGTTAGAGCTGCCAAGGGTAGAGCTGCCACGACTGTCTTTACCCTAACATGACAGACAGCTGCCTCCTCCCTTTTCTCCATCCCCTCCCCAGGTCCCTGTTGATAGCGACCACACTGACTTCCCTGAACATATTTTCTCAGCCTGGCAGCATCTCCTCCTGGGGCAATTTGTGGGTTTTTTAACCCACTGGTTCTGTTTCTTGGGTGTCCCTCAAACCAGAGTGTTTTCACTAGTTTAGTCTGCCATACTGCTTGTGTTTGTACAATATAATAAGACATCTGCTGCCCACCAGCACTCATCTGCGCCTCGGTGGAGCGCTGCAGTTGACTGCTATCCTATTTATATTAATTGAACATGCCGTATTCTGCATACGCCACTGATTACCCTCATTTATTTCGTCTCCTAAAGACCCAAGGATTTCTGCTGCTTGCCCTTACAGCATTGTTTTACTCATTTGGCTCCAATTAGCCTCAGCTAATGAAAATACATTATACTGAACCTCTTGTTACCCGTTGCTGTTTCTAATGACATAATTTGTGAGTTTTGAGCCTTTTCAAGTAGAGACATTAGGAATTATGTTACAGTTTCTTCAGTGGGGTGGAGAAATATTAATTGCAGGCATCTGGGCTCCTTCCTTTAAAGAAGACTGGTGATTTTTACTTACCTAATAAATGTTGACATAATCAGGGAGCTATCAGTACCATATGTTGGCCTTTTGTGAGATGCAGATCTTATCCCTGCCCGGTTGGGTAGGGAAATGCTCCAGTGTTAGCACTGTGTCTTGGTATATTTTTAAAACATCACTCAGCACGGGCATATTGCTGTGAGAAAGAGATGAAACCTATTTTTAAAAGCAGGTGGGCTGTTTTCCCAGCCATTCAGGTGAGGTTATCCTTAATGATAAACAGATGCCAAAACTGCATATGCAACTGTGCTCATCTATTAGGGTTTTTGCACCCCCCCCCTCCTTTTGCTGTTAGCTGAGCTCTGCCATGGGGGCTCTTACAGTGGGGGTGAGGGGAGCTGCAGGGAGCAACCGGCTGACTTCGCACTGCGGGTGAGCTTGTCTCCTCTCCATTGCTTCCCCTTTTGGGGACATCATGTGCAAATGCTGGGCCCTATGGATGCTGCTGCAATTAATGAGTTTTGAGGGTCAAAGCTGAAGGAGAGGCGTGCTTCTGCCCTTCGTGGGAGGGACTGACGTGACTCTCTTGCCCAACCATGCCAAGGAATTACAAAAAGAGTTTTTGTTAATTCAGGGAAATGTATCAAGATTTAAAATAAGTTTAATAGATGTGACACGTACTGCCAAAAGGCAACAGGCCATACTTCCATGTATCTGGACTAAGCTAGCTATTGGCAAAGTACCTTTTACCGTGGAAGGGTATGCATAGCCTCCTGCCTTGCTCCTTTGTTTACTGACTTCATCTAGGATGGGGAAGTTTCACAAGATATCCCTCCATCTCTCTCTTCTTTGGAGGAGATCCTTTGGTCCGCACTCCCTTGCCTTTTCTGAAAGTACTTAGTGGGTCTGCTTTTGAGAGAAAGTGTGAGAGACCTGAGGGGAGCAGGGGGATAATGCGGCCGTACCTCAGGGATGTTTTCCTGCTGTCAGTCTTCAAAGCGTGGGGAAAAGAAGGTTGTCTAGGGCATAAGTAGCTGTTAAAAAGGAAGGGTGGATTTAAGTGGAGGCTCTATGGGGAGGAATTATAAACTGTGGCATGATCTGAGCAACTGCCTGGTAGCATTACACATAGGAGCCTTTGTTTAAGGCAGCAGTTGGCTGCCTGACAAGGACTGGGAGGATCAATTCTTCTCCATTAACCACCCCACTTTGCTTAGCACTGCTGCCACGACGGGCAGGGCCTCTACTGCCACAGAGAAGGATCAGTTTCCCCCAATGTGCGGTGTCCCGTTTCCCCCATTAAATGTGATCAATCAGCCCTCCCTGGCTCTCCACATGTGAGGAAGCTGTGCCGGGTGGCAGTGGTCTGGCCAGCCGAGCACGGGCCCTGTGGCAACATCTTGTCCCTGCCCTGTGGGGCCTGCGGGTGGCACAGCTTGATGAAAGGGACTGTGCTCTTGTCACTATATTTATTTTCAGTTTTTTTTTGTGTCTTCTCACTGGATTTGTTGGAATAGGTTTTATGGCACAGAGAGAAGGCTGATGTTTGGCTCTAGACTCCTTTTAAACTTTCAGTGGGTGCTCAGAAGTTGTAAGATGGGTTGCTTCTGCATGTACTGAGCTTCTGGTTTTGCACCAGCAACATCAAGAATAGTTTAGGAAGCTATTCTCTTTATGTACTACAAGGCATGCAAAAAAAACATGTTTACCTCATTTTCTGGTTAATATTCCTTGTTTCTTGCCTGAATGCAGCATAGTGGCTGACGTGTCAAGAAGACAAACTGCAGAGCTGGCTTGGATTTTCTCTACAAGGGTATTCCCTCCCCAGCGAGCAGCTAAACCCATTTTTGCATTAACCCCTGGCATTTCCCCCACATGCATCAGAAACCCAGGGACACATGAGTCTATAATGTCCCTGGAGGTAACAAAACAACTAAATTTCTCAGAGGATAGAGGTCTAGTCAGGGAACAGTCAGAACTTCAATCCCTTATATGTGACATGTGTTGTCTTTTCAAAAAGAACTTCTGAAGAGAATTAGGTGATTTAAACATGCAACATTTCTCCCTGAATAAGCTTTAGGAGGGAGAAGGATAAACAACAGCTTCATAAAAAAAATCACATAATACTATACAGCACTAAAATATTGAGCTTGACAACAAACAGCCCATGTCTTCATTAGGTTTTCCCTAGGCTGTAGTTACATCCCTTACTGTCCTACACCTCTATCTGGATTGTCAAGCAACTTTGCATTTTATTAATACTCAACCGATATACACTCAGTGAAAACTTTGATTTGCAATTTGTACAGCCTTTCAGATGCTGCCTTGAGTAACCGTGACTTACTGCTTTCCCCAGAGGGGTCGTATGAAGAAAGTGTCTCAACTGCCTGGCATATTTTCTCCTCAGCCCCTACCTCCACCCTCAGCTGCTGAGCATGGCAGGACCCAAGGAGCTGCCCTGTGAGATCCATCCAGCCTCCTCCATTGGCTGGTAGGAAGTAGTATGAAGGGGATACCCTGACACGTGATGGTACTTGGTGGGCCTGGGCTTGCATTCTGTCACCACACCTCACTGCTTTTATTGTGTATTTAAGCATGTGCTCAGAGTGTGTTCCCACAACGATGTGTGTTTTGTTCCAATGCTGGTCCCACAGTACTGTTGGACCCCTTGCTTGAATGTGTATGCTTCTGTTTTCCTGAGAGTTAAGTGAAGTTGCTCATCAGTTTTGGGCAGCAAGATGGGCTACTGGCTTGAGAGGCAACAGTAAATTTTGTTCTCTCTTGTGGCGGGAGTTGTCCCCCAGCAGAGGTGGATTGGAGTCTCCTAGAAGAGGCCGTGGCAGTCAGATATCAGATATGAGGGTGGGGAGCTAAGGCAGGAGACCCGGGTTTGTGATGCAGGTTGAGGACAGAGCTGTGGTGGCCATGAGGAGATGCCCTCTCACCACCCTTCACGTGGCTCCTGCAGCCCCCAGCATGGTGGAGGGCTCTTGGTGACAAGACTGGCTTTGCGACCCCCCACTTAAGGTGCTTTTTTTTGCTCTTTTGGGTCAGTAGAACACTAAATGACAGCAACAGGAGTAATGAGGGAAAGGAGAAGGTGGCTGAGGTGCCACTGGAGGATGTTTGGCATGTGGAGCAGGGCCAGGAGCCAGAAAGGATTGTTCTCTTCTGCTGGCAATGTGACTCTAAGCACTTGGAGAGAGAAAACCTACTTGAAAAATGACTTTTTAGATGAGAAGTGTCATTTGAGTAAGAAAGCTGTACGTGACTGCTCTTCTCCATTAGGATATGACACAGGCATTATCCTGCAAACACACAATTTGGGATGTCTAGAGCTCCACAACCCAGGTTTTCTCCCTCTTTAAGGAGGGAGACATAGTGCTAGAGTACAATAGAGCAGAAATTATTGGGCAGTTCTCAGTTACTCTATACCCTAGTTTTAAATAAATCCACTCCGCCACAGAGTGGAAGCTGAGTGGGGCAAGAGAGACAGAGCCAGTAGGAGGACAGGCTTATTAATCATTTAATGAATAGTGTTGTATTAATCTTTTAGAGTCATTATCTGAAGAGTTATATTGTTTGGCTTGAAGTAATAGAGACGTGCATGTAAATTCATATTTAGTGAATTGTTTTTGCTGTATTTTGATGTGCTAGCTAAAATGTTATAGCTGGGTTAAATCTGAACTGACTTTATTCCTTTGCTGAGAGATGGGTCCAGCCTTCTCAAAGTCCACCACTTCTAGGTGTTTTGGGGGATGACAGAAGGTTTTTCTTGGGGATATTTGATAGCTCTTTTTGACAACAGAAGGGAATGGGAAGGAGTTATGCTACATTTGTCTGAATATGGTGGCTGAAGAAGCATGTTTAAAGATGACATGAATAAAAGACATAGCCAACAGTAGCTGCCATGTACCCAGGAGCCTACATTTTGATGACAGTGTGTCCGTAAGTCTAGGCTGTGACCTGATATCTGTGCAATGTCCCATACAGCAGCTGGTAATTGAATGCAAATCTGTCTGTGGCATCTCTTCTCTTTATTAAAATCCTTTCCATATTAATTAGCCAAACACACACCCAGTGTAACTGGTTGGAAATCCAGGAATATAGTGGAATTTATCTGCTTACTTCAGGCTAAATTATGGCCTAATAGCCTTTACTTGAACGGGGAATGAATGTTGCCAAAAAGTTTTAGAGCTATTGTCACAGGTTTGCCTCCTTGATTAGGTGGTGTTACCTCTCCCTGTATTTAATCGAGGGTCACTGTGTCTGAGTGAAACTTATATTCTTAAGTGTAGGAATAAAAAGTTTTTAAGAGTTTATTTTTCAGAGGTTTAGTGTCACTGGTCTTACTGGATTGATATTCTTAATGGGATATGCTTGGAATGGTTCCAAATTCTAATTTTGGAAATTGAATTGTTTTAGTGATTAAACAAAGTAACTGAGGGCATCACCCTATTAAATAAGATATTTCATGCATGTGATTAATTGTAATCTCAATATAAATCCTTTTGATTTAGAGATTAATGTTGATTCTTTGCTTTGAATTTACTGTCCATTTGTTTTGTTAATTAAAATTAAAGGTAGAAGACAGATAGCTGAGGAACCTCTTCAGGATGTTGATGTTCACTTTGTTAAATAGAACATTTTTCATTAAGAGACTCAGAAGTAATAGGCTTGGTATAACCATATTAACCCTCAGACAATAGAGGATAGATTGTATGGGTTTTCTATTGCTGGCTAAGCTTTTCATGCTTCAGATCACTTAAAAAATATTGGTAGCTGATATTCTAGCTTGAATGCAGTCTTTTCCAAAATTAAAAGACAGCATTTGAAAAATAGCTTCCTCTTTTTGGAAAGGAAATTTCTCCATTATGCTGCTTGGAGAGCTTGTATTTTAAATTATATCATGTTCTCATGTCAAAATAAAATAGTGTGGGGGGCATAGAAGGAACATGTCCTCTTCCTCAGAACTTACATTTATGTGGGACATCTACACCTGGTCTTCGTCTACCTGGATCCA
This sequence comes from Nettapus auritus, assembly GCA_011076525.1. NCBI lineage: Eukaryota > Metazoa > Chordata > Aves > Anseriformes > Anatidae > Nettapus > Nettapus auritus. Next base: position 92,620,843 of record CM021765.1, read on the forward strand.
ATATCATATCAAGTTTTATAAGTGCTTATCTTTTTGTTACTAAGCTGTTAACCTAAATCCACTGGAATATGTTAATGCACCCTGTGTATGTTGTCTCTGAGCTTGGATATGGAAGCCAGAAACAGTACAAGGGTAATATTAATGGAATATGTGTGCTTCCACTATGCGTCAGGCAATCTGTTACCTCAGTGTACATGCAATACTTCATAATACACAAAGAAACCATAGAAAAGATTTGTCTCGCTTATGTGGAGAAAGTACAGAGCAGGTATTTTAACATTATAAGTTTTTTAGTGCAAAGATCGTTGTTTTTTGTTTGTTTTTGTTTGTTTGTTTGTTTTGTGAAAACTCATTACTGATAAAGATACAAAGCTACTTTGTATTAATGATGTGTGCCATGATACAATGTGATGATCTTAATTCATCTTAATAAGAATGCAAATTATTGCGACAGCAAGGCATTATTGAAAATCATTTGAGATCAAATAACGACAAGCAATTCCCATATGTCACCACTCTTGTGCCTTATAGTGGCTTACAGCCGGAACATCTCATGCTTGATTTCTAGAAGGTCTTGAGATAGATTGATAGAAGTGCAAAGATAGAGAGAACCTGAAAAAAATATATAAGCCACCAGAGTGCAATCAAGTGTACTAAAATCGTCCTTGATGGATGTTTGATCTGTTTTTTTAGCTACTGCTTGGTTTATTTTTGGTGTTACCTCCCAACATCCAGTCTGTCTGTCTTATGTTGCAAGAGAAAGCTTGTTTGCCCTTGAGTGTGTAGACCACATGCCCTAATAAATCTTTTGCACGAGGCATCTCTTAGGAGCTCTCTATTCTGCCATGTTCAGAAATGATGTGGTATTAAGTTCATCATGAATTGTTGTAAAATGGGAATTGTACAAATGCTGTAGCATAGTAGAAATATATAGAAATCACCTGGCTGACATCTACAGCTCCTGGCACTCTCCCTGTGTACCTGCTAGTGACCAGACTGTGCCAAGCCAATTTGCCATTGTGTGCTTTTGGAGCTGGTTTGCAGCAGCCCTGGGCCTGTACCAACGAAGCTGGTGGTCACAGTGGTCAGAACAGCACAGTATTATTAGGCTGTTTCTGTAAGGACTTCTCACTAAATTTTGGCCCTAGGTTTCCTTTTTCTTGGCCATTCATGTGAGCAAGCAGCTGCTTTTTGAATGTGCTTATAACAAAAGCCAGCAGATAAACTTGAGGAAAAACCTTGTCTCTGTTGCTTTTTTTTTTTTTTAAATATATTTTTGTGAAGACTACTCAATGTCCTCTGCTCTTGTGTCATGGACCACTTCTATACTGCCTAATACAACCATGCCCCTTCTCACCTGCAAATATTGAAATTGTAATGTTGGGTTGGCACAGGCTGAGCACCACTGCATGCCCTGCTACAGCATCTCCAGCCCCTGGGGAAGGACATCCGCAACAACAGGCTTCTCTAAGCCTGGTTTTGAACATTGGAGCCCAAGGCAAAAACTTCCTGCCTTGGTCACCAGCCCTGATCTGGCAGAGGAGGGACGTAGTGGGAAGCTGGCAGCAAGATGAGCTGAGGCTTGCCAAGTGCTCTCAGGTGATGTCTGTTGTTGTTGCTCAGTGTGCTTCACTCAGTGGCCTAGTGGCCTCAGTCCCATGTGACTTGCACCTCAGTTTTATTTGTACCTTTCTGGGTGATAAAAGAACGAATGACACAGTTTCTTGAGGAGTGTGAGAAGTAGATCCGTTCATAAATCTTTATTGAGCATAAAATAAGGCCCTAATAGTCAATATAATCAGTTCAAATGCACTTTTAACACAATGAATTTATGCTAGAATGCTTTAATGAAGTAATTTTTCTAAAAAAAAAAAAAATAAATAAAAAAAATGGAAATTTAAGAATAAAAAGACTGTAGCTACCATTTCAATAACCAGAGTTTATAACTTATTAAATTGTGAATAGTTAAAAATTCTGTTCCAGTTCCCTTCAGACATTACTCATGCAATGAATATTGTTAAGCATGCTTAAAGCATAAACTCAGTCCTATGCATTCTAACTACTGCCATGAAAGTATATTTCTCCAATGAAAACTTACTTATTTTGTATTTAAAAACATGAGTTTATGGGAAAACCCTCCATGAACACAGCGACATGTAACTGTGCCTTCAGTGAGACTCACAATTGAAAGCAAATTCTGCTGCCTCGAACCATGTTTTCTCATGTGTCCCATATGAATGTAATTTTCTTAAAGATCTGTTCCTGGTTGTAGTTTTACCTCCCAGCCCCGTTTTAAACTTTCTTCTTTGTTTTCCAGATGTGCACTATACTGCGTGTTTATGAGGCAAGCAGGGTTTGGGCCCCAGTCCTGAGCACAGCCAGGAGACCGCCTTGCGTCCTTTTTGGTTGTGCAAACACAGCTGGATGGGAGATGGCAGTTAAACATTTCCTCTCTGTGATTTGGTTTCCCAGAGAAGTTGAAGATAATGATAGGGGAATGCTGTCCTAATTTAGGTTTTATTGGAGCAAACCTACCACATCCTCACCACTACAGAAAGAGATGTGTGCTCTTACAGGTCCAAGCAGCATGTAATTTCCTAATTATCCCATATCAATGGAGATCAAGTAGGCGCTGAGGAACTGTGGAAAAGTACCTGCCTATTTATCCTCTCAAATTCCTTGTATAGCAGGAAAAGGAGAGAGAGGCAGCAAAGATCAGAAAGGAGACTTTTATCCTATTGTCACAATTAATTTAGGAAAGTAACTTGTGCGAAGTGATCCAACTTAATAACGGTTGGACCAAATGAGTTAACCATGCTATGCCAAAGTGACGTGCCTCCCTGGCAGATGGGTGCTCCTTCGGTATCAAAAGCAGCTGCTGTGTCTGCCCATCTCCAGCCCCCGGGGTGCTCTCTGTCCTGCCTGTTTGTAAGGGTGCTTCTGTCTGCTTTGGAGAGTGCTGCCTGCAGCTTTTGATGTATTTGGGGGGGATTTTTTTCCAAGTCTGACAGCTTGAGTAAAACTTAGCCTACCCAGCCCTCAGTCTGCCCTGACTTGTGCTCCTCTCATGTTGGTTACTCCCAGAGACTGAGGACGCTTCCACTTCTGTTGAAATCTGGCACAAAGTAGTAAATGCTACGTATTTTTCTCTTTGGGAAGAAGCTCTTGCTTTCCTTTGCCTCTTGTAAGCTGATGAAGTTGTTCTTTCTGTGTTTTGTCCTTTTCTGGTTATCTTTGTATCTTGTCTGTAATGCACTTTGATCGATGTTGGTTCTTTTGCATTCCTTGGTCGTGTATACTTGTTTTTGACATGTGATTTATGTTTCGGTTTTCAAGTGCCTTAAATAACTTCTGGCTTGGCCTCAGTGGTCTTGCTATGCATTCCGTTCCTGTCTATATTAGAAGAGATTTTGTTTTGCTTAAAACACTCATGTATGTATACACCCTTTTTGATTGTTTTAATCTAAAATGTTATTTATGACTTTCATATGCGATATTCTCCATCGGTACTCCTGTTAGTCAGGGCTAGAGCTACAACTGATTCTCTCTAGTATTCCTCTGCACTTCTTGGGGGGGGGGGGAACAAAAAGGCGATCCCCTTGAAAGGTTATCTCGCAGAATTTCAATTTGCCTGTGCGTCACCGTGCTGCTTTACCAACATACCTAGCTGAAGTTCTCTGTCCGGTGCATCAGGGAATGGATGCTTCCCTTCTGCTGTTTTTGTTGTTGTTGTTGCTGTTGTTTTGTTTTGTTTGTTTGTTTTTGTGTGTTTTTTTTTTTTTTTTTTATCTTATCTTTGATCTACACACAGAAAGGCTACTAGAGTGACATCACTCTTCTTTTTCCTCATTTTTCTTTTCTTATGTGTTCCTGATACTTAATGAAATATCCTTCTGCTTTCTTCCTAGAAAATAAATCACATTTGGCTATACAGAGCTTGTCTGAGAATCTCTCTCCTAGTGCTGCTTCAAATATTAGAGCCTCTAATTCTTCCCTTCTTTTCCACGCTTATAGAGTTACTACGTAGACATCTAAATAAGTTTCACAAAGTTTCTCACTGCTGCTGCTTCTGCTAGACTCTATTACAGTTTCTTATCACTTCCCCAGATTTCAGCCCTCTGGGCCAGATCATTGCTTTTTGAACAGAAGAATTTTTTTATCCACTGTTATTCAGTCTGGCTTAAAATCTTTCCCACTTGATAGGCAAGCTGATATTTCCTATCATGTTCTTCTTATCTGTTCAGAAACACTTATTCATGGGATAACATCCCCTAGCTGAAGAAGCCAAAGATCTCTTGCTGGTGCCATCTGTACAGCTACGCGTTTGTTTCCGAGAGGCATCTGTCTCTGTCACTAGCAACCCGTGGGCTTCGCGCCTGGGCTTCGTGCCTGGCCTCCACCCAGCCACCATCAGTTGTAGGTGAGGGGGTGACTGGTACCCTCCAGCTTCTCTGCTGTGCACCGGTGGGATATTTGGAAAGAAGGGGGCAGGGTGTGTCTGTGTGTGCGTGTAAGGGGGAGAGCTTGCTCCAAATATGGCTTCAGAGGCTTCTGTTCGGTGTTAAAATTTGTAAATGGAGATGGCATGATGGCACGATGTAATTAGAAAAAAAATTATCAATCAGAACATTAAGTCAGAAAGGAAATTAAACTCTTTTAAACTGCCTTAATGTGAATTCCTAATTGTGGGAGAGGACAGTGTGTATTCAGACCAGAAATCCTCCTTCACACCACTTTTCTTATATAGTGGGGAGAGTGCTTAGAATAGGAAAGCAGGCATTTTCAGTCAACTAAACAGTATATTTATCTTATGTATACATACTTATATTTTTCCCTTATGTCACTGCTTATTAAACTGCAATCCATCATCATAATTTCTCAATGACTTGTAAATTAACCTTATGCTCTACGTAAATATTCAGTTCTCCATATAGCAATCAGAAGAAAGCCCAGCAAAGCTATGAATAATGCAGCATTTAATGCAAAATACGTGCAGGAGATAATTGGTGAAATGACCTTTCATTTGTGGCAGTAACTTCATGCTCCTGATTGAGTCCTTGCCCCCCCCGCCCCAACACACATCTCTTTAAGTTTATTGTTTTGAATAATGACATTTCTCAATTGGCAGATATCAGATTTGAAGGAAAGACAGCTTTCAGGCTGGGCTATACCCCCATAAACATGCTTCTGCTTAGGGTGGAAATGCTGGAGAGAGCTTACAGTTGCTGAGCCCAGGCCGTGATGCACGCCTTTGCGATGGCCCATGATGACCGTATGGGATCTATGACTTGAACTTCTAACTATTTTGTTTTGAGTAGGAGCCAATGGTGCTTATCATGTTTCAGGGGTTGCTAAGTGCTGCCGGAGTCTTGGGTTTTCCAGGGCTGTCAGTGATGTGACTGTGACAAGGAATCACATCCCAAGTCCAAAGGCTCTTGTGCAGGCCTGAAGTACATCTGGAGATGGTTTCCAGGAACTGAAGCTCAGGAATTTACCCTGTCCTGTGTACCCTTTTTCACAGGAGCCCTCCTGTGCCAGCTGCCTTATCGTGTAAGGGTACTTGTGAGAGGGGAAGCAGACAAGTCTGTGCTTGGTGCAGAGGTAGGACAGGAATCAAGGCAAAAGGCCAGAGGGCTGTGTCAGAGCTGCCTGGAAGGAAGGAAGGAGCCACTTGCCTAGCTTGGTGCCATTGGCTGGAATCATCATGTTGAGATCCGTTGATTCACAGGGCAATTTAATGCTGAAATGCTGGACGAGAGGGAAGGCTATTCCCCATGCCCCTGGTTCTCCAGCAGTGAAGAGGAAACTCCTGCCAGGACTTGCCAGGTACCAGCACCCCAGACTGCATGGGCAGCACTCCTTGGAGCCCAGCCTGCCTGCTGGGGGACAGCCTTGGCCACCCACTGTCAGAGGAGGATGCAGCTGCTTTGTACCTCAACTTGCTTCTTCGTGTTGTGCTGGCAGTAGTGACTGCGCTTAGACAAATGTGAGCCAGCAATGCTTACCGAGCAGCTCTAATGAAATGCAATGAGACCTTTGTGTGAAAGCAACCCCATGAACATCAGCTCAGGAAATGGGGCATCTCATAGGCAATTAGTGTATTCAAATGAACCGAGACTTTGCGTGCCTTTTGTACTTGAGGAGGTGTTTGGATGCTGCAGCTTGGGTAGTCAGAACTTAATTGTTTTGTTTCATTCCTATTTGAATATATATTAGTGGAAAACATATTTCTGAGCTGCTTGCATTTTGCTTTAATGATGTGGGAAGCTGAACTTTAAATAAAATTTCAGAAATGAATGTCCAAGTACTGAATGCCCTAAGAAATCAAAACAAATAAATTGTAGGATGACAAATGTGACTGAACTAATTGAAAGCACTTTTTAAAGTGTTTTTCAAATCAGTGTGTCTGATAACATTTTTTTGTTAGAATGGAGGGTAAAAGCATGTGTTTGTTTACAGCATGTTAATTTTATTTCATCTCAGCATTAGACTCTGCTATCCTTTCATTATCATTCTATTATTTTATATATATACCTATGTGTTTTACTATATTTTTAATATAAAAATAATCTATGTTCAAGAGATAAGTTTCAGTTCTTGGTATTTCTCCTTTTGTGGGAAGTGAATCAAAAATCATTCTCCATTGTTCTTATACCTGGCTAGCTTTTTAGCTACCTAAAGGAGGGGAAAAAAAAAAAAAAAAAAAAAAAAAAAAAAAAAAAGAGGTTTGTGCTCCTTTTCTACCATTTACTACCCATACATTTCAGATTTTGTCTGATGTTACTGTGTGTGCCTTCTCCAAATATGTCCAAGATTCCCTTTAAGAAAACAGGAATGTTGAGATATCAGGGCGTTAGGAAGAAGAAAAGCAATACTGGACTTAAAACCACAGTTACAGAGCTGTACCCAGATGATACACTCCTAAAATCATTGCAGTGAATTGTGCTGAAGGTTTATATTTATATTTTATGTAAACACAGTAGTGTTTTCTTTGGGGCCTCTAGGATGGCCCACATCTAGGAGTCAGCTGCAGCAGCTCTGTGCTGCCGACTGCCGCTGTGCTTCGTGGGTGCCCCAGGGCCCCTTGTGGTGGTGGTGCCCTGCAACAGGTGCCACGCATGTAACCTCAGTGCAAGCTGGCGTTTTCCATATAGTTCTTAACCCATGTAACATGTAGGTGAAACCATATATGCCTGCCTTCTCCATGAGAAAGAGATGGGAGCCCAAACAGCTATGGAAGTAGATGATGAACACAGAACAGGCCACTTGCTCTTAAATGGTATTTTTGTCTGCCATTTACCCTAGCCCTTCCAAAAAAAAAAAAAAAATAAATAAAAATAAAAATTAAAAATAAGAGAGAGAAAGAAAAAAGACAGCATAGATGTATCTGGGTTTGTGATTAATTTTCCACTAGTGTTAGCAGATTATTGCTATCCCCAAACACATGAAGGTTCCATAATGCATGTAATTCCCATAAAAATCATAACTATGCACAGATTAAAAGCAGGGCAGGAAAAAAAAGAAGTAAAAAACCATTAAGAGTCTTTCGAAATTAGCTACGTTTTTTAGATGTAGGCCAACTCATTGAGAACAGACATTTGTGGGGAGGGTGAACATTGAGAAGGCAGGAAAGGGTGGAGGTTCACTGCTGGGAATGCTTTAGAAGGGATTTTCTTCATTCAAGACAGCATTTATTATGCATTTGTTGGAGTCTAGTCAATACTATATAATGAAAATATTTGGGAACAACTCGGGGCTTTTTAAGAGAAGAAACTGCAGAGCTAAATGACATAGGTGAACAGACATGATTCCTGCCTCATGACTGGTGATCATATTGTAGCCAGATTTTCCAGGCGGTTGTGTCTGTGTTGTCTTCTCCCCCTGGCCTTCCCTCTTTAGGAAGGTATTTGGGAATAATGTGAAAAGTGTGGCCATTTGTCTAGGATTTCTCAATGTCTGCAAATCGAAGTAGCAATGTTGTGGATATTCAGGAATGCTGAACAAATGATTGTTGCACATGTACACATCAACTTAGTTGCTAAACTGGTTTCTCAGTAGTGAACAATACTGCTTGATGTAGAGAATACCACATGGGTTAGGCATTGCATCAGGAGATGCAGAAGAGTCACACCCTGCTAAAAGAGCATGTGGGGATGAGGAATAAAGTACCATAAAGTTGCTTACATGCAGAGCATTCCTGCTAAGGAGAAATTATATAATACCTTTTTTTTTTTTTTTTTCTCTATTTTTTTTTCTTTTGTATGTGTGTGGATGCCACTTGCTAAAGTGAAGAATAGTTGGCTATTATTGCTGCAGTTATTCATGACATTTCTTAAGTAACAAGATGTGTGGCTGGAAAGTATAAGGTTACTGCTATAAAAATGTCATCCTTTATTTAAGAAAAAAAAATGACACATTGCTATATGATAATGAAGCACTTTGATTAAAAGCATCCAACAGTCTATGATGTATTGCAGCTAGATGGAAGACCATTGGAGTGTAATTAATTATTAGCTGTTCTTTATAAGGTCTAGCTGCTCTTCACAGAATTGATTTTGAATGGTGACAAAGAAGCAGGCTCTTGTTTGTGAATGCTACGCAATTAAATATATGGATGTTGGCAGGAGCAGGTGGCATGTGATGGGTGATGGAGTACAAAGCCTTTCACCTGTAGGCAATTTCTTAATCTGAAGCCAGACAAGTTGTTGAGGTGACAAAGTTGTTGCTGATGCACTGGTTGGAAGCCAGTGCAGTTTGTATGCAGCAGTTGTGTAGCCGTATCTTAAAAATCATGACTGTGTGCAGTAGGAATCTCAGCAATGGGCTCAGCTTTACCTAACAGGCTGGACACTTCCACAACAAGACCAAGGTGTGTTTGTGAGTAGTTGTGCATTGGCTTCTATGCCTATCTCCTCTGCTTTGTGGTTAAATAGAGGGGTTGGGTTAATGTAGTTTATCCCTTTTTCTGAGAAATTTATATATGTAAATTTAAACTTTTCAGAAAGGAATGCTGCTTATGTCCTAGAAGAGAGTCTTGCTAGTAACTGACTGTCTTTTAAAAGTTGTTAGATATTGAACAGAACTTAGAATATTTAATTCCATTCAATTGCTTGGTTTAATGAAACTAAAATGAAGTACTAAATGTACTAAGAAGCTTCCCCCCCCCCCCTCCTTTTTTTTTTTTTTTAAAAAAAAAAAAAGCACACCAATTTAAACCATTTCCAATGAACACTGCTCTAAGCAGCATTCTGTGCAGGAACAAAATACGCTAACAATAAGTCTGAAAGATCAGAAAAGACAAAATGGAATCAAAAATTCTGCATAGATGAAAGGCTTACAGGAAATTAGAGGTAAAGTAGATGATGTTATGGATGGGGGGGGTCTCTATCCTCATCCAGCTGTGGCTATTTGGTTAATTTTGGCTACTTGAGCTGTCACCTGATGTTGAGGACAGCTGATGTCCTCCTTGCCTCCTCTTTCAAATCCTTCTCTTGCACTTCTACTCTAGTTGCATCTAGAGATTATACATATGTGTTCACGCAACCCCAAGCAAAGAAAAATGCATGTTTGCAAGCTGTCTTCTGCCAAAATGTAACAATCCTTTTGAAGAACATCTCTATTTGTAGAGAGGAAAACCTGTTGTTGATATCCAATCCAAGAGAATGGGAAAAGAGATCAATGTGATCAAGGAGAAAACAGCCTAACACTCTGTAGGATCTTATTTCAAATGCAGACAAGAAACTTAATTTGCAACTTTTTCTACAGCAGTAGTAGTTTTATTATTTCAATCTGAATTCATTTTAAGTTGTCAAATGATTTTCAGATGTTCTTTTGCTGAATGTGACTAGGAGAGCCAAATCTGATTTTATGTACAAACATATACTGCCACTGAATTCCACTGAAGGCAAAAATAATAGGGGGAAAAAAACAAAAAAAGTCAAAGTCAAAAAAGTCAAAAACAAACAAACAAACAAAAAAAAACCAAACAAGGCCCCCCAGCCATAAAAAAACAGACCAACTCTAAAAGCATTTAGTGATAATTTGAAAAAGAAACTGAAAACTTTTGTGAATTTGTGGATTGCAAATTGTATGCCAAATCCATGATAAGTATATGGATATCCCATGGAGAAAGAGGTTAGGTTTTGAAATGTTGAAATTCTGTGCATGTCCCAGCACTTGCTACCTTTCATTGAGTGCTAAAAACTTCTTTTACGTTATGCTCAGGTCTATATCAAAAGAAGACAATGGTGCAATTAAACTTAAATGTTGTCCTGTTAGTTTTGGATGAGAAATTCTGTATTAGAACAGTTTTCTTTAAAAGTAATGCTAACTGAAGCAAGCAAGAAAATGATAGGCATTATTTACCCAGACAGTCGTTTACACAATGAATAATAACAACCTAGCAGTGGCTGGCAGTCAGGGTTAAGAATTTTTTCTTTTTCTGGGAACATCCATTTCGGGCAGCTGCAAGGGAAAGTAAGTCTGGGGGCAAAGAGCAAAGCAAATGTGGCTGGGAATATTTTTTTATTCGATATGTGAAGGAATGAAAACCTAAGTAACATTTGTCTGACAGACTCTGTTCTGCACTGGCTAAGTGAATGTGAGAGCAAGTTTTCAGGACTCTGTTAACATCCTGAGTGCAGCTCTGTGTGTAGGCATACTGGATGTGGCAAGGAGCTTCTAGTCTTTCAGCCCAAACCTGGAAGCTCCTGGGCTGTAGATCTCCAACAAAGCTCAGTGGTTCCTGAAGGTCCAGCTTCAGGGAGAGATGATGCTGGGAGGTGAGGATTTCTTTCCCTTCCTCTGGATGGGAAGGGGATCTGTGCTTGGAGGGAGGTCTCTTCCTTGGTATTCAGTTGGGAGACAACCAGAATCGAGCCATAGTAATACTTGACGTCTGTTCTTCCTGAAGTATAGTTTTGTTTTTCAGTCAGTGCGGTCCCACTGCCACTTACTACGTAGCTTATTTCATATATGAAAATAATAGTTTCTAAATGACATTTGTGGTTAACTTTTGCTTACATGTCATAAAGATAAATATCCTATAATTATTATGGTCCCCTAGTAAATTCACTATTATTACCTAGTTATTCTGGCCGTATGGATTACACCATATTTAAGGTCCCAGTTCAATAAAAGTACATCTGGTTCCTGTGCTGCAAAAACCTATTAAAGATCGAGGAAACCATGCAAATAGATTTATATGGTCTTTTGTTGGATTTTACAGTGTTTAATTGACCTTTCTATTGAGAGTAACCATGACAAAATCCAAATTCTGGAAGTAGCTACTATATGCAATAGTCCTTCAGTTACTACAGAGTTAATGTCTGCCGTTCGTTAGTACTCGTTTCAAGGGTCTCACATGGTGGAGTCTCCTCTACTTCCTTTGGGAGAATATTCCATGGTCTAATAGATCTCAGTGTCAGGAAGTCTTTGACCACAATTTATGTAACTGCATATGTTTCCTATGTATTCCTTCTTCGCACATGCAAAATATGTCATGGGGCTTCAAAAAAAAAGTGACATAAGTGACACTAGAAATACTTTCAAATGTCTATAAGCCTGGTTTATTAAATGAAGTTGAAAACAAGTCGGTGATATTTTTGGAGGAGAGATTCTGCAGCTGGAATGAGTAGCAGACCTCTTAAAGTTCTGCTCAGGGAGACAAATTTAACAGGAACAATTTAATAGGTGAAATATTTTGCTTCCTTTCCACTGACAGGCTCTTGGCCAAGCAGACTCTATTGCTACCACAGTTTTCTAGTGTTCCTGGACACTTTGACCAAACTTCAATCGCAAAACAGATTTTTCCTGATTTTATTTTAATGTGCAGATCCCCTCCCTACCTTCAGAACTTTTCAAGAAGCACTCAGCGTGGCTAAATTTATTCTACATATTTACATCAAATTTAAGGGCTGTTCCTACTTCGGGTCAAGATGCTGAGTTCTTGCCCCCTACCAGAAAAGCGTGGGCTCCTGTGAACTCCTGCCAATGCCTGTGAAATTGTGTGTGGTCTCTGCTGTCAGATGTAAAATCCATGCTAGAACCCAGAACTAGCACTTCTCTTTTCTAAATGGGAAAAGGCTGATCTTTCTCAGGCTCTCATCTGCTGCCTGGAAGTTTCTTCAAAAAATTGCTGTAACTATATTCCTCAGCTCTTCTTTTCCTCTCCTTCCTCGTCAGTAAATCTTTAATGAGAATCTGACTGATTCAGTATCTCTGTTTTTAAAGCGAGGGAGGAAAAGTTTTACTTATTAAGATACTCGTCTAAGATGGTTCTGGATCATTTTCTTGTCAGTATGACAACTTCCTCTTTTAGCTTTGGGCTCTTTCAGCTGGTATTGAAGTGTGAAATGATAAACTCTTCTTATCTGAGAAGATGTTTGAGACTTAATCCCACAAAGTAACAAGATAATGTTAATTTCTGCTAACCAGTTTTAAGGACTGCAAGTTGAAAATTTTTATTGCATTCTTTGCCTTTCTGCAGGAAAAGGAGGGGGGGGGGGAAATTAGGAGGAAACTAGATCTGGTAACACATGCAGAAAGTAAAATTATAGTGCATGAATGATACCCTACACAACACAGCCCAGTTCGTATGCAGTCAACTTACTGTAGATAGAGGTGGAATGAGAAGAGTCATCTGTATGACTTTCTTTGGGGCCATCGGTTTCCTTGGGGCTGCTTCCAGGGATGTCAATGAAGTTGGACATTCAGGAGAGGAAAAAAAAATAAATCTGATTTCTTCTCCTGGAAACAATGTTCAAATAATGGTGCCAGTGTATGGAAGGGTATGACACATTTTCTTCTATGTGGCCTGAGAGCACAGAATTATCTGAACTTTTTTTTTTTTTTTTTTTTGAGGGGGATGGTGTGTGAATATAAACTAGTTCTGCTGTCTTAAGGCACGCTTCAACTGCAGCTGCTGCTGGCATTTTTGTGAGTGGGAAGGGGGTAAAAAGATGAGAGAAGCCGCAGACAGAAAGAAGACTTGAAGAAAGCAGGAGGGAAAATTGTTATAGGAAATGAGCATCTTAGGAAGAAAGCTAGAGGCGAGGGCTCCAGCAGCCAGGCTGGGTGCCTTGCTGTGAGCCAGGGAAATTGGCGGAGGGGCCAGGAAGATGCTCCCAGCTCGGGCATCATGCCACAGAGAGCAGCTGCTCACGCTCCAGCTTCAGCTCTGCAGCTTTCGCAGGGGAGGATGCTGCCAGGGGAGGGAAGCAGGGAGCCTTTGACATATGCCACGCTGCCAGTGTCGGTGCTTCCCATGAGTTGAGTGGCGTTTCGTGAGAACATACGAATGCTTGCCTCCCTGCGGTGCGATGCGGTGGCCGGGGCTGGAGGAAATGACAACAGTTAGTAGAGCTGGCTGGACCAGAAAAACCATCCCAACATGTTATTTTGCTAAAATGTGAATGCCTTGCAAAAACAGTGACCGATTTCCTGTCCTCTGGCTCCACAAATATATCTGGAATTAAACTTAGCCTTTCTTTTCAGGGGGTTTGAGGGTTTTTGCAAATTAAACAAACTCCTCGCAAGAAAAGAGCATAGTATGGGTGAAATAAAATTCCCCATTAAAATGAGCATGTCAAATCTATCTTTGTGGTAGTTCTGTTGTTGTGTTTACATTAAAATTGACAACTTCTTTGAAGCTTCCAACTTGCACCAGGGTCTCTCAAGCTCACTTTATATTTACCTTCTGTCCCACACACAAGAAATAGAATGTACCAAAAATGTCTATTTTTGTTGTTGTTGTTTTTCTTTACTCTGTGTAGAATGTACAGGTATACTTTGCAGAATAAAACAAAAAGTAATCCTTAGGAAGGCAATAAGTTTAGGGTCAGAACATCTGTCTTTAATGTAATTTGGACTATCTTCAGGCATTTTTTCATGTGCTGCCTTTGCAAGTTTTTGTTCATTATTGTCAGATGAGCTGCCTTTATAGAAAAGACATGATCTATTAACTATTTACATACACACATCTGTCTTGTACAGAAATCCACTGGCACTGGAAAATCTGTCATAGCTTGTAAGTACACAGGTTCAACAAGCTGCTGCTCTTGTGAACTGCAAATGACTCCCTTACTAAACAGCTTACTAAAATAGGGCCTCTTATAAGCAACATACGCTCAGCTTTGTAACTTACTCTCCCATAACTTAGTCTCCCGTTTGTGTTCTGCCAGGATGTAGCTGTGGTCTTCCCTCTTTCCTAATGTAGTTGTTCTCCCAGATTAAAAAAAAAAAAAAAAAAAAAAAAAAGCTATATTTTATATTAGCCTGGTTCAGCAATTCCAGGTTCAGAAGTCCAGGAACTGTAAGAGCCTCTTACCTTTCTGCTTTTCCTTTGAGTAAGTTTCTAGCCCTACTTAAGTTCATGGTTTTTCGTTGTAAGAGTGTAACCACGTTAAAAAGAAGAAAATCATTTTCAATTGAGCCCGTGTTTTCAGGGGAGGTCTGCCTGAAGCTTTATTAAATTTGGGGTTGACAGCAGTAGGGAGGCTGAAGTGCAGGATCTGAAAACCCACGTTAGGTGGTTTCTAGAGGTACTATGCTTGTTGCTGCATACTTGACATCGTTTCACGCACAGATACATACCTTCCCTGTGCAAGAAATGCCCTGTATGTTGGAGAATAACAATGAGGAGAGCAGCCTGGAAGCAGAAAAGGTGTTGCTGACATTCAGAGTAAAAGCAGAAACACCAGCAGCACATCTGCTGGTGAGCTGTATAGAAACATGATGAGGCATTAAGGCAGCTGATCTCCACGTTCAGCTTCCTCCCTCAGAGCCTTGAGCCCAGAGCTACTCACAAAGCCTGCAGGTGGTTCATGGAGTCAAGATCCAGACCCATGCTTGGAGCTTTCTTCATATTCCAAACCTGCAGATAATAGTTCTCTGCTTTGTTGCATTGCCACAAACTAACACTTTGCTCCTCTTCATATTGCTCTCCCAAGAAAGCATGTAGTTGTACATTCTGGTCAAAATTATCACTCATGTAAAAACTTTCCTACCTTCCCCCCCCCCCCCCCCCACACACACACATCCACAGGTGATTATTTTTCTTTTCAAAAGCTCTTTATCTTTGCACCCGCCTTTCTTGAGAGCATGTTCTGGCAAAACACTCAGTTTCCCTTTACTTCTTTGTGACAGGCTGTAACACAATTTTACTGAAAAAAACTTTAACAGATAAAACCTAGGCAGATTTTTTGTAGGTTATAAGGCAAATTCTTGTCAAGCTATATTAGTACAACTCTGTTAGATTGGATGGAGGGGTGAGTATTTCTGATGCAGGTACACCAATAGTGGTAGGCTTGACTTGTGAATTACTCCTTAAAGTATGCCACAATGAAATTAATTAACGTTTAGTTCCAGTTTTGCTTCTCTAGGGCTTCTGAACACAGGCAGATTCTTTTGTGTGTACAGATAGACTCCCTTCTGGGCTTGCCTTACAACAGCATTGGTGGTATAAATCTGGATTTCTTGTTCAGAGCAGAGAATTCAGCTTGGCTTTCCAATTCAGAACTCCTGTGTGAATCTCATAGAAATCTGCATTCCAGTATCCTAGGAGAAACCAGCAAAGTCAGCTCTTTAGTATCTTCTCTGGCCTTCTGCCATATTTGATCATGGGATAGCCTTAGATCTTTGTGTGGCTATATGACACTGGTTGGTGCTTATGATTTGGCTTTTTTTTTTTTTTTTTCCTCTTTGTTTTTTAAATTCAGGTTTAGATTTGCCATAGTTATCATCCCCCCTGATGCGTGCACATACACACTGCTTCTGCCTGTTTTATGAGCTGACAGCTCAGTTTTGGAAAACTATTCTGATCTGAAATTTAGCACAGAAATTTTCAGTCAGTCCAAATGTGAAAAATATGGTAATAAAATATACACTTCCAATACAGTCACTGACATGGTGCACAATAAGTATAGATTTTAGAAAGTATTAATAAATTGATATTTCAAGGGTATCAATAACCCCACTATGGTATGCCATAATTTTGTAGCCTTGTAGTGGCTACAGGCAAGCCTGGAATCCAAGCACTTTGCCGTGGAGAGCACCTGAAGCTGGTACAGTTATCAATTCCTTGCCCCAGCAGAGGAGGTAGATTGCATTCACAGGCTTGCACCAGCCTGCACAGACCTATAATTCCCAAAATTGCTAGCCCTGATTTCTCATCTTCAACAACTTGTAACTAAAGTGCTGCCAAGAGGAATTTCTGCCCTCTTTGTCTCCAGTCTTCTTCTGCTTGCTGGTTTCTTGAAAGCAAAATTCAGTTAATGATGTATTTATTTCTGTAGCAGGTTATCAATTCACATGTATTCTATTCCGTATTAAAAAACAAATATGTGGTATCTAATTATCTGATACACTTTGGAAGGAAGACTACAAATATTTGAAAAATCAATTGAATTTAGGTCTTGTATTCTTTTTCTAAAATGTAGATTGAATGCAGCTGGCTCTGGCTGTGCTTTTTTGGCTTGCTGTCAGCCTTTAGAATACCATTCTTTAAAGCTGAATAAATATCGAACAAACGAGAGATAATAAAAGTGTTATTTAATATCATATTCCCAGTGGCTTAGGAAAGGTTACAAACCCTGATATCTGGTTAGTGGCCTCAGTGGCTTTCTAGCAAGTTATTTAACTATCCATTTATTCATTTAATTTATTGCAGTTAATGAGAGCTAAAACGCAGCCACAGGATTCAGGTTCCCAGAAAAACAGACATAAATTATGACCAGATTTAAAGAGCATGACTTATCAAGCGATCATCCTGGCAAGCACTGGAAGTTTGGTGTCTATGCCACAGATACTGATGGTTTTCCATTTTTGCCTTCTTGAATAGAGCCTTCTTTCAATCTCTGCTGCTGTTCCACCAGTTTACAGACATCTCCCATTCCACATGGGAAGAATTTCAAGTCGGGCTTTGGAAAGCACATACAAAATGAAATTAAAAATATAAATTCTTTGTAATGGGTGGGATAACTCTGTATTGCATACCTATTTTCTTTCTGATATAGGTAACAGAATTGCAGGCAACGCCAAATGGGTTTTGAACAACAGAATGTTACCTAGGTAATTGTTTGTTATCCCGTATCAAAGCTAGATCACCAATAAATAATTTGTTTTATGTAACATGTTTCTTAAATCTTAATACAACTCTGCTTGCTCTTTGCCAGGTTTTAAGGTCCAGATGGCTCAGTCTTGTGTTTATGTTGGAGGAAAGGACGCTCATTCATCATAATATTCTTGTAATAATCATCAGAAATGTTGTATGGTCTTGGGGCTGGCTCTTCTGCAAACTCATAGATGTGCTAATAGGTGTTTGTGAAACAGAGGTCCTTGTGGAGTTGGATCCTCAAAAAGGTGGTTGATTCGATATTTACTTTTTCAAGTCAGAGGGATGCAAAGGTTTATATAAGATTATGTATAATGAAGTTAGTGGGAGAGAATTATGAGAGATTTGATTAAATGAGTGCTCAAGTGTTCAACTCCTTAAAGACTAGCTTAGTCTAGATATATGAAAACAAGCATTCTTAATGTAAGTCATTACAGTTTTGGTAGTGTAACCAAATATATCCATGTTCGTAGCAGTTGTAGAATAAAATGAAAAGTGAAAATTAAACAGGAAAAAATTTACTGCTGTCTCAATCATGCTGAGTTATTGTAGTCATGTAAGAACACTTAGAAAAGCATGAAGTAATATTGTAGAAACTTGGCATACTAACTACCTGGCAAGCTAAATGCTGCAGTATTATACAAGTTAATATTTCTTGACACATGGTGACTTTCTAAAGCTTTTAAATTATGTTAGACTTTACAGGGGAATATGCATACTTTTTTTTTTTTTTTTGCTTATTTTTTTTTTTTTTTTTTTCTCTCCTGCATTCCTGGAAACTCTTTCATGTGATTTGGCATGGAGCTTACTTGGTTATGACCTGTCCTATATGCTTGTAGCTTAGAAATTTTAGGTTAAACTGAGGCAGTTGGTGGTTCTGTGTAGAGGTTAAATAGGAACCTCTCTGAGTTGGCATTGCTCATCTGCCTTTCCTCTTCTCCCATCTTCCTCTTCAGCATGTGATGAACTTCATTTTATACAGTAGTACATTGTGTATGTAGCTGTGTGGCAGCTTCTCTCGTGCACGCAAAAGGATGGAAGCCAAGATAACTGGTCATCACAGTTTGCATGTTTGTTTCTGCTTCATCCTTCAGCCTGTGTTGCTTTTCAGAAGTTGACAAAAGGCAGTGCCCTTTCTTCCAGGGCTTCCAAAATGAGCCACATGACAGCACCCAGCGATGCACCTGGGAGCAGTATGGTGATCCTGCGCAGCAGTTCTTGGGTGGAGAGGTACCGACAGGAGGATTGCGTGCTTTGTCCTGAGCTTAATAGAGAAGGATTTTAAAACAGGGGAACTTAAGGGTTGCTGGCATCTAATGTAGCCCCTCCAACTGTTGGTAGTAGTCCCTGCTCTAGAGCATGTACCCCAGACTCAATTCGTTTATTGTTTGTAGGTAATACTTTAAAGGGACTATAATCATGTAAAGACTAAACTCCTAGAATAGTTTTTTAGAGAATGATTCATGCTAGATTTTCATAGAGAAATACAGCTTTGGAGGGAATACAGATACTGTTTTATGAAGTAAAATTAGGTGTTATTGCTTTTTACCTCCATCTTAAATCTCAATGTGAGTGATGTGCTCAGACAGAATAGTAACTACAAGTTAGTTATCTCAGTACTGTGCTCTTTAAGCTTCATTTTAGGAGGATGTTATAAAGGTGCCTTGAGTATCCTGATGGCATACCAATAGCCTGAACGTTAAATGCAAGATGGATCCAAAAAAAAACCCACTGCATGGGGGCTAATATATCCTACTGAGAAAGAGATGGATAAAAGTCTGTGTGGCTGTGGCCAGGCTAATTCCTTTTCTTCTCGATACACCTCAGACTGAGGTGAAGACATCCACCCCCATGCATCCCTGATAGTGTGCGTGACTGAACAGGGTGAGCCAGCTGGGTAAGAACCCTTCTGGGCATTAAGGGGGAGTAAGGAGAGAGATTTACCATCTAGCTCTGGGTGGTCTGTTCCAGATAAGATAGGAAATGGTGATACACTTCCCTTGCATTACGTGGCTATGTACTAGAGAGGGAAACAATCAAGACATCCAGATAAACACAAGATATGAAGCAGACAAGGTAGACAAACATCCAGAGAGTATCCAGATAGCACTTTCCCCCTCTTACTTTTCTTAGAAGTTTCCATTTTGGGGTAGAGAAGGTGAGAAATTAGCCTTGCCTTTGGAACAAGGATGAGTTTTTCTCTGCTTTATATGGTGAAGGGTGTGCTAGATGATGTGCAGCATGTGTTTGCACTGATAAGTGCAGAAGGCAATTTTTGTGTGCAGCTCTGCTTGCAAGGGCCAATGTGCCTGTGCCAGGGTTCTGCAGCTCAAATCCTGCTAGACAAAAAGATAATCCAGGGAGATTAGTTTTAGAGGTTGTTCTGCTGCTTACTAGGATTTGAGGAGGGAACTGAGGGTTCGATAAAGTGTGGAGTAAATAAACTGAGTCAAGTCCCCCAATTGTTTCATTATGGTCACCATTTGCTGTCTGGTGGATAAACTCAACTGAGTCAACCAACTTAATTGCTGCCTGGGAGGCAGTGTGCTGAGCTTGCTGTAGGAAGCATCCTGTGAGAAAGTGAGATGAGAGTAACTGCATGCCACAGACACATTCAAATAATGTGATTTAGCTTGTATTTTACTTTGTCTTCTGCTGCCCTACTGGTCATTATAGGTTTCCAGTGCTTTCTTTGAATTCTAAATATTATCTTGTAATCTTGCGGATGGACTTGGCTTTGGTCTGTGCTTGGTGCTTCATGACACCTAATGAAAAACGCTACTAAAATAGGTAAATACATATGATAAATTTAAGATCGATCTTGGAAGCTGCTAATAAGTTGTAAATCTTTTTCAGTAGAATATACGTACTTGAGCTACCTTGGGTATATCCAATTGTAAATGTTAAAGCAAATGATTTATATCCATGTGAACCCTCCATTCCCTCCTGCTCCAGTAACAGCGCAGGAAAAGAGCAAAGAGAAAGTTTTTGAGAACAATTCCTGTGTCAGGCTGCATTGTTCAGTAAGTCATAAAATGAGTCGAGCCGCACGCAGTTGCTGCTGTGAGGTCTCTCTACACTTGTAATACTGGCTTTCTGAACACCCACATCCTACCTGTTTTCATTCAAACCAACAATAACAAAAAAATCAGAACCCCAAAAATGCCTTAAACACCCTCCTCTTCCACCTCAGTTATTCTTCATCTGCTCTCTGGAATACTCCTACCAGGAAAAAAAGGAGGAGTGGGGCAAAAAACAATTGCAAGATGTTACTTACTCTAAATCGCCACTGGAAAAATTATGCTGCCCATCTTTCATCTATTGTGGAAATATCAAAAAACAGGCTACCATTTTACCTACTTCTAGTTATATTGCAGATGTGTTCTGCTGGAGATCTTCATAACTTCAGATTTGATTGCATCTTTAGTTAGGCTATAATTATTTGACCTTTCTTCAGTAGATAAAATTCATCTTCTCTATTTTCTTATTTGTGACCTGACTCCAATATTGTGAAGATAAGCCTTGTTTATTTTATGCTCACTTTTTTATTAATATTAATGAACTATTTTCTGAAACATAAATAAGATACAATTAGTAATATATTTAGCTGTTTTATTTTTGACAACAGGAAGATGATTACCTTCAAAAATAATAACAGATTTTAATCTAAATAAGTATCTAAATTATAGCTGTTGAGTTGTAGAGAAAAACAAATTCAGCTAATCCCTATTTGCATGTGCCAATTAGCTAAGTGTTAATCAATCTCCTATATAAATGAAAATGAGAAGACAGCTCTCTGGTAAGATAGTATTTCTCATTAACAATAAGTATAACCTCCTAGTGCTATTGTAGGAGAAAAGATTTATGATTCTCATTCTTATTCAGAAAACAAATAAAACACAGCTATGAAGTCATTTACGAAACCTGTGTCCTCTGAGGTCTTAATGTAGTCAAGATCTGTCAGAAGTTCTCCTAAAAATCCTCAATTGTCTTTAAAGTGACATTTTTAGTGTAAGGCATACGATGTAGAACAATGAGGCAAGCTTAAAAAAGCATACTGGATCCCAACATAACAAACAAAGTGTAGGACTGTTGTAAATTATGGGGGCATACAAAGCAGAATAAGTGAGCAACTGAAGTGACTTGTTATTGTTGTTATAGCAGTAATTTGTAACTTATATTGTATTTTCCAAAACCAAATTTTGCACACTTGGTTCTTGAAATATTTTGGGTCAAAATATTGATAGATTGTGAATAATCCAGATGAGTACAGTAATAGTTCAATTAAGCATGCTGATGTTCTCATGTTCTCCACCTTCTTTCCCCAGTGCTTTCTTATAGTTTTGAATTATATATGTTTGTACAGAGACCATTGCACGGGAAGTATGAGTCTAGTAAGCATGAAAAGCATGAATCCTTATGAGGGATTGTGGTGGATACAGTTTTTTTTGTTTGTTTGTTTGTTTTTTCTTTCCTGTGGAGAAGCAAGGAATAAACACTTTAGTGGCTTTTCAGACAATGTGTATGTACATGGGGGGAAACATATATCTATGGTTTCTATTTTTTATTTTATTTTTGAGAGAAGGCCAGGTTGGATGGGGCTTTGAGCAATCTGGTTTAGTGGGAGGTGTCCCTGCTCATGGCAGGGGGGTGTGGAATTAGATAATCTTCAAGGTCCCTTTCAACCCAAATCATTCTATGCTTCTGTGATTTCCAGAAACCTGTAGTTCAGGCTGGTGACCCTGTTGTTTTTATTAAGAAGGAAAGTGGTAGGGAAGTGAATCAACCTGTCCAAGGTCAAAGAGGCAGGGTGTCTCCACCTAGCATCACAACTCATGTTTTCAGGTTTTCAGTTCTGGGTTTGGCTCAGTGAATTTCTTTTCCACCGCACTTGACTCTCCATCTCTCATACCTTTTGATGATAGACTTCTTATATCATTAGACTAAGAGATGCTTAGAATTAAGATGTGCCAGCTTATTCTGGTTAATCTCTGAATATTCTAGAGAACTCAGCGCAAGTGAAACATGGCCGTGTCTGGCAAGCATTAGGAATGTCTTCATATACTGACAATTGTCTCTATGAATAATCTTGTATTACATCAGGCTTCCTATGCTGAACGCATTGCCTGCCTTGTCAAGCCACTTCACTGGAAATATGACTGTAAGCATTTGAGTATCCCCAGGACCACTTATACAAGTTAGTATGGAAGTATTATTTATCTGTCTTCAGTCATCTTCTGCACATTCAGCTTTAGCATGCCTTGTGTGTGATTTATTTTTTATTTTTGGGGGAAAGCAAATTCAACTTTTCAGATGTTGTGTTGTGAAAACAATGGGAAAATGAAACTGCAGACATGAGAAAAAAAAATGAATTTCTTCAGGGAGATGGGTAGAGGTCATGAAGTGTTCTAGTGTGAATGGATGGGCATACTGGCAAGCGTTAATGTGCTTGTAAATGTGGAATAGCCTCTAGATAGCTGGGCTGTTAGATACCTTTTTGCACTGAGCTGACTTAACTCCTGTAATCGTATTGTCTGGAAATGTGTTCAGAGTTGGATGATAGTTAGCTCCAGGTGCTTTTTCTAGGTCTGTTTACTCGGATGTTGCCTCTGTGGCTGCTCTCAGCATGGTGCCAGCACTCGCCAGGCATGCAGGGCTTGGGCACAGCCTCAGTGGGCAGCTGGGAGCCAGGATGGGCAGGGTGCTTTCTTGGAGGTACCTGAATCTCTGAGCACTGAAGTAAACTGAAGGGAAAGGTGCAAGTTCCAACATGAGAACTTTTTTTTTTTTTTTTTTCCTTTTGTTTTTGTTATGCTTTAATACAGTAAATGAGTATTTGATTAGATGACACTAAGTAAGAACATGTTCAACGCTAGTGGTAAGCCTCTTAGGTCACATTTTGGATCGGTTTTGTTTTCTGTATGATTACCAACCACCACCAACAACAACAACAAAATCCCTCAAATATATCCATATTTTAATATCTGCTTTTGGTTACATCAATATAAATATGAAGTGTCTATAAACATAAGACCAGTGAAAGAGGGAATAATCATTCTTTGTCTATTTCAGCATACTGAGAAAATTACGGAATATGATTTTAACTCTACTTTGGATGATGGGTATGCTAACTGACTTCTTATCAAAGCCTTCTAAGCCTGTGAACCTCTGAAGGTTCACAGCTGTAAGCTGTTGAGTAGCTCTCAACAGCTAAGGAAAGGCCAGGCAGCATCCTCCTGTCTATACAACTATAGGTGTATGTGCTGAACCAAGGCTTTATTCAAAATGCTTCTAAACACTGTTCCTTGAGAGCATGACAATAAAAGGGACAGTTGGGGAAGCTGTGGGGAGGCAAGGAGGAATGGTTTTTCACAGTCCTGTATTAGGTGGAAAGTGGCTGTTTCTGGCTGAACAGCTCTCATGGGCTCCATGCGCTCAGCAGCCACTCTCACCTCAGTATTAAAGCTGGGTCAGATGTGTGATCTTGCTCACAGTTCACCCTTTACAAGCATTTTGTAAGTGTGCTGGGAAGTAGTGAGAGCTGGTGTTGGGTGAGTTAAAGTCTTTAAGTGTTGCAGTCCAGAGTTTCACACTCAAAAGTGATGGGCCTTCCTGACCTACCTGAGTACTTCTTGGAAGCTGAGCTGTAGAGAGGGTCTGACCTGTGCCAGGTTGCCCTTGGCAAGGGACAGATTGTGCCTGTATGTAGGCAAATCACAGCGCTGTTGAAGCAATGCTGCCAGGAGGGCAGGTGTGCTTCCAGCTAGGGGGTTTGTCTGCAGCAGTGGTGGGTGGGCAGGAGTGCGCTGGTACTGCAACACGGGGAAGACACTAAACTTGTTTAATGATTCAATTTGCTATTTCCAGCCTGAGATATGCATTAAATTGTTCCAGTAAATAAATATATAAAATTACAAAGAGTAGATGACATGCTTAGAGTGTAACCTACCATATTTTTCCTATGTTAAGGCACAGAAGCTTTTTCAATAACTGTACTTAACTCCTCAGATTAGACTATGTTCTCCTCAAATTTCTTTTCCATTCTAAAGCTTCATGAAATGGTGGAGTTTCTATACCAAATAACAGCACAATAATTTCTTCTTCCCTCCTTTTGACCTCCACAAACAATTACAAAAACTTTCAGCAAGAAGCCCTGAAAGCAACGTTGAAAAATGGTACTCTTTAAGAGACATCAATTTTTCTATTGATATTTTATGGGAAAAGAGGGACTGAACTTGAGCCAAGTTTTAAATTTCTGCAATAAACCACTACCTTTTCCCCTCCTGACCTTCTTTCCTAAAAACAAAAGACCCTACAAAAACTCTATACTGTTTCATTAGTTCTTGAGTTGGATATTGATCTCACACCAATTTCACCTCAGTCAATTTGACTAAGTCGAACAGAATTGCTCTTGATAGAGAGCAATGGGGAACTAGAGACCAAAGCCATCACCAGTGAGTTAAGTATAATTAGTCATTCTCTTCTCAGTGCTCTGCAGTTAGTGTTCAAGTTTATCTGCTACATGGCATGCCTATTATTTTTACTCCCTCCTCCCCTTTTTTTGCTTTATTTTAAGATGAGTTAAAGCACTAAAATAATTTCCCCATGTATTTTACAGTAAAGACAGATATAGCCTCTTTAGCCAATTCTCTATACCTTGGCATGAAGGGTTCTTAGGAAACTAAAATAAGATATTTTTCAAGTATCTGTGTATTTCCTGAATGAAACCACTGCAACTGTTGGTGGCATGATTGAATCCCAATTAACATCTGATGAAGTAAGTTTTTGAGTTGGTAGTTCTGCTCACAGGAGCCTCATAGGTTTACAAGCCAGAATTAAATTTCGTTACTATACCAAATCAAATGTTGTGTGCAGGTAGCTGATTGTCTAGTGCTCATGATTTTCTTCTGATCAGTCAAGCATTTTTTTGTTTGCTGTTATTAGAAGGGTGAAAATGTGGAGCAGCATTGCAAAGATTTCCGAGTGCTGAACTCTGTGAACATCTTTCCACACTTGCTTGAGACTTGAATTTCCATTAATTATTTTTCTAGAGAGCAAGCTGCTTTCAGAAGCATTCGTAAGGTTCTTAAAATAATAGAGGAGAATATGTGTGGAATTTGAACAAGTTTCTACATACAGAGCACTTGGCCATGGTGAAGTGTGATCTGTTTCTGAAGTTCATGTAGTGTGTTCGTGATATAATTGCAAATTAAACCTCATGCTTTCATACTAATGAACAAATACCAACTATTTTCTATGAGCCACTTAAAGTGCTGCCTTGATACCCAAAGTAAACACAAGAAATTGCAGTAAGTTATATTTTTTACCATCCTCCTTGAATTAAAAATTAAATTGATAACCAACTTCATCAACCCCCCAAGGCCCTTTTGTGTTCCCTGTATTTGACCAGGCCATTCCTTTCATACTTTCCCCCCCCCCCCCCTTCAATTGTCATCATTTTCATGATCTGTCATGTTCACTTCAGAAATGGCTTGACATATGGAGACAACATGCTATGAAGTCGATGAAAGATGAATTTTTGTAAGGACGTAGCTTTGAAAACCTTATTTTCCCCAAATATAGTTTGATATTTTCTGAATTTCTTGGTGTAAATGTGTACTGAAAGCAATGCCTGTTGCTTGTCATGTACTGCAGATCGGTGTCTGCAATGATTAATTAAGAGCTAATGAGAAGGGAACTCTGTTTCAAGATGCAATCTTGTTTTGTGGTTGGCTGGCTTGGACCTGCTGGTTAATGGGGAATTAATCCAGATAAGGACTTCTGTATTAGTCTATATGACTGCAGGCTTTTTAATGATAAATTTCCTGGTCAGCCTAATATTGGTTGTTTCCCTGAATGTTGCTCTATCTGCAGAAGACCCTACCTGGGGACTTGAAGTGGGAGAAGTCTTTCCTGAAGTTTATTCCATGTGGCTTCAGCTCACGGAGAAGTTGGATGTAAAGTAACTGCTGTGTCTATCTGTTGTCTCATTGCTTTCAGTGATGCTGCTTGAGGCGGTACAGTTATTGATGTCTGTTTTTGCAGGATGAAATCTGAAGTTAAGTGAATGATGTGTGGGAGAATGCTGATCAATAAGGTGAAAGCATGGCAGAAAGGAGATGTTATTTAGCTTTGTAACAGCTTGACTTTCAAGTATACAAAGGATTTTCTCAGGTGCCAGTGTTGATGCTATGCTGAAGTGTTTTTAGGTTTTTAAGTCCAACCAGCTGGAGCTGGAAATTAATGTCTGGTGTGACAGTGAAACTTGTTGGATGTCACAGTCTTTCAGCAAGTGGGCAATTTCCAAACAATAGTGTCGGGATATGTGTGTGAGGATCCCAGAAATCATTCTTTTACAGGATGCTAGCTGCCATCCAGAGATTTGGATCCATCAAACACTTCAAAAAGGGACTTTATCTTACTTTTTCTTGAGCTTTTTTTTTTTTCTTTTAAATGCCACATGTAGGAAGGTAACACCATGGCTATCATGGGGGCATCTAAAATTGGGAACAGAAAGTAGTGGTCTAACACTATTTAATTTAATTTTTTTTTTTTTTTTTTTTTGCGCACTGAGGTCCTTCATGCTATTTTGAATGTATTGTAGTCAGCTTTATGTGCTGTGGAGAAGAGGGATGAACTTTCAAAACAGATTTTTTGTATCATCTGGGTAAATTAGAAAAGAATTGTTTGTCTCTTACAAACAAGGAACTATCACATGTCATGTACTTGAATTCTTTTCAGTGCTTAATCTCTATTTATACTTGCGTTTGTGGTGAAGGGCTCTCCTTCATGTGACCTGTAAGCATACAGACATAAACTGTGGCAGTAACTAGACCCTCAAAGATCTTTTAATGCTCTGGCAACACACTGCTCTGTTTTGTAAACAACCTACATTCTTCAGGCATATTATGTCCTGAATTTTACAAACCTCAGTGGACTCATAGGCATTATTTATGTGAGGAATGCATTTTTCCACACTGGGTATCGCCTCTAATTACTTCGTGAAGTTTCTTAGTGATCCTGTTTCACTGGTAGCAGCAGAACTGCTAATGTAGAAAGAGCACTGGACTCTTTCAACTTCTGTTGCGGGTCAAGGCAAGGTAGAGGATGACACAGCCACTAATACACCATTGCCTTGACTGTTGTTACAAGGGTGTGTAATGAAAATAGACTTGCAGTGAACAAATCCTGCATGAATGTACTAATGTGAAGTTATGCCAGACAATGCTGTAGGCTGTGCCAGGGCACACAAATGGCTATCGCTGAGGGAAATAACCCACTGCCCTGCCAGGAGGCACTCAGCCTCATCGTGAGGGAAGGGAGGAAATGTGATAGTTCCCATCTCGGGTCATGTTGTGGCAAGGGAAATTTTTCATTAGTTACTCAAAAACAGCGTAGGTTATTTCTGAATTCTATTGCTACGGTGATTCTAAATTATTGCTGCTGCCACCTCACATCCATATGGACAAATGGGCTCCGTAGATACATTTTATACATCTATGTTTAAACAAAACATTCTACAGTTGTTTAATACATCTCACAATACCAAAACAAATTTCTTCTTATATGTTTTTTGAGATAAAGGCATTAAAAAAGATTCATGAAATTAAGTTAATAAACATCTTATACTAAACATTTGTGAAAGCTTACCAATCCCAGGCTTTCATCCATGATACAGCCCTATGCCTTCATTAAAATAATGACCATTCAGAATTGGTGATATAAAATAGATAGAATTGGTGAACTCTTTCTATTTACCTTTAGTATCTTAATATTGAGAGTGTACCTGAATTACGTTTTGAAGCTCTTCTTTTAAACAAGTAGCTAGAAATATAATAAATATAACCATCACCTGATTTTATGTTCCCAAGAGCTGTGAATTTTAGAAAAACACTTGGGTTGAGGTCATGTGTCAGTAGTAATAGATTTATAACCAAAAAGTGGCTTTTTTTCTGTTGCTTAAGCATGGTGACTTTCCTGTGTATTTTCACTGGGATGAAGCAAGACGGCTGCATTTCTGTTGAGGAGAGTCAAACCTTTCCTTTGGATGTTGCCATATACAGGTCAAAATGCCTTGTACACATCTAACCAGAAACACGATCCTAGTAGGAAACAATAATGATGACAAGGTTTTCTATTGGCTTGACTTGGATTTAGGGTTTAAAATCTCTACGGTGGAAAATACATCAGTGTGTTCCAATTTTTCCTCCATACATGTCACGCATACCATACTGACTGCTGAGCTTAAAAGCTAACCTGAAAACAGAATGCATTTATTGCTGTTAGAGCATGCCAGCTTGCTGGGGACAGCACCCAGCAGTCTTATGCTGTTCTGGTTAAACAGATTGGCTCATCTATTTTGAATATAACCCCTATTTTTGGTCTAGATATGTTGTATGAATCTTAAGTCTGTTAAATAAAGCTGCTGGTTGCTGTCCCAATAACAGTTTTGTGCCTCTGAATATACAGCCAGAAAGGAACTGTTACTGTCATTTGAGTGAAATAATGATTTAAAAAATAATCTTTAGGTAATCAGAGAGAGAGATCATGAAGCCTTAATATGTGCAATTACTGTCTAATTCAGCAGCCAAGTATTCATGCAAAACTTATTGGGATACCTCCAAAACCCTTTAAAAAGTCCCGTCCCCCACCTCCTACAAAAAAAAAAAAAAAGGAAAATAAATACCATATTTCTAGTACAACAACTTGATCCAGCAGTGATTTTCTGTATTAGGATGCCATCCTTGTACCAGTATCCAGTAAATCTTTTATATACATAGGCTGAACAGCATGAGACAGCTTTTATCCAAGAGGAGTACTAACTGTCAATTCGAGAGAAATGTTAAGTATATCCTCCATTTTTCTTCTATTGTTCTACTTCTGATATAAAAGCATGGGGAGGGATAGAGGAGAAAGGAGGAACCCACAGTTAGCAAATTCATCACTGCTGGTGTGTCTGTCACGAATCAGATCAATGAAAATTAAGTCACTCCTATAACAATAATTTCCTTGCTTAATTTCCTTATCTAGCATGAGGGTGCCTTCTCCCCTGCCATCATTAAGAGCAGTAAATGATTTGTGCTCACTATTCAAGGCAATGCTACAGAGGTCCTTATATTCTCAAAATTAAAGTGATATTTTCCTTTTCTCTTTAGCTTTCTGAGCCTGAAAGGTTCACAGGTGCTCTGTGAGAAGAAAGCAACACTGGTTGTGATTCTGTGGCTATTTTGGTGCAGATGGCATTTTTGAGAGGCTTCTTCATAATTTTTGCTCAGCCAAAAAGAGTTTTTATTATTATTATTATTTTTATTTATTTATTTATTTATTTATGTATTTGTCCTCATGCTGCAAACAGTGTTTTGCAAGCATCACTGATAACTTTGTCAAGTCAAGGATAGCAGGGATACCTAGCAGTTGTGCCCCTTTGCTGACATACAAATAATGGGAGGAAAAAAGGAATACTTTATGCTCTGACTTCCCTGCTGAGCAGTGCTAGGACAACATATGTTGTCTACATTGCTGTGACTACCTGTCTTCTGCAGTCACTGCTTTCCATGTAATAGAATGACAGTAATGTCTTGGGGCTGGAATTCTGTTTTTTATGATGACATCAGCTCAGTTGGTAGTCTCTTTTATTTTTGAAATCTTATGGTAATGTGTGGGTGTATGGCCTTTTCCTTTAGTATAAAGCAATAATGGGACAATGTTACATGAATTGCTAAGGCAATGCAATTGCTCCTAAGCAATAAATAAACTTCATATGGTTTAACCCCAAATTTTACTTGTTCTCTCCAAGATTTTCTTTAGGTCTTATAAGAAATGTTTTTTTAGCTATTAATAAAGCTTAATGTAAGTCACATAACTGAGGAGGGTAACTCTTTGCTGCACAAGTGTTCCACACCTGGGAACTTGTGTGGAACTTGTTGTGTGAGCACATCCTGTACCCGTAATGGTCAGAACACAGAAAAAAAAACAGTGTTTTCCCCCAAAATGTAACACCTGCATCTTCAAAATATAGCTGATATTGGTTTGCAAGGGCTGCTTGGTAGCTTTGCTTCAAATGTTTTCTTCCAACCTACTGAAAAGTGTAAGGACTATGATTAAGCACTGACATTTCTGTTCCTCAATCACTGTTTTCTTCTAAGCTATCTCAGTGTGGTTACCTCAACATTATTTGGTTATGCTGACCTATAGGTCTTTTTTAACCTTTTGTAAACTCAACTGCCAGTCACTAGACTGGATATAATTACTGTTTGGTGCTGAAATAGACCTTTTGTCCAACTTTGAAGGCCGAAGGATAGCCTCAGGTATTTAGTTAACTGTCTGAACTTTTTTAATTGGTACAAACTGTATATAATAATTTCAGTTTGTCTACCATGCAACAGCCTTGCTATTTTAAGTTTATATACTCATTCTGATTACATTCATTGATACATGATATTGGGGTGTGAATATTGAAGCACAGTAAGATTCTGAGACATCCCTGGAGGCTGTCAGGCCAGCGTTATATAGTAATCCATAACTCGGTATCAATTTATTTAAAGTTTATATGATGCACTGGCCAATTTAATGCTTAAAATTGGATTCTGTTGTGTTCCTTTTAAATGCCACTGAAGCATTCATTTCACCTGACCAGTTCATATGAAAACCATATTAAGGACTTCTCTATTAATTGTGGAGTTGCATGATAAAACTGATAAAAGAAAAAGTCACTAAGATTTTGTATGAGATACAAAACCACTACAACACTCACTTCTTTAAATGTATTTGTTTAAATAGCAACAAATTTATTTCAGTTCTATGGCATACTGTTTCAAAAATAAATGATGATAAACAGCTTCATGAATTCCAAAGTACAGAATCAAGTAAGCTTACAGATTAGCAACTTCTCCCAACTGGATAAATAAAGATGCAGCAGATCTTTGTTAAAAATAGAAGGAAGACACAGCAAAAAGTGAGAGTCTTGTTTTCATGTGGACAGACCAATTTAGTGACAATAGGCTATTATGGTTACTTTGTTATGTCAAATGATTTATTCTTCTCTCTAATACATCCACAATAAATAGGACCCATTGGTCTAATAAGAGAGGCCATAATATTTAGTTGGACGTACAGGCTTAGATGTGTGAGACATTTTGTTGATGTATCTGATCTGAATATCAATTAAATAATTTTTAGAAAGCTTATTTTTTTTTATTTTTTATTTTTTAACAATTAAGTTCTCATTAGAGAGAACAGATTTATATGACTTTGGTGATCAGAAATGACCTAAACCATAGAAATGCCTGGGTTATGCATCTCTTCAGAAAATGTATCATTTCTCTCCGGAGGAAGGATGCTCTTATGGCTGGATTAATAAGCATATGGCTTGTGGCTTACGGGATTGGATGTTGATTTAATTCACAGCTCATTCACAGGCAAATTCTAATATCGTGTAAGCCTTTTAAACAATCTGTATTCTGATTTCCTTTTCTTTCTGTAAGATGATGATGTGTGCTCTCCCCTCTTCCCTCATCTTTATGTTGCCTATTTAGGCTCCGGTTCTGCAGCTGATCTCGTTTACTTGTCTCCCCTTCCAAAGTCAGGCTGGTTCAACTGGGCTTCTACTTTGGGCTAAAACCTTGGTGGAAAGAGTCAAGGGAAGGAATATCAATATGCTAGTCTGACATTGCAATTGCTATCCTTCATGTAGTAACTTAAGTAACTTATATTTCTTCTCTTTGAGGGCAGTCATCCAGTGGCTGAGGTGATGCTTCTAAGTGTCCAAAATCTTTAATGTTTCTACACAGCCAAAAGTATTGCAATGGGTCAACAAGGAAGTGTATTCCTGGCTTCAAAATTGAGCGTTCCTATAGATTAACTCATTGATTGCAGGTCCCTACAGCATGTGGCAAATCTATAGTAGTCCTCTCATAAAAAGAGTTCTTTTTATATTCAACACTTCTAAAAATTTAGCTTCTGGAAACAGCTTAAAAAGGGCAAGACTACATGGTTTACACAGGATCTAAGAGCAGACAGTCTAAACCTCAACTGCCAGAGTTGTTGGGTGAACATATAGTTTTGCAAGGCTAGCCTTCACTTTCATGTGTATTAAGATATTTATATATTGTGTATACTTGTATTAATGTAATGCAATATCATGTACACACACACATGTTTAGTGTGCAGCTTTTTTCTTCCAAGTAGATAATGACTTCTTTTGTGGAAGCTGTTGTTGCTAGCTGACTGACTTTCCCATTATCCCTTGAGAAGCAGTGGAACAGTTTCTGGTGCTGAATTACCTTCAGAAGTAGTACATGAATTTAAAGAGGATTAATGCCTCGATTGGAAGAGACAGTTACGCAGTTCTTGAAAACACTTGGAGGGAAAAAAAATTCAAAACACAAACCCCACGACTTATAACCCACACTGAAACTCCTTCATGACTTCTATCAAACTAATATTAATCAGCAAATGCTTTCTTTGGTTTGATATTTTGGCTAGACTTGTGCAGTCATGTTCATATAAATGTTTTAATACATTGATCCATTTACAACTGTAAATTTCATACAGTGCCTGAACTGTGAAGCAGCTTGACATGAGTAGGCTACTTTTTTATTATGCGCATTATGGAACTGCACTTACATGGAAAATTTATGGAGTTGCAGTTTCACCGTGGTTCTACACCTCTATAGCTTTTTTTTTTTTTTTTCTTCCTGACTTCAGTAGATGTAACAAAAAAAGAGTAATCTAAAAGGATGTAACCAAATAGAATGAAAGCAAGACTTACGAAATAAAAGCATTAGTACAGGAAATAGAAGAAACTAATAAATAAGGTTATGGAAATGGTCTCTGTGTTGATGATAGACTAGAGAAATTGAACTATAGCAGGAATGGATGGTTACAGGAACTAAGAATGCTTTTAATCTGCTAACCTCTAGATCACTGGCTCTGCTTCACCTTTGGCTGTAATAGTAGAAAGTATTTACTGGATGACTGATGAGGTGTTGGCTGTACCAGCCAATTCTTTATAGGGGGAAGGGTTTTGTGACTACAGCTGCTGTACTTGGGCCTCCATAAAATACCGAAGAAATAGTTTCTCTCTCTCGCTCCTTATTTATTTATTTATTTATTATTTTTATTTTTCTATGGGCCTGTGAGTATTCCTGGAGCAATACAGACTGATTTGCCTTTTCACCTATTACTATACATCTGTTGAATGAGAACTCAGCCAGTTTTGCCACGATCCCAAAGATGACAGGCAGGTTGAAGCAAGGCAGCAGTCTGCCTGCCAAGTGAGCTGGGAACTGAGGGTGGCAAAGGTGTAGGCAGGGGCAGTGGTGTCACTGGGGCAGGGTGCAGACTTGCAGCATGCCAGTGAGGTGGGTGGGATGGGCTTTGGTGGTATGAACCGCATTTGGGCAGCAGCCCAGTATCTACAAGACACGTCACAAATGCAAGATGGCTCTGCAGCCAGGCCTGCCAGGCACAGACCTACCTACTGCATAGCTTAAGTGAGCACTGGGGCCAAGAGCTGGAGCTTAAAGGCAGATCTGAGTTGAATGCGCATGGGGTGTCTGTGTGGTGGTCCTGAGCTAGGGCTGTTAAGGCTCATTGGCTTCCTAATGCTCCTCACCAACATACTAAACTTTTTAGGCCTTCTCCAACTGTGCTGTAGAACAGTGCAGGTATCATAGAAGGGCAGTGGGAAGTCCAATATCCACCCTTTTCTCTTAAGCGTTAATAGAAACATTAAAATTCAGTGAATGCCACTAGGAGCACTGTATAGGCACTTAGAGTGACTTCAAGCAGTCCCACAGTCCAGCAGGTCTGTGGTTGTTGCATGCCCCATATACAGTTATCTCTGACTTTGCTGCCACAGGCCCCTTGCATCAACTGTGTGGTATCTCCTTCACAATTCAGGATGATATCTTCTTGGTAGAGAAGGATGGGATTTATTTTTATCACCTGCTTTTTATATTTTCCTCTCCATGCTCTTTTCACCGCCAGGCCCCCTCATGCTTGAGTGGAGCTCTTCCTAGTAATTCACAAAGCTACTTCATTATTGTCCTTTGAAAATGTCTTTATAACTCCTGCAATACAGTGATACTTGACAGTTGTTAGGTAGCACTTTGAAAGCAATTCTGATGAAGTGCTGAAAGCATGGTCTGTCACGCTGACCAGTATTGCCTGTCATCCAGTCATGTATCCAGCCCTCTGACAGATGGACACGGTCATTCCTGAGCAGCTCTGCGTGCTCATACCGTACATCACCATGCTCAGTCACATCATCACAAACACCCGTAACCATTTTTGCCACCTCATAATTGAGCTTTCAGTGTGTTTTGTTGGTGTGCCGAGGCTTTTTGGCCAAATGCCACATCTTTCTTGGCAGTATCACTGACCAGACAATGCACATGTTGGGCCATGAGTACCCATACATATTTTTCCTTTTGTAGCCATTCTGAGGTTGTTTTTCTCCCAAATGAACAATGAGGATGTTGGGTGACTGCCTGTTGTTTTTTGTTAGCATAGCAGAAGGATGAATACCTCTGAATGAAGCTATGTCTTGGAAGCCCATGCACTGATTCTGGTCTTGCCGCTGGTCTCTTGCCCTCCCAACTCGTCCCCTGTGGGCTACCTGGTGGCCACACAGGGACACCATGCAGATGCACTGAGTGGTGCCTGTGGCAAAAAGGAGGTGGAGGGTGTAGGGGAATGCAGCTAGCTCAGAGTGACATGAGAAACACCAGGAGGACCATTCCGACTGATGGTTTGAAGCCCTGCCCTGGCCAACTAACTGCATTCACCTGATCTTGATCCACACCTGTGTGAAAGCAGAAGCTATCAACTTGAACGCCTTTAATTTAAAGGAATGCATGCTCAGGGCATTGGAATGAGTATTAATTTGAGACTAGTTTTTCTATTGCAACTGCGAATTTTAGCAAGATACTGACTGTTGCTGTGCACAAAGGCTCAGTAGATCCAACCAGATGGAATGCTCTGGTGCTGTGGGATGGGCAGCATGAATTACTTTTGGCAAACTTCTTCCTCTCTGGTTAGTATGAGGAATTCTTGTTCCTTGTGATGAAAAGGGGACATCGGTGGACTACAACTCCACCAGATGCATCCAGTGAAAAATAACAAGAAAACAAACAAACAAACACAAAAAAACACCACTTATCTGTAATCCCCAGAGGGGAGTTAAGAGCAACTCCCCTTCAGGAGTGGCAGATAAGAGGAAGCATTCCCAGCATTTTCTCCAAAGCACTTAGATGAATTCCAAAAACCTTCCTCAGTCTGGCTTGCTGAAAACTTGGTCTCTGGTACAAGGCCTCCTTCCACCAGATATTTAAACTGGATGAATATTTGCTTTTGTTCTTGGAGCCTGCACTGGCTGCAGGAGGTTTCACTACTTGGCCTGTGTCCCCAGGGAACGAGGCAGGTGTCCCCAAAAGCTGGCCAGGAGGCAGCTTAAGCAGGGCACCTGAAACAGGGCTCCAGATGTGGGGAGCTCAGGAGTGCTAGCGTAGCTCTGTGGCTGCCGCTCTCTGTGTTCAGATCTGGGGGAAAAAGTCTTATTTAATCTGAATGGCTTTAAGGCTTTGGAGAACTATCTGGTTCAGAGTGGAGTGTCTCAGCATGGTGGGCAAAGGTGCAGCTGGCTCTGTACGCCTGGGGGCACAGGCTGCTCCTTCAGCAAAGCAAAGGAGTAGAGTTGGGGGAGGGTTGGGGCGGTCTTTGGAGGTGGAACAGTAAATGTGGGCCTAGGGAAAGGAGCTGCAGCTCAGGATTTCTTGCACTGTTCTATCCTATGTGGCAGGCCCAGGCATGGGTGGGCTTTTCCCAAAGGAAAGCACACTCATCTCAGAAATAATCCTATTTCCAGATTCTGGCCAGTTTCTGCACAGGCCACCAGAGGCCAGTGTTAGTTGTCCCATCTCTGAGCATACGTGTCTGTCTATTTTGTATTTCTAAATTGCTTTAGGATGAAGGAGTCCTGGTTTGTAGTGGCACGTTATGGTAAAATAAACAAGATGCATAGTAATCCAGTTATGGTACTTTGTTTTCCATGATCGTGAGAAACTTTGGTGTGATCTATCATTCCTGTAAGCACAAATCAGGAGAAACAGTGCTCAGAAGAACTTTAAATGCTGTGTATAAAATTCAGAGCTTGAGAATATGAAGTGGCAATAGAAAAGTCTTTCTCTAAGGTATATTGTGTATCTGCCTAATGCATGCTTTTCTCTCTGAGCAGCGATTTTTCTTCCTTGATCCTTAGTATTCCCTGTTGTATGTGATAAGAAGTATTAAACATAAGTAAGCATGATATAGCTTTTTTCCATTTTAAGAAGTCTAATTGCTTCCTGATAATTTGACTCCAAGTGAACTAAAAAAAGCTCACAGTTTGGAGACATAGATACGAAAGCATGAAAGGATTGCTTTCAACTATTTTGATCTGTCTTGATGTAAAAGGCATTTGGATTTGATATATTTTTTTGACCAAACCCCATGAGTAATGGCTCAAGTACAGCACCTCTTTTAGGGAGAAAGTTCAATCTTGCAGTCCTGATTTAGAAACTTCTACTGGAGAGGATTTTTTTTACCTCTCTTGAATCATGGGTCTAGTTTGCAAAGGTTGAGAAAGAAATTGGATCAGGGCAACATCCCAGTATTAGAGCTCTATTTAGGACATATGAAGCCATACTCATAATCAAATGACCCAGTGAAGGAACTTAGGTTTTCTGTTTGGCAGTGGGCCAAAGCATGGCTCTTGCTCTTGTCCTTTGTGCTCTAGTTCCTTCCAAGAGGTACATGCAAGTCTGTCCCCAGCATCTGGCCAGGATGAATACAGAGCAGGGAGGTATCTCCAAAAGCTGAATGCAGCTGTGGGATTTCGCCTCAGATTTATGCACATGTCATTTCAGTCCTTAGCTTTTCCTGGGCCTGGCCCTGTGTATCAATCCTGTAACCCTAGTCCTGTCCTGTTGTCTCAGCTGAGTCCTGCATTAATCAGAAAAAAAATATAGCACCCAGACCCTATGCATAAAAAAGGGAGTAGAAAGTTAGATATAAAGAGCAGGAACTTCGAGAATATTGACGTTCATCTTAGAGTACTTCATTGCTTGTATTCATTATATTAAAGGTATTCATGTCATCACTAAGATCACCTTCAGTCTATGCATCATACTTTCTTAGGACATTGACAGGGAAACCTAATTGACCAGACATTAGAGTAAGGCATTAAATGTGGAAGAAAGAGGAACTCTATTGTATGTGGCATGATTCACAAGGTCTCCTTGCCGATCATTAATCTGTGGCATGTCTGCAATAATACATCTATAATTTAATATGGAAGGCATGCGTTAGTGCCAAAAGGAAGTTGCTCCTGGGCAAGCTAAGAACAAAAAAAATTAGCATTCCAGTTCTGCTTACTTCTTTTACTATTTAAGTGCCCATCCCAAGGGAAGTATATTTTGCAGGTACCTTGACAAATCTCATCCTAAATTGTGCTCATCTTGTATATAAGCAATTGGGTTCTCAGTTTCAGGAATATAAATGCTGTTTTTCTCACACTTGATATGTAGGAGATTAAAATGTTTTATGTTGAGCATTTCTGCAAAACTCAGTCATGTTAGTGGGTTGAACATGATACCAGGACTCATAATGAATTTTAATCAGTGTTTTATCTCTCTTTTTTTTTTTTTTCCTAAAGAATTTTAAAGTTTTCTTATCATGTCTCCTCAAGGTTCAGTCACAGATCTTTTTTTTTTTTTTTTTTTTTTTTTTTTTTGTGATGAAATTTGAGCAGATGGTGATGGATTGCCAAAGGGTCTCTGTCCTACACCTTCCACTTCTCTTGTCATTGTCATATATGATTGCAAACAGGCCATTTTTACTTAGCCAAATCCATGTCTATATTTGGGCAGACAAATATTTCTGTGCTAGTTTTTTTTCTTTCCTTCTTTCCCTCCTAAATTTATCAAATTTTTTTTTGACAGTACATCATGTTTAGTTTTTTTTTTTTTTAAAGACAAAATACATTTGTAACAATTCCTTAAACAAAAAGCCAAACCCTCAAAGAACAAACCCAAAAGCAAAAACTTGCAAGAAACCTGCACTCATTAACTGAGCACAATAGTCTATTTGAAGGTAACTGTAAATTAAGCACAACTAAAGCTTGTTTCAACGTGTATGGCAAGCAACATGTCAACTCGGTTGTGAAAATGTGATTTCTCATTTCAGTTTCTAAATAATAGAACTTTTTATTAATTATTCTTCCATGTTTTGTCTCCGTCTATATAAATCCTTTTGATTTGTTTTGCTGTGCATGCGAATGACTGCTGTGAGGTTCTCCTGGTGGGCACTGTTAGGAGACGGAGAGGAATATTGTACTGTTTTCCTCTAGAGCACAACAAAGCTGCAGATGGTAATGCACAAATTCTCTGGCATCAGTTAATAGCTGGTTAAATGATGGTTTGGTTAGGAAACCAAGTGTTTCAAAACTATGTATTTAATAAAAATTGCTTGACCCAAATAAAGTGCATTAATACCCAAACCAAATAGGGAGCCTCTAGAGAAACTGAACTGCAGCAACTTTAGAGAGGGACAGAAATAAAAAAATTTCTTTCTTTAGAAAATTTTCTTTAGAGAGGGACAGAAATCAAAACTCATTTGCTGGGCCTTAGTTGCTTAGCTGTCTTCCTTGGGAGAAAAATCTTAATCTTTTACATGTTAGGGCCAAAGAAAACATAACGTGAAACTTGGCGGTTGTGCGAGTGCCAACTCAGAAAGGCAGGGGAGTAGCTCCAAGATTTCCTATGCAGGGGAGTGAGGCTGGGGCCTCCCCGGGCAGTGATGAGAGAGAAAAAGCCCCCAGAAAATCCTTTTTCTCAGCACTGTGCACCAACCTGAAGGCTTCCCCTGACTGACAAGTTGCTCTCTTCCAACTGCCATCAAATTTCTATTACACTCGAGATGCCCTAGCTCATTTTCTGTAGCCTGCCGGCTCGAGAGAGCGTGCTTGCACTAGTGTGAGCTGTCGGAGCCTGACAAGCCTCTTTCCCCACAGCTTAGAGAGGGAAGGGGGTACATTAGCATACAGTTGCTCTTTGTGTATGGTAAAACATAATAGTCCTTTCTCAGACCCAGCACTGCTCAAACATCGAGACCAAGGGGTTTATTCTGTCATTTATTTGCCTGAATAATTGCTATTACTAATAAAGGAAATAACATACTATGTGACTAGGTTACCACGCTGATCATAGGAGATTTGTGCAAACTGTTCCTATGGCTCATTTAGTTTGCAAGATTTCACACTCTGCGAGTCTTCTCACACTCCGTAGGAACTGGCACAGCTCTGCAAAGGCATATTACAGGCAAGCAGCAATGATGCAGGCGCGTGAATTGGGCATATCTCCTTTAGACAGGGGCCCAGCCTTTCAGGGAGCTGGAGCTGACGTTTGTATAGACATTTGAATTCAGGCCAGCAGAATTTCACCTGATTTCTTTACTTTCCGCTCAATGTTGTTGTTTTTAAAGCTGTATTATGAACATTTATCAAAGCAGGCTGAATCGTCTGTTTAGAAAAACTGGTCTTCAAGTATACATTGACAAGAATATGCTTTGAAGCTTCTTTCCACAAAGACATTTTCCTTAATAGTCATTCTCCTTGTAACTAATCCAGAACGTTAAAGCATTTTGGAGCTGTCCAGCTGATGAAAGCATTCCGTTTGTCTAATTATTTTTTAGATTGGGACGGAAATGTTTTCTTTTAAAAGCAAATGTACACACATCATCTAGGCTATTTGACTGTCCATCTGCTCTTTTCAGATCCTGCAAATATTTATATAAATCTTCATGCTTTCCTGTTCACTGCAAGATTTTACTGTTTTGCTAATCCTGACCGCATCTCTTTCACCCTCTTAAATCTTCTAGTTCAGCATGCAAAAACATAAATGAGGAAGGAAACACTGCACATTTCAGATAGATTTGTGTTTTGTTTTCACTCAAGCAAAAGAACATAATTGGCTAATATTTATTAGTTCTAAATAGAAACTGCTTAGAGAGATTTGAGTCGAATGGCTCACTTAAACCTTTTCCTTTTATTTCTGTATTATATTAACCGTAGGATATGACAGAAATATGCTGGCGGCAGATCAACTGTCTTTCACTAAATGAGAATTGTTCACTGTAGTATTTGGGCTCTTCCACAATGAGCTGTCATCAGAGTATTTTGATGGCAGGGTGAGTCAGGTTCCTGAAATGAGCATGGTGGAACAGACTGTGATCCCTCCCTTGCAGTTAGGGTGCCTTGTTCTCTTCATTTTTAATCATATGAAGTACCCCAGTGCTTTGAGCAGGCATTTACAGTAGTAATAAAAGCAAATAAGCTACTTTTATAATCTCGTCCACAAAGGATCCCCTTAGACTGCCTTCATATCCGTTCCTGCTCCCTTAACTCATTAAGTCATATGAATACTGTTCTTAAAACCTGAGATCTTATCTTGCTCCCAGGATGGAGGAAGGGTAAGAGAGGTGCAAACGCCATCACTTTATGAAATCCTCTTTAAAAAATGGACTTTTTAATAAGAGGAAATCTTTAGGATGTTGAGTACAAGTGAGCCTTATGAAACTACATTCAAAAGAATTTGAAGTGAGTTGGAACACGTCGGGCAGTGATTGTGGCATAAATATTCATGCTCTTATGCAGGTTTATCAAGTACAGCATTTGAAGTTTTTAAGTAGAAACAGTCAATATAACTTCTAAATAAATGCCCATTTAAA
Source organism: Nettapus auritus (assembly GCA_011076525.1). Classification (NCBI taxonomy): domain Eukaryota; kingdom Metazoa; phylum Chordata; class Aves; order Anseriformes; family Anatidae; genus Nettapus; species Nettapus auritus. The sequence goes on from CM021765.1 coordinate 92,661,719, forward strand.
TTTCAGATAGGAGTTAAGTCACATCTGCTATACTCTGAGTAAGTAGTGGTTGCTAACGCAGCTGGTGCCTCTTGACAGACACGGGCTACAGTTTTCGTTCTGGTGCTGGTTAGAGACTAGCACACTGGGTAGGTGAAGCCTGTGTCAGTAGTGAGTATCAACTTCAGTAAGATCCTGCGATCAAGTGGGTGAGAAAGCAAAGCAGAAGGCAAGCTCCTTGGTCACCTTCCAGATAAATACTGCAGCTGGGACAGGAACAACGACTTAACTGTTTGCTGTCCCCTGGCTACCTGTAAAATGAATGCCAGCATCAGTAGAGCTGCTACGTGATGACCTGTGGTATTATGAATAACGTGTGGAGGTAATAATATGCCTTGATTTGATAATGGAAACCTGTCCAGTAAGACTTTTCCTAAGTGCAAGTGTAGATCTAGGAAAAGGGGTTAAAATGGGCAGAGTAGTATACTACTGGGAATCGAAGCGGATCAGGACCCTGGATGAAAACTGGTTCAAAGTGATAAGTTCTTCTGTCTGGATGGGACCTTGAGCTGTTCTGGTGATTTCTCAGTGCCACAACAGAACAGCTAAAATGTAGTTACTGGCCCAGAAAAAAATGACCAAATGTGAGCTGCCCCAGTGAGGTCCCATACAGAAGTGCTTACCCCTCCTCAGATCTGCAGAACGACCTCTCCACACACCGCTGTTGCTTCTGTTCTGTCTTGTGCTGCTTTGCAAAGCCACATGTGGCACACTGTGCAGGACCTTGGCACATGCCAAAGATAAGCTCCTAGTGGGGTAGTTTTCATTCTCTTGCAGCAAAAATCTGCTGTATTACTTACCAGCTACGTCCTGTAAGTTCCTGAGAAAAATCTCAATGGTTTCCCATTTAAAAACATTAAAATGTACCTCATGCTTTCTGTTGCCCTTTAAGGGCTGGAGATGCTCTGTCCTATCTGACATACTCGCTAAACCTACAAGCCAGAAATGGTCATGCATTAGGTAAGCCAGGTGATTGAGTGCACATTCTCACCCCACAAGATGCACAAATACACTTCTTGTAAGGCTAGCCTGCAATTGAAATGAGGATTGAGTGAATGTGCAGCAAAGGTGAGATCGTTCAAGCTTACAAAAATGCATGTAAACTGCTATTGAGGCTCAGCAGGGGCTTTGAGCCTTTGCTGTGTGTTAGAGCTGTAAGTCAGGTGTGTGAGGGTGGTACAGGAGAGCTGGAGCCCAGCTGGGCTTAAGCTGGAAATCCTGCTTTGTGTGTGGCTAGGAGCCTGCACATATGGCTAGGAGCTTACATGGATCTGCATTTCCAGATGAGAAGAGTACATGCCCATTTTGCCTGGTTGCTGAGAGAAGGGAAGAATCTGTATTTAGTTCAATTTTGGAGTGTATTACCATTATTGGAGTAAAGTTCCATTGGGTAGCATGTCTCTTTCTTCGAATTAAAACAAACAAACAAAACACTTCCAGATTTGACTTTTTGTGATTTCCTTTTTGTTATAGCTGATACAGTATGTGGGAAATGGGAAAATGAACACTTTCTCTGCTGTTACCAGTTTTAAGTGAGTGCTCCAGAGTGTTTGCAGCTTACAAAATGGGAGAGAACGTACAATGTTGACCAATTATTGGTCACGTTTGGTCACGTTTTTACACATTCATAATTGCCTTGTAAAGTATTCATATAATATACCTAGAATACCAAGCCTTTTCTATCCTCATTCCTCTGTATGAGTTGAAAAAAAGGCAAACAGAAAATTGCCCAGTTCTTGAACCCCGCCGTATCACTTTGTTTCCCCATGCCATAATTAATATTTGCTCACTGGTTGTTTGCTTTATTGCAGTTTCTGGAAATATTTTAAGTTCCATTCTCTATATGTTCAGAAATATCGATACTTTCAATTTCATGTTTTGAATAATTTTATGTTGACAGACAAATGCATGCTTTTATTGTGGTTAGCATGACTGCATTCCTGTAAGAGGAACATATGTAACTGGACCAATTCCTTAATTTGCAGCAATGTTTGGAACAGCAGGAAAAACAAACACCATAGTGTAGCAGATAACTGCCTGTGGATTCCTGTTTGTTTTAAGCATTTAGGGTCTGCTGTGTTACTCTTGTGGAAACGGAGCCAGTTGTGACATGATGCGACAGAGTGCCACTGAATTCAAAAGCAAGGTAAACAAGTGGAGGACTGATCTGTTGTGCTTAGTTGTGCTACAGCTAACAAGTGTTCCTAGAGCTCTCCCTAGAGAAGGCTGTTCTTTCTGTGAGGTGCCATTGTTTTAATCCTTGAAAGCACCTCCATATTTTACCAAACATTGTGTATCACTCATATTTCAGCTGTAAATGTACAGGTTTTCTGGGCTTTGATTGTCTCTGGAAAAGGATGGTGGCAAAGAATGCAATAGTGCTTATAGTAGAGAATAGGTATAGCAGTGGCAGTTAACTGCTCTCAGACTCTTCTCATCTTGAGACAAGAAATGATTTAACTTTGGAAGCTGGAATAAATCCTGGACTACTTCTGCATTTCAGTCTTTTTTTTTTCCAGCTATTCCAAACTCCCTTTCCCCCCCCCCCCCCCTTCCCCAGCCAAAACTTTGCATCAAACTCTTGTTTTGTGCAGGAATCTCAAAACCAGGCACAAACACAAATGTGCACATAAGTACACACCAGATTTTGCAAATTAAGAAAGAAACGTGGATGGCCTTTAAACCAGTCTCATGGTTTCAAACAGTTCTTTATAAAGGCATTGTCGTAGATGAGCAGTTTTCCTCTTCGGCACAGTTGCTAGTGGAAGCCAAGTTTGGTTGTATCAATTAGCTGACAGGATTCTTTCGAGCTGCCCTTTTATTAGTAGGTCAGTCATTTTGCTCTCAAAGCCCAATTATGAAAAAGATGTGTAAATATTTTTCTGCTTTGCCTTTTATTCCTTTTTTGCAATAAACACAGGGAGAATAGGAAAACTTCTGTGAGAGTGAATCAAGTTGATGAAAAGGGTATCCATCCTAATACCCCGATGAGATCACATTGATGTAACAGCTAAAGGAACAGAAAGGTTTCCATTCTATTTAAAGGAAAAATCAAAGAGGAAATAAAGTATCACAATAAATATATGTTTTACAATTTTCTGTAAAACAGTCTTTAATGTTCCTGAACTTAAGGTTCTTTCATTTCACCGGTTCTTTCGCATTTTGCATGGTACTATAGCTGAAAAACATTCTTTTGTTAATGTAACCTCAATGCTGAAGTAAACCGTGCCACAAAGCCCTCAGTTTTCCTGTAGCTCAGGCAACAAACCCAGAACACACTAGCACTGATTTACCATGGTTCTAATCAGCATTTCGCACATGGAAAACTCACCATGTGTTTCAGAACCCTTTGACACTCATCTCTTTCTAATACAAGTGCCTGTTTCTCCCTCTGCTGGTTTCAGAATAAACGCCTTGTCAAAAAAAGAATTAGATTTTGACAGCTTTTTTCCTATGGTTAATTGAGGTGATAGATACACTTGACATTTATCTCAGTGCAGAAAAGAAGATTAAGACATATTTTTCTACATGCATTCTCTGTATTAGAGGAGGTCACTTTCCAGGGTCTTTTTAATATGCCTGTGCAATTAATAGTGGTGATAATTCCGCTCCATATCACAGTGTCTTTAAAGTTCTCTTTCAAATTGACAGATAAAACTCTCTCTTCTGTATACAGGGCTTGAATTAGACTAATCTTTTTCAAGTTTGCCCTCCAGGCCTTCCCTCTCACAGTCCTGAAAATTAATACTGTCTGCAAAATACAAAAGATAGCATGCTAACTCACTTAGTTCAAAGAAAATGGGGAAAAAAAGTCATATTTCAGATTCCTTTAATTATTCCCACTAAATTTTTGAGGGCATCCCCCTAAATTGTTACTTTTACAGTAATGCGATTTGAATTTCCACATGTTAAGCACCCGCTCATGTTGTGCAGCAATTTCTGTTCCTTGTTGTAATGCCAAGTGACTCTTCTCATTTTCGTATGAGTTACAAGATGAATGTGAAGTTTAGATGGCCTGGCTTATGTAACACAGTTATATAACAATAATTTCAAAAAAAAAAAAAAATAATTAATGCATTTCTGAGGAGCGCTGATTAATTCATACAGTTAAACCCTCTTAAGCAGAGTTATTAAAAGATCAAAGCCCACATATCACCCTTCCATATCCACAAAATGGTGCAAGTATTCAAAGTCTGCATTTCACACACACCTAATTTGGGGTTAAGAACTGCTAGACATGCTTCCTAAAGAACGCTATTATTTTAAGCTTGGTATTTAGCAGAAACATATTATGCAGTTGTAGAATGTTTTTCAAATATATGTTTATTCTAGGTCTGTTGGCATTTTATATCTTCATTAATTACTTGGTTTCAACATCAATATATTTTGTTTTCATTCATGTTCTATTTTCCTGTTCCATGAATTGTTTTCTGTATGCTAATAAATGCAGTGAGCATACTAGGTGGGTTCTTCCTTCCAAATGCATTGCCTTTGGATATCAGTTGAAGATACAGCTTGATCAAGCAAAGTAAAATCTTTAATGCTAGGTTGTAGAGTGTAAATATGGTAATGCTCTTGCAGACACGAATGCATGTACCTTGCAGAAGTTATATAAACCCCATGTATTGTGAGGGTTTTCCTCACAAAACTCTTGCAAAGTCTTGAGATGATTAGTGATACTTATAGTGAAGTAAGAAGGAAATGGTTGGAGAATGAAAAAATCAGTATGGATATGCTGTCACCCCATTTTTTTTAATTGTAATTTTAGAAAAAAAGAAAAAAAGATAATTTATCTTCACTGAATATTTATAATCGTTGACTCAGACCATGAACTTGGCAAAGAGTTTCAGTGTGTGTTTGGTTGGTCCCTACTGAGAAAAACAGATGTGTGAAATGCCTTTTTATGTGAAAAGTATTCAAGTATTTATGAAAGGATTTTTTGCTTTACATTTTTTGGTTGAGACCTGTTCTGCTCTGCGTTCTGATTCTGTCAGCAATCCTATGCATATACAAAATGCTGCCTGCAAAACTGTCCAGGCTAGCAAGCTGAGGTCCTCAGATTCTTCTTCCCAAACACAGCTGTTCTCTTTTTGAGATCTACACAAAATACTTTTTGATAAGCGGTTCCTGACTAACTTGATGTCTTCAGACTCTTACTCCTCAATAAGTGTGCTTGCATGAATTTTAGTTTAATCTAGCAATTACATTTCATTTTTTTTTTTAAATCAGTAATATTAAAACCCAGAGTCAAGAAATGTGTTTGCATTCCAATTGTCACTCCTCTTAATCTGTGTTTCCAGCAGATACTCATCCATTTCATACTCATGAAGAAATTAACAGGACTTTGACACATAGCTGCTCGCTGCTGTTTCCATGGAAACTGAACTTTGATTTAAGGGTTAATATATGAACAACATGTGTGTATATATATATATGTGTGTGTGTTGTGGAAAATTATTTGTATCTTCTGTGGAGTTAAACTTGCAAAACTGGCAGAGGTCTTATGAATTCTGACTAGGGACAAGCCAGTGGCAAATCTCAGATCTCTCCATTCAAGGTTTTGTTTGCTGCCTGACTCTGCTGTAACTGGAAACAAAAATTTTAGTATAAAAACTAAGGTTTTACATATGGCAGTGTTTTTTTATTATTATTTTCCTCATAAGATTAGCATTTTGTAGTCAACAGAATTTTATTATTTTTATTTTTATTTTATTTTTTTTCCTGCAGAAAAATGTGTTTAGTATAGGTATCTATTTGAGTTGTTGCTTTTTTTGCATCTGGGTTGCTGTAGCACTGAAAATATCCGGGATTGTCTTTCCCAGGTTGTCAAATGAAGGAGCTAATTGACTGAGAAAGATTATATGGGGACATGTTGTATTAGTTGTACCAAACCTGAGATATACAGCAGATATTTCTGTAAAGTGTTGACTTGCCAATGCACCTAAACATAGGAATAGCAGGGATTTGGAAGAACCCAACAAGGGTACTATGGTACTGAGACCCCTTCACAGTCTGATAACCTGTTGAACCATTCACTGTGGTTTTAAAGTGTCTAGCAGGTCTCCTCTCTCACCCTAGAATATCTAGACAAAGTTCCGTGCTTACTGACAACAAAAAGCTTTTCTTATGGCTTTCTTGCTTTCATAGTATGCTTGTTTATTTCTGGATTGTATTTAGATTTTGGGAACATGAGAAAGGTGATGTGCTACTGAACTGAGGTGTGGGGTTTTTCTTTGTTTTAATCTAAGTGATCTGTTTTTACCACTTCAGCAAGCTAACTAAAACATGGGAATGAGACAATCCCATGTCCTATCCTAACGACAAGAGTCCTGAAATATTTGAGGTCAAACTCAATTTGTGTTTGACAAAACTAAGAAAGAAATATGTATTTTAGGAAATTTGCCTTTACCGTATTTACTCAAAGTGATTTAGTAGCCTACCAGTTCACTTAGGCCTTTGACCAAACAATTCCCCCCCCCAAACAAACAAACAAACAACAACAACAACAAATAACTTTTGTTGCCATGCCCTATCACTAATAGTTCATTATCTTCTGAGACAGTCATTTATCTCTGCCCTAGCAATCTCCAACTGTTATGAATGTTGTATTCTCTGGTCAGTTTGAATGCATGCATCAAATTAGTATTAAGAAATATGGGTAGCTAATGTACAGAACTCTGTGTATGTTTATGGCTGTTCTCAAATCTAAAGTCTGAGAAAAATTTTAAATGGAATAAAAAAATGTATGCTATTCAATGTTTAAACACAATTTTTCTGGAATTAGTGCATGTCCAGTTCCTCTGAATTCTTCCAGCCAATGGGCTTTACGTCATTACTAGATCTTTCCCTTACAGTTTTTCTCCTGCTGTCAGCCAAAAAGATACCTCCCCACTTTGTCTTGCTCCTACTCTATAAGCAGTGCTGGGAATGGATAGTCTTCGTGCTGCTTGTTCGCTGTGGGATTGGCCTACTGTATCAAAGTAAGACACAAGCACTTGCACTTAATGATTTAACTTTAGAGTTTCTGATGATAGTTCATGGCTTGCCTTCAGGAAAGGCAGTTGCTTGTTCTGATGAATTTGAAAGCTAAAAAGAGAGATGCCATGTTTTTCAAGGGGAAGCTGAAATTCTCAAAATTTATCATCGAGCGCTAGCTCCTGTGGTTACAGATGTAAGATGACTGTTTTTAATTATGAAAGTCTTACGCCATAGAGGAGGAGAGTGTAAAACCATAACGAAAAGAGAACGTCATGTCCTTTCTTTTCCCTTTAAATAAATAAAAGTTTGTATAAATTAACATGAAATATTATATACATAACATGGAAATGTCCATCTCAGAGGTCACTTTAAGTGTTTGATAACTTGTCTTAGAACTAATCTGGATGTAACTTCAAAATTATCTGGTAAAGTATGTCTGGTATCAAGGATCCAAGAATATCTTTAGCGTCACAATTGCATAAGTAAAAGTTGAAGGCATTCACAAGTATTTTTCTCTTTGTGATCACATCATGGAACTCTTCAATAATGATTTTACACCTTTCATTATTTAAATCACCTCTATGCCTTAATAATCAAGAAATATGGTTTTGCAGTTCAAGCGATATGTTTAAGCATATACAAAATTTGTCCCATGTTACTCATTGGAAGTGTGCTATCGCTATCTGTGGTTTTCTGAATACAAGCATAAACTGTGTTTGTATTTGATAAACATGTAGGGAATAATAGTCATAGAACATGTGGAAACCGCAGTTCCAAACCCTTCTACTGAAGTACTGTGCACACCTTTGCCCAAGTCATTTCATTGCCTTGTTTCTCAATTTATGTTCAAAACTGAGCTAATACTTCTTGCAAGAGATGTAACAAGTTACAGCGTTTTTATATTCCAAGACAGAAAAGACTGTGTAAGAGTAAGGTATTACACATTCTCTCTCAAATCCAAGTGCCTGTACCGTCTCTGTGGCACTCTGGAAACATTAATCAGTTCCTTGCAGTACCTGTAAGAAGCATCTTTAACTTGATAAATGGTAAAACAGATGACAATAAAAGTAATTTTATTTCAGCTCTTTTTGGAATAAAATAGCCATGTTATTCATGGTGTCATATTTTACTTTACACAGGATTTAAAAATACCTAACAGATATTACGAGATGCTCGTACCGTTTATTTTCTTGGTTATATTTAAAATCTGGATGCTTCTGTTTTTGGCCAAATGGGAGTCCCTCCACTCTAATTAGTCTACATGCCATTGAGTGTGTCCCTGGACATCCAGCCAGCTCTGCAGGGTGTAATGGAAGAAAGAGCTGCCTCAGTTGTACCTCATTGGAGAGAGATAAGACTTCTTGGTGGAGAAGAGGAAACTAAACTTCCTGTATCGCAGATGAGGATGAGATGATGTAGTGTTTTGTTATTTTCCTTATAATGACAAAGCATATTTGTGTGGCTCGGAGTGCCCAGTTCCATGTAGCATTTCAGGGTAGTCAGAAGTGACACTGTGGCTGCCTGTCCCCAGCACCCATGGTGCCCACCTGCCTGAGGCAGCATCACTGGCATGGAGGAAAGGCTATTCTTCCTTAGAAAATCTGTGTAAAAATAGTTGGGTGTAAGCTATCATGTGGTGCTTAGTTCTACTAAGTTGACATCGCAATCAAATAATGTAGAAGGTGGGGCTTTCTAGCTGATGCTTTTCTGGAATGCGTTAACAGAGAAGGGAGTGAAAAAAAACAGATGAAAGAAAAAGCTTTTTCTAACCACCATCCTCCTCCAGTCCCTTCAGAAATCTGGAGGGTGTATGTTTGTTTGAGATGAGAAATCCTGTTTTGGCAAAATGTTGGCTGAGGTCTCCCTATTAGTCTGTCGTCATGAAGAAACAGATGTTAAGATCTCAACCTGGCAGATGTTCATCTATCCATTAAAATTCCTTCTGTTGGAATAATAACAAGGAATGAATGCATAGGGTGAAGTTTTAACCATCCAGTGTTGGTTAAAGTGGTAAGCAGTAGGTAGATATAACATGTTCCATCTTTGATGTGGACACAGATACTCACAAAGATCTTGTCTGTTTACTTTTTACCTTGTAGTTTATTTGCGGAGGGGAAAAACAGAACAAAACTTTTTATTTACTACTCAGTTCAGGAAACAGTTTTATAACTGCACAGTTATCTTGCAAACAAAGCTTTGCAAAGTGTTTTGGCTTGAAATGCTGTTTGTTGTTCAAAATGAGTTGAAATTGAAGGCTTAAACATAACCAGAAATGAAGTGTTTCAGATCAAGTAAAGTATGTCATTCTGCGGGAATTTTTTGTTACTGTTGAATTTGGCTCATCAGTGGAAATATAATTATTTACATAGCTGTACTTGGGAATATTTCAGGAGAGCATAAAATCTCAATGAACTTGACACAAAGAAGTTCAGGTCCCTTAAATGAAAGATGATAAAATTGTAGCCCATACCTCCTTAAGGACTTTCTTGGATTCTAGTCAAGAATCTGTTCATCACAGTTATAGTTGTCATAATTCCGGATGCCCTTTTCACACCATCAAAAGCTGCTTGAAAAGTTTGACACTAGAAGTTGTACTTCCAAAATAAACTGAAATTCTTTTCTGCCATCTTGGGGAGTTTTTTAGTGTGCTCTGAGGTGAAATCTTAATTCAAATAAGCTTGTTTTGCCAATCAGGGCAAGACTGACAATTCTTACATTTAGGCTTGATGTCAAACAATCTTTCCAGATGAAAATCTAGTTTATTGAGCCCCTTGTCTGTAAGTACTTTCTGATCTCTGCTTTTGTCCTTTGGCTGATATTAGTCTGCTTCCTTCATTTGTCGGAGATGTATGTAATTTCTAGAGTTTCACGAATACCAAGTTGATAATAGAAATATTATCTTGTGTAGTGTAGAAATATCAAAGGATGTTAACGTGTTCTGCAGTCATTGCTTATCTTACAAGCAGATCATTACCAATGCTTCTGTTTTACACATGGATAAATGGAAGCAGTAGCTTGGTTAAAAGATTCAAGCATATCAGTATTTTAAAACCAGGTTTAATCTTCAGCTGAGTGTGCAAGCCTTCATACATATCTAGGCTTTTGATCAATTCATGGGTGATAGTTCAGTCTGTTGTATTGCCTTAGAAACATGCTCCTACAGGCAGTGTTGGCCATTGGGATGTCTGTTCTTACTCAGGCTACATCTGTCAACAGAGACGTGTGGCCAAAGATGTGGCCTGGGCTAGTTAAAAAGACTGCTGCAAAGTGTAGCAAGGTGTTGTGTAATTGGTGTTCTTAGCCCCAGGATGTTAACCCTGGGAGGATGCTGCATGGTTGGAATGGTCCTGCGCCCATTTGCATCCTCAGAGATGCATGAGGAAGAATCCTTTACCCTACCTCCCTGATGCCTGAAGTCAGCCTTTTCATTATCTACTTATAAACTGGTAACCTCAATTTATTTCTGTATTTACAAAAGCATATGCAGCGGTAGTGCACTTTTGATTCAGAAGTGGTAGTTGATAAATTTTGTATGTGTGCTTTAACACTTGGCACCACAGTACCATTTTTCTTGTTGATAAAGGCATGGTGGCATTTAATGTAATGGAAGTCATAAAGTCATTATTGAAAAGCTCCATAATTTGATCAGAGAGAGAATCAGTTTTGAATGCTCACTGGAGAGCCTGGGCTCATACCACACAATTATTTTAGGGCACTTAGTTTACAAGATGACAATATACTTTCTACAATCACAGGCAGGCTTACCTTGGGTTTTATTTGTAGGATCATGTACTGCATCGCAAGATTATTGGTCTCAAACTATAATATATTTTAGCAGACAGACAAGTTTTGAAATCAGTTATAGAATTAACACCACTGATCAATAATAACTAAACATAGCTGGATTTTTGTAAGGCATGAAGGCAATATTGTGACTTAATTTGATTTCCTGATGAAATTAAGCAATGAAACTTCACCTAGAATTCCTACATTGATGCTCTTAATTTGTGGCTAAACAAGATCATATGTTTCAGGAATTTCTACTGCTGTCTCAGTGGTGGCTGTGGTCAGGTTTAGCGATCAACATGAGCTCATGGTTTGTAGAATAAATCCTGCATTGCATATCTTTCATTTTTCTTATTACTGAAAGTGAGTACAGATTGATACCAGACAGAATTATACAGGCTTTCCCAGACTCTTCCTTGCCAGCTTTCTGATGAAAGCCTAGTTCATCTTTGCAGCATATGCCTGTCCCCTGACTCTTTATTCCTGTAAGAGTTTCAGGGATGTTTCTAAATACATATCCAGGGTCCCGAAGGACCACAGCCTGCATGGGGCTCCAAACTACCGGTGCTGGGAGGAAAGGAAGCCATTAATTTTGTTTAGATGCTCGACCAAAACAACTTTTTTTTTTTTTTTTTTTTTTTTTTTTGCCTAAAGCATTCCTGCCTTTCTGTGGCTTTTAGCACCTCAGTTATCTCTGTGTTTTCTTGTGTGCTTTGTGCTACTTTATCAGAGCTGACCAGAAGAGGAAGACGTGGCAAGTTTCTTTTCTGTCAGAAAAAAATTAGAGTTAGCATGGATTTGGTAAATTTATTCAGCCACAGGGGAAACTACTATTTCAAGTGTGGCCAGATTATTGAAACTATCTGACTTCTGCACCAGCAACAGTTTGAAGACAAGACCAAGAGGTTAGGGGTGAAAAATTAAATAATCTCTTTTAACTATGAATTGTATAATCTAAAAATGGCTTTGGGAAATCATCAGGACCTAGAGGGTACATCTAGGCCTGACTTTTGCTTCCCCTGATCCTGCCCATGGCCCAGGCCAGGTGAGGCTAGGCCTGGCCCACCTGTGGGATGATGTCTCAGCTTGTCCCCAGAGATGTGTGTGATGCCTGGGGCAGGGGCTGCCCCCAGTATCCTCAGGACTGTCCCTAGTACCCCCAGTCCTGCCGTGCTCCCTGGCTGGGGCAGTGGGATGGGCCCTGGCTGCTGGACCCTGCCATGAAATTCTGGGGAGCTGTAACCACCATTGCTCCTGAGCTCCAGGGAGTCCCCAAGCCTTTCAGTGCCCAGGCAGAAATCAACAGTATGCTGTCTTGCTGCCTAAGTGTGTGAAAGGGAAAGCAATAACCCCAGTAATTTGCCTAACTGCAGGAAAATTTTGTTTAAGGTGTTTGAATAATGTCAGACAGATAGGGAGGAAGCAAGGAAAGGGCCACTGGCCATGTGATGAAGCAGGCCACACAGGAAGCTGTAGTATGGTAAGAATGGCTGTTTCAGCCTGAGAACAAGGGCAATCTTCATCCATCTATATTTTTATATACCAGTATTCTACATATATTGGCAGAACCTTTGTGTGGTCTGCTGCAGGTCATTTCATGCAGGCTGTGTTGGCTGGGTGGCACAGCCATCTCAAGCCCATATCCCTAAAGGCAGAGGTTGTGCCTTAGGGGCAGAGTGGCTTCGCAGGTCAATGCCAGCTCGCGTTTCCAAGATTATGGCCTTATTTTCTGCTTTTACCTTGATTTGCTATTTGGTAGTATTGTCTTTTAGTGTTAATCATTCATTCTGGCTAGCCTGTGTAGCTATAATCTTTGTAAATATTTCAGAACTATGCTTTATTGCTTTACATACTTTGAGCATGGCAATGGCAAATCAGAAAAAGAACCTGGCTTCTTCAGAGCAGATGTATCAGCCAAAATAACTGATTTCAAAAATCATAATGAAAATAAAAAATGAAGTTGACTTTTTTTTTTTTTTTTCCCCACTTCCTATTTTTTATTTTTAGCTTTTAAAGCAGTTAATATTCGATACGATATACTTGCATGTGTTGTTTATGGCTAATGTTAATCCTTACTTAGAAAGCAGGAATTGAACTAAATTCTCTGCAGTTAAGTGCACTTGTAAAATACAGCTACAGTAGTTTGGCGCCAGAAGCCTCTCAGTGGTACATGGTGGAGAGGGTGAGAGATAACAGGCAAAGTTGAAACAGGAGCCCTTCACACTGGATCTAAGAAACTTTTTCCCCATGTGAACAGTGAGGCAATGGAGTAGTTGCTCAGTGCAGCTCCAGTGCTGGAGGGTTTCAAGACCTGGCTGGATCAAGCCCTGGGCAACCTGGTCTGATAACATGGCAGACCCTGCTATAAGCAACAGCTTAGACTTAAAGTCGTCTTTTCTGAGGACCTTTCCAACACTAGTTTTGCTATTATTGTAAATCAAGATAATTCTGTGATGCCACATTCCTCCTCCCTTACTCTATAACAAGTTAAGATGAAAATTCTGTGTTTAGAAAATTAAGTTGCTGATTTACTGTACGTTGGTTTCCCACCTCATCACTTCATAGCTTTTCCTCTAGTAAATATACAAGAGTGCTATGGACAAATTACTATAAGATACTCTGTGAACTGACTTCCAACTTCTTCAAATGCCGTCTTGTACAGGAGGCTGCTCAAGTGATTTTCTGATTTAGAGTGGAAAAGAGAAAACAAAAGCAAACAAATAGCAAAACAAAACTGCCTTTTCCTAACAATCTGAGAAATTCAGAGAAACCTCTGGGGAATGATACACTATTTTTTTTCCCCTCACATTCTTACAAACCTGAAACAAGTGAAACGAAATCCTACGCAAACGTCAAAAGAAACACTCTTTCTTTTGTCCTTTATTTTTTCTGGTTTATCTTTTATTTTCTTTATTTTTGGTGGGTGGTTATCCATTCTGCCAGACCTCTTTCCAAGAAGGTCTAGAATCAAAGTCAGGAACTGCAGTTGAAACTCATATTGGAAGATAGTGGAAAATGCATTAAAGCTTAAAATTAAATTAGAACTTAAAATTAACATTATTGGCTCTTTACTTAGTACTTGTAGAGAAAACACATTTTTCAGAGATACTGCAAGTGTTAAAGTGCTTCAGGGCATACTTGCTGGTGTCAACGTCTGTGGTAAAGATGCACTAAGAACTTCTGGAAAGAATCTTGGAAAACTTATCTGATTTTTAATGAATATTCTGTTTGTATTTGGAACACCTTGGCTATCTTACACTTCTCTGAAAATTAGCTGAAAAATCACGTTTATCTTTTCTTCTTGAAAAGTATTTCATAAAGCAAAACTTAAAATTAAGCTATCTCTGGAAAGCAGTCTGAATATTACACTTTCCACTCTATTGAAACCAACATATAAAATCCACCAAGCAGTTTGTTAATCTACTCAGTGTCAGGAAACGTCTTTTCAGGGTGTGTTCTTTGGTCTTAACAAATCCTGTAACTCAAACCCTCTTCAACAAGAACAAGCCTTTCCCAAAGAGGCAAAAGAGAACTGACTTCCTCTGGGCTTATCTGTTCCATTTCATTGAGACTGTCATTTTGGGATGGTAGAATGTCCCTTTATGAATTATCCATCCTCCCAAGGTTTTTCCCCCAAAAGACCTAGCAAGAGAGTCACACATAACTATATTGAAACTCAAAGCTTAAAGTTATGTTAACAGAAAGCAAAACAACCTTGGCAAAATATTTTCATTTATATGAGGTCTGGAAGACTATTGAATTGAGTAATGGCCTCCCTGTGATTGTTTTCTTCTTAGAAACTAATCCATGTTTACTTATACTTTCTCTTAATTGGGAGGCTGAATCTAACTTCTGTGGTGCATTAAGTTATGTAATTAAGGTTTGATTAAAGCTTTGGTTTCAGTGTAGGATTCAGCCTGAAGAAACATAGTTTTTTAAATAAAATTCATTTTGTTGCTCTCTATTTTTTTCTGTACCCCCCCTAAACATAGTTTTTTAAATAAAATTCATTTTGTTGCTCTCTATTTTTACTGTACCCCCCCTACTTTTCTATCCTCCTAGGACTGCAATGAATTAAAAATCCAGGGTGTAACTTTGTGGATATTTGAGACTGAGATGTTTGAGACTTCCTGTTAAAGCATATTATCCCCGACTCCTGTTTCTGCAGTTGTAGAAACAGATGAGCAAGTGGGTCATATGGAAAATGGATTAAGTGTCTAGTGAGGTTTGTTAATGACTATGCAAACAGTCAAAACTAGCTGTAAAGGGACAGAAATGTATTTATTACAAAGACTGAGTAAGGAATTTGTGCAGCATAAGTGTTTCAGACATGGAGGTAGGTCAGTTCCTTCTGGCAGACTCCGATTTTTTGGCAGAAACTTTACCAGATTGCCCTGGAATTTTTCACCCAAGACCAACCACCGATAAAAAGCAGAAAATTCCAAGCCCTGCAAGTTTGTGTTGTTCCCCATTTTTCTTAAGTCCTGAGCTGATGAAGAGACAGTAAAAGAATGGTTTAAAAAAAAAAAATAGGGAGATTGTCTGAAATTTTTGAAAGTTGACTAACATTAAGACTGAAATAAGATTAAGATTTAAATAAGAGATAGATACTCTTAGATCTTAAACTAAAACTACTTGAAGATTGAAGAGCTAGGCCAAAATGAAACAAAAACAAACAGCCAAACAAAACCAACAGGAACAACAGGAAAAACATTGTGAGTATTCAGTTTCTTAGGGGATTTCTGAGTGACTGGGTTTGGACCTCTCTTTGCTGAAGGCTGTTTTATTTCCTCAAGCAATAACTGTATTTTGCATACATGCAGGACTTCTGAAAACCAAAGTATCTTTTTTTTTTTCTTTTTTTTCTTTTTTTTTTTTTTTTTTTTTTTTTTTTTTTTTTTTTTTTTTTTTTTTCTTTTTTTTTCTTTTTTTTTATTTTTTTTTTATTTTTTTTTATTTTTTTATTTTTTTCCAAGTAACTTCCACTGGAAATGAAACACAGCTAACTTAGAGCTGTATGTATGGAATAGTTTAATAGTTTAGCATACATAAAAGCATCATTTTCTGCATTTTAAGGGTGATCTTTTCTCCATATATTTATGGTTAAATAATGTTTCCAAGGGTTTAGGTTCTGTTGGATCAATAGAGAGGACATACAGACTACACTAAGGTATGTCTAGATATTGCTGATGAATTTTAAGTTGGTTGAATGATATCCTAACATGAAACATGAATCATGACTGCGACTGTAATGATAATCTTCCATCAAAATACAGGGAATGACACAATGGCTGCTGTAGAAGTAACTGAGTGCACCATTAGAGCCACACATAAAAATCACTTGACTGTGACAGGAAATTATGTAAGTTTTACACAGGTTCACCCATAACAAAAATGAGACACTTGAATTGGAAGAGATGTTATCTGTATCCTTTAGCTCACATTTTTCATTGCAAAAGGCAGCAACCACTGATATCATGCAGTGTCAAAATGTTGTGTTAAGTAGGAAGTAATACCTGAAAATGCAAAGATATCTTTGTGTTGCATGTTTGAATTTCATCTGGGTATTATTTGAAAATGCTGATATTAATGTTGACTTCAGGAGATACTTTTCTGTCAGCTAACAGATGGAAGACAAAAGCAGCTGGCTACTTGTAGCTAATTGCCTCGTTCAGGTGTTGCATGTGCTGAAAATTTAACTACATATAAGTCAGCATTTGACCTTGAAGGCTGCATAATGAGTTTTAAGTCATTTCTTTCATATCTGCAGAAACAGTTTCCATATAAAAGAAAAAAGTTACTTATTTACTTATTTCTAATATATTAAAATGCTGAGGTATGTCCTCACAAGGTACTTATTGATGTATCTGTACTTGAGGTCTTTGAGGTCTTCGAAATAACCCAGGTCAATTTTTAAGTTCTATAGGATGACAGTAATTAAGATGTTGGAGAGACGTATTAATTGATGAAATACTTTTTTTTTTCTTTGACAACATCCAAAAATTTCTTGTGAGACTCTAAAAATTTGAACATTATGATTTCATTCTTCCCGAATGCCTGTATAAACTGCAACATGGATAATATGCTATCCATTGAGGCATATAGGAATGTATTAAATAGAAGTTACAGGGGAGTATTAAATAGAAATACTTTTTGGTCATAAATTTAGTTTGTGGTTAAAGGCAAAATGAAAAAATACAAAGTAATTACACTAATTAGTATCAAAGAGACGATTTAAATCGTGAACTCTGACTGCTAATATGAGGAACATATTGTGTTGATTCAGACCCTAAGGAAAGGAAACAAGTTAATGCTCTACCTTCAAGTATTACCCTTTCTCTTTCTTAAAACTGCTGGAAAATAGTTTTTTTTTGTTGTTGTTGTTGTTTTTTGTTTTTGTTTTTCTCAGAGGAAAATATACTTTCAATACTTTTAAAATTTAAAATATTTGTAATATTGAAAAAGAATGTTGCATGCTAACTTGTTTGAAGGTTTTTATTTCTTTTTAATGTCTAATGATCTTAGGATTCAATGGAAGTGAATTGATACTTAGTTATTGTGCCATCAGACTCTCTTCTCATTGTCATATCTTGGTTGAATAAAATGCTGTATGCTTTTAGAGTTATCAATTTCTCCTGAGTCTCAGTCATGGGGTGTTGGAAGTTTTTGTAAATCTTAGGTGAGGTTTATTACTAATATTTCAGTTGAAAAACAATAATAGTAACTGAATAAACCTGATAAAATTAAAGGTATTGTTCACTGAAAATCAAAGATGTACAGGCATTTTGTTTTAGGGACTCATTTTTACTTTTAAAAATAGTTTTTCCTTATGGCTATACTTCTTCATTTTTTGTCTTTTAATTCTGATGTTACTATAAATAGATCTTGAAAGGGATGTGAATTGCTTTTTTGTAAGGACAAAAATGACTTGAAACTTTTTTTTTCTGTAGTGCTACACTGATTTTAATGTTTTATAAGTTAGAAATAAAACTTTTTTTTTTCTACACAGTCTCTATACATATGTAATGCTTCTCAATTCAGTACTAACCTTAAATAACTAACTGCATAAAGATGTTTTCTTTCTTCAGTGAAAAATCTTTTCAGAAGTGTTGCATTCCTGAAAGCTGTCTCATTTGTATGAAGATCGAAGTGTTTTTTAAAAGGAAAACTGTTTTGCCAAAATATATTCAACCATTTCTACTACCAAACAGAAACTCAGTATTTCAAGAAAAAAATGGATATGCTTCTTGGTGATATATTGTAACATTGTAGTCTGAAGCATGTGGGTATTTATGAAATAAGCATGTTATATATAAAAATCGAGCCATGTTTTATACCTGTATTTCTTCTGGATATATAGCAAGGATTGTACATAGCTATCATTTCTCTGTATTACTACAAAAATTATACAACGGTTTGATTTATGACAGTGTTTATAGTGCATGCACTTGCATATCCTGCAGAAAATCAATATAATCATGTCATGAGACTGAATCATAATAGATTTCCTAGCTTACTAGTGTTTGATATCACTGCCTATTTTTTACATGGTATAGGATTTTTTTGTTGTTTTTTGTTTCCCCTACACTATAGAAAGAGAGAAGCAGGGAAGGGAAGCATTGCTAACCAGTAGACTTACGACTTTGTGTCAACTGTGGGAAGGAAGCAAGGTATTTTGATTTATAAAAGACAGGTGAGCTTCAATCATTTGAATTTACCTGACAGGCTGTTGAAATTAATGCTTATATAAAACATTTCAGGCTGCTGAAGTTAATGTTTTTATTAAAAAGTGTTGAATGTGATGCCTTTTTTTATGGCTAGAATGTTTATTAAAAAAGACAAGAAGTCAAATTCAGCCTTTGATTTCAGAAAGCAATTTGCTTACATCTGAATTTGAACATGCATTTGAGTTTGTGGGTAGACAGATTTCCATTTTCTCTTCTTTCACTAGCATAAACGGGAATTGTTTGCTGTATTGCCAATTCATGCTTCTCAGATACACTTTCTAATGTAATCATTTTTGTATAAGTCATATAAACTACATTGTGGACAGCTGCTTTTTATGTGCAATTACTCTATGGAGGGAGGCAAAAAGGCAGGAAAGCAGATAAATATCCTGTGTCCAAGGAACCGTTCCTTGCTGGAGTACTCGAGCACAACCTTCCTTTTCGAGTGCCATCTAGAGGAGGCCCATCTCTTCCAGTCTCCTGCTTAAAAGTGCAGGAAATGCCCACAAGAAGATGGAAAGGCTTTCTCCCAAACCTCTGTCAGGCTTGCTGCCCTGCTCCCAGCTCGGGGATTTGAGCCGCCGCCTTGTTAGCGGGAGCGCTCCCTTCTGTTTTGATGTTTTGGTGGTTTCGTGATTGCTACCAATTTCCTGCAGCCAAAACATAAATTTGTCATAACTCTAAGCCTGTGAAAACTAATTGAAATAAATCAGCCGTGACCACTTAGGGCCAATTGTGACGGTTAGAAAAGGGGTAATGGAACATCATAATTAGTTGCTGTTTCACGGTGCTCACCTGAAATTTTTGCACAGATTGGGGCACGCTGGGTTGCTTAAGTAAGTATTTGCACGCAAACTAGTGATATTTGATCCACCTCAGTGTCAAGTGCTTCCATAACTTTAAAAATTAAAGAAGCGGAGAATCTCAAGTGGGTTCCAGTTGGCAGTTTGATTCAGATTTTATTATCAGCAATGGCTCTATAATAAGCATGAACTGTCCTCTCAGATTAGCTATGCTTCAGCAGCTACCCGCTCTGCGGCTCCCTCCTCCCCTGCCTTTTGCTGAAAATGGAAGAGGCCATCTGCAGGCTTTAGCTTGCTATTCAAGCTGGCTGCTAGGATTCTGGATGAAACAAGGCAGTATATGTGCTTCCCTTCCCACAAGATGATCTTTCTTTCAGGCCTGAAAAAAATCCTTCGCTGCCCTCCTGCCCTCCGCTTTCTCCTTTGCGTGCCCTCCATGCTCTTAAACATACAGATTGCATAATGGCAAATGTGGCCCTAGGTAGACAAACATGAAATTTAGCCTAATGATTGAGCTTTTCAGTTGCAAACTAGTGGGATTTACCTCCTCCATAAATAGTGGAATGACTTGTAATGATAAAGCTTCTTAGATATCAACAAAATCCTTAGGCAGCTGCACATACTTGTTTTGCTGAAATTATACTTGGTACGTTACTTCATCTGCTTTACAATTTAGCAGCTTGCAACTACTTTGATAAACATGAGCTGTACAAAAATTCTAAGTGCAAGAACTGAAAAAGCATTTTATTTGTTTTGATACTTTCTATAATACTGGGAGATTAATTACTGTAAGGAATAATCTCCAGCGATCTCTCTTTGGTGAAGCTTATTATTAATGACCTCTCACTATGGGCGTTATGAACTTGTTACATGCTCAGCGAGTAGGCAAAAATTCTGGGAGGAAACAAGCTTAAGAGGAGACCGACAGAAGCATCAACAATGTCCTCCTTTTGACAGAAGGGAGGTTTTTAAGTTCTCTTAAGCCAAAATCCCTGAGTCACCGTGTCGCATAAGAAGACACTAAAGTTGCTGAAGCAATGAACTCCCTCGAAGTTGCTTAAAACAGTACATGTGTCAAGGAAAAAGAACATTTTGAAATTACTTAATCCATTACATAGCAAATGAGAAAATCTGATTTGAGCCGATATCTAGGCATACAATGCATGCTATCGTTTGCAATTAAACGTAACTTATATTAGGAATTGTGGCAAAAAGGTGTGTTGCCAAACGCAGGAGTATGTACTTCAGGTCAGGTGAGGAATGCTGGGGATCATGAAGATAATTATTTTCATGTGGGTACAGTACAAGAGGGAACTCTCTCCTGTGAATCCTGATGCCAATGGTGGAAGCAAAGTTGTAAACTTTGAATTTTCTGTAGCTCTGACATCTGTGTCTATAAAGAGAAAGATGGAGTGTAAACACATATATTCTTTGGTTGCATGATTTTCTGTAGGATTTTTTGTTGTTGTTTTATGCTGTACAAGGTACTTAATATAAAGGTTCTGCCACCCATTTTTGTATTTGGACAGTTTATTTGCAGTAAACAAGTTGCATTAAGAGAAAAACAAAAAGTAAACTATACTGAATTTAGGAAAACTACAGGCTGATGTTTGATATTGTACAAGAATAAAGCATGTTTTACAGAAAAGTGCACAGTTTTAAAAGAAAGCATATAGCCTGTGGACTACATGGAGCTAATTGAACAGACCAAGCATAGAGTTATAATTTGGAGGAGACTAAAACACTCAAAAGCTAGGTTTATAATTTCTGGCTTTTAACATCCAGGGATCTTAAAGCCTACTTAACCATCAACTGTCTAAAAGTCAGGCCTTGGCAAAGGCTCACCAAAAATATGTAGTAAATATGAAAATTGG